>JADBJO010002489.1:140000-142500 GCA_016801955.1 Conus betulinus
GAATTATAAAAGGAAAAAGAAACAGTTACATAAATATTACAATGTAGAGACATTTATTTTTATGAAAAAGAGCGTCTTTGAGCATTCAGGCAATGTACCCTATATGCATCAAGAGAGAGAGAGAGAGAGAGAGAGAGAGAGACAGAGAGAGAGAGACAGAGACAGAGACAGAGAGACAGAGACAGAGAGAGAGAGAAAAAAAAAAAACCCTCATAGATCACAGTTGTGGTCGTGTGCCAATTTGCGCAATCACTTTTTCATCAAGGTACACAATCACCACTGATACTACTGCTGCTGCTACCACCACTACTACTACTGTTGCTGCCGCTTCTACTTCTGCTGCTGATACTGCTATAACTAGGGTTTGTTTTTTTTTTAAAGAGGGCTCTGTCTCAAAGAATCTCAGGGCGCTTACAAACGAAATGTCTAACACTTATTCGTACATGATGTATGCAGGTTGTATACTCATTAATACATAAACTCATATATCCAACGCGCATACGACAGTGCGTAATCAACTGATTTGAATATCCAGTATTGTCATTGTTTTCTCACTTGGTTTGTTCTGAATAATCCACTTACAAAAATCATATATTCCTTCGTCGGAGAACATGTCCATTACTGAGGACGCCAAACCGTTTTCCGTCCTCATCGTCATCGTCATTCTCATCGTCACTGTCTCTCTCGTAGCACAGTCTTGGACATTCAGATTCTCTCGTCCTCAATCTGATATGCTTATTAACAAAAAGGAAATTTTAAATGAGGCAGGTAAACCACGAAGATGCATGGAATTCTTGCCCCCATGATGGAATGACTGCATGCCCATACCTCAAAACGAATGCGGCTTTCGATTCCAAATCACTTGGTGCATATACAGACAAAGGAGACATCGCCCCCCAAAAGATGTTCCACGCTTACCCACACACCCTGTACCTGACATCTTCACAGCAACAACCACCGGAGAAATGAAAAAGCACAAATTAACATTTATTCACGATCGGCACAGCTTCTCTTGAATATACAATGGAACCAAGGGCTCCTTGTTCGCTATTTGCTGTGTACTATTCTCTGCCTCGTTTAAGATTTCCTTACGTACCAATCCAGCTGAACTTACACCTGTATTCGGTACTGTTCGTCCGTGTTGTTTGTTTGACTATAAGCAAGATTACAAAAGGCTGTGCCAATCTTTAACAAATGTTAATTTATGTTTGTTCATTTCATGACTTCAGGCGTTTGTATAGGAACAGGATATATAAGCAAGCTTGCAGATCTATGCGGGAGTGGGGAGGAGGAGGGAGTATCCTTTTAGTTTTGTGTGTGCTGTGTTGTCATTTGTGCTGGGCGTAAGCAGCATTCGTTTGGAGTTATGAGCGTATGATTAATTTCATCACAGAGCAAGAGTTACCCTACTTGTTTATTCTTCTTGACAAAAAGTCCAGGTATAACTCTTGTCCGGCAACGGGAGACGTTACAACTGCAAGTTGAATCGTGTACACTGAACTATGGCCTCCAACAGGACACTACCAGCTGGGAACTCACTCATCTTCATGCCAGAGACAGATTACACGTACAAAACACGTATTTGAATACTAGCCTTGAATCGCCGTATCAGTAGAGGGTAATACCTACCCCCCCCCCCCCCCTCCCCCTCTCAAGTATTGTGGGAGTCTAAGGCCATAGCAGCAGCCGCTGACTCTGGTCTTGATCTGTCCCCAGTGAAGGGGCAAGCACTCCAAATGATGTGATGATAATCACCAGGAGTGGGGTCAAGCACCACTTCCATTCGAACCTTCGGCATTGGGATGAGCTCCCGTTATCAAAGCGGTGGGTATTTCTGAAGGGGGAGTGTACGGCGGGAGTTTTGCGACACTATGGCGTACAGAGCGTGATGCTGTGTTGCTGGGGACGCTATTGCTTGAAGATCAACCGGTAGGGGAGAACTTTACACTGGTGTGGGTTCTCATAGGCTGCTGATAAGGGGAGAGAGTCAACTGTGAACGGATGTATCTTCAGCCCGTCTTTGCCGGTTTGAACATGAAGCAGTCTTCGGTCCCCCGCTGTGAGTTTAGGTGGTAGTTTGATTCCATCCCGAACTTGAGAGGATATATATACACTCCGCTGTCAGTTTAGGTGGTACTTTGATTCTATACCGAACTTGAAGGATACACACGTCAGTTCTCCGTAGTTTGACACATACTTCTGCTCGTATGCATCAACACATCGAAAGGTTCTCAAGCCTATATACTGCCAATTCCGATTTACACCCCCACCCCCCCATCCCACCCCCTCCTACCAACACCAATGAAGATAGCGATATCTACTTGATTACTCAAATGATGTTGATATTCGAAAGACGGATTAACTCGTGTAAACGATGGCAGATTCCGCGAATGGAGAGTCAAGGAGGAGGATTGGATTTGGAGGAGGGGGGGGGGGTGGGGGGGGGGGGAGGGGGGGTGTTGAAATAACACTTTTACAGTAAAACAAAAAGAAAATCGAG
>JADBJO010002489.1:147500-162500 GCA_016801955.1 Conus betulinus
ACCATCTATATCAGGTAGTTCCGCGCCTTGTTTCCGTAACCTTGGCATCGAAAAGAGTGAGGATTATTAAAGGGTTGTGTGCGGTGAAAGACGGGCTCTCGCTTTCTCACACACAAAATCCCCGAGGGCACTGCCGGTGGTGGTTTGGAGATGGAGCCCTGTAGTGAGTGGTGCATGTGTTTTTCATGTGAAAGACAGTTTGCCTGCTGGCCGCCTGTTTTGGACAGTGGGGAGGGGGGCCGGAATAGCTCAGTTGCGAGAGCGCCGGACTCGTAATCTTTGGGGTTACGGGTTCGAATCTCCGCCGGGCCGTTTCGGTACAGGGGATTTTTTCCCTCGGGAGTTAACATTGGTTCTGTCTCCATTTGCCATACAGTCCTTTCGAATGAGACTCTAACCCGCGGTTCCGTGTGCGAACGCACACAGAACATCTCGCACACACGTAAATATGGGGAGATGGAGTATGGCTGCCTTAATGGCGGGATAAAAAAAAACAAAAAAAAAAACGGTCATGCACACACAGCTCCACTCCCTTTGTTGGACAGATGGGATTAATACTTGCCTGTCTATAATGTGGCGTGCCCGCAGTAGTATCAGCCTGCGTAGGCAGAAGAAAGAAGAAGGAGAGTGGTGGAAAACCACAGTGCACAGGCCATGATCCACGTGAAACATGCACCTGACCAGCCATGTTTGACACCTTCGTTTGAGTGGGTAGGCAAGGCCATACATTTTCCACAATAAAACGTTCGTGCTTTTAACGTTTACCAACCCCACTCCCCTTCTCGCTTTTTCTTTTCTTTTTCTTTTTTTTTTTTTTTTTTTTTGTTAAACCTCATTTGGACCTTTCTGATAAAAACTACACTCACTCACTGCTTCGTCCTACATCGTAAGGGTGAATCCAAGATGGCGCGCTGTCCCCACCAGAGACGTTTCCTTCACGTCTCTGTCCCCACGTACCCGGTGAATTCCGCGGATTGCATGCACATCATAGTCCAGTTTCCTCACTCATGTCATTGGCGGGGCTCTACCACAGCAAACGGAATAGTGGAGTTTTTACGTCCTCATAGCGAAAGCTGTTAGGGTCATGTGTATTCACCCTTGGTGTCATTGGAAACCACAGCAGCTCTTCTTACAACATTTGGCTAGTAATATTCAATGGGACTTTTGACAGCTCGCATCGTACTTTCCACACTCATTTGATTTCTTTTCCTCCCATTTATTGTGTCGTGATTGTGTGACTGTGTTGGACGGTTCATGGCGGACTTTGGCCGCGGACCGTGGTGGTTGGGAATGTGGACGATGGGGGGGGGGGGGGGAAGGGAGGGCACGACTTGTGCACCACAGTCTCGGATCGGTGAACAACATGAGAAACAACGTTAGCCCCACAATTCATCCCAGTGTGTTGGGGTGGTGGAGCGAGACAGAGAGACAGAGAGTGAGAGGGGGGGGGGGGGGTAGATAGGGGGTGGGAGATGAACAGGGGGGGTAGGGTGGTGTCGCGTGATAGGGGACGTGGCCCGAAAGTAGTCCCTTCGTCGTTGCCCGTGGGAGTCTAGGGTTAAAGGGGAAGACGGGGTGGGGGTGGAGGGGGGGGGTGGAGGAGGGTTGGGGACAGGCTTGAGAGTAGTTCCTGGAGTGGGTGGAGCCACAAAAAGTAGTCCCAATACCTTATTTGTCCCGGCTCTGTCCTTTGGGGGAAAATGAGAGATGGCAACGATGAGATGAGGGAGGTGGGGGGGGGGGGGGGGTGGAGGGGGAATGCGGTAGGTCTGGTGAGGGGTGGAGGCTCAGGGATGTGTGTGGATGTGTGTGGGGTGTTGACATTCGAAAGTGGAGTCATAGTCGTTAGAAACTGTTCTGCTGACCAGATGTGTGCGTGTCTGGGGAAAGGATGGGGGAGGGAGATGGGTGGGGGTGGGGAGTGGGCAGAGGAGGAGGTAGAGGAAGGGTGAAGGGAGGGGTGTCTGTTTTCTATAGACAGACTTTACCACAGGTCTCTTCCCTATCAGGGACGAAACCAGGTGTTGGGAACACACGTGCATCAACACGGTGATAACATAAGAAACGACGTTAGTCCCACGATTCATCCAAGTCCGTTGGGTGGGTGGGAGAGGGGGATAGATAGGGGGGGGGGGAGGGATGGACGGGGGTATATGTGGGTGTCTCGTGACAGGGACTGGGGCAAAAAGTAGTCCCTTCGTCGTTGTCCGTGGGAGTCCAGGGTAAAGGGGAGGGGGGGGGGGGGGGGGACAGGCTTGAAAGTAGTTCCCAGAGTGGACGGACTACAAAAAGTAGTCCCAACACTTTATTTGTCCAGGCTCTGTCTTTGGGGGGGGGGGGGGGGGGGGGGGGGGGGGGGGGGGGGGGGGGGGATGGGGGGGGGGGGGGGGGGGGGGGGAAAGGGGAGGGGGGGGGGGGGGGGCTGGGGTGGAGGGGGTCGTTGGGGAGAATGTTCTGCTGACCAGCTGTGTGTGGGTGTGTTTGGGGAAAGGGTGGGGGAGGGAGATGGGTGGGGTGGGGGGGGGAGTGGGCAGAGGAGGAGGTAGAGGAGGGGGTGAACGGGGAGTGTCTCCCCGCAAATTGGCCCGCTGGTCTTTTTTTCCCACCGTCGTTTCCTGGCCGACCAGGCGAATGTCACCCCCCTCTCCCCGTCCTCCCTCCCCCGCTTTCGTCCCAGCTGTTGGAGAGCATCTTAAGCTAAACGCCTTAAGGATAAGCCTTGTCTGTGCGCTATACTAGGTAAGACTGGGGCTGTCAAAGCCGGCTAGTTAAGGGTGACACAATGCTCACAACAATGGGGTTCAAAATGACTCGGGGGGGGGGGGGGGGGGGGGGGGGGGGGGGGGGAGAGAAGTGCTCGGATGGGTCGAGGGGGATGCAAAGTATGCGCGCGCGTTTGTGTGTGTGTGTGTGTTTAGTGGTGGTGGTGGTGTTCGTGTGTGGTGTGAGTGTGTGGTGGTTTGGGGTGGGGGTGGGGGGGGTGGGAGGAGTATTCAAAACAGCTAGCGAGCACGTCACAAGAGACGTTCCCTCTCCGCCATCTGCATCGCCCTCCCCCCTTCCCTTCCCGCTCTTCGGACGTCCATGTTTTCTTGTACAGTCCTGTACAGCGCGTCGCCCCCCCAGTCTCCAGAGAACTACCCGCCTATGTCGCCATGCGAAGATGAACCCAAAAATAAAAAATGAACCAAAAATAAAACAAACAAAACCACACACACTAAAAGAAAACACGCGCGCTCGCGCTCATGCACACACACACACACACACACACACACACACACACACACACACACCACACACGTCAGCTCGCTGGCTCGCTCAAACACACACACACACACACACACACACACACATATACATACACACAGAGGAGTATACGCGCGCACAGACACCCAGATGCGCCCACGCACGCTTTGGACTTCATGTTTTCTTGTACAGTCCTGTACAGAGCGACGTCCCGTCTCCAAAGAGACGCTCGCTCTCCGCCATCTTCACCCCCCCCCCCCCCCCCCCCCCCCACCTTTCCCTTCCCGCTCTTCGGACTTCCATGTTTTCAAGCGAAGATTAACAAAAAAAGAATCGCACTCGCACTCACACACACACACACACACACACACAACACACACACACACGCGCGCGCGCGCTCACACGCACACACATACAAACGCGCGAGCGCGCGGGCTCGTCTTGTACAGAACGTCGCCCCCAGCTCCAAAGAACTACCCAGTTATGTTGCATGCAAAGATATTAAAAAAAAAATGGCGCGCACGCGCGAGTTCACACACACACACACACACACACACGCGCGCGCGCGCGCGCGCGCGCGCACACGCACACACACATACACACGCGCGCGGGCTCGTCCTGTACAGAACGTCGCCCCCGTCTCCAAAGAACTACCCAGCTGTGTTGCATGCAAAGATTAAAAAAAAAAATAGCGCGCACGCTTGAGTTCACACACACACACACACACACACACTACACCACAAAGATTCATCCTTAGACCCGGAACTGAACGTGGTTGTTTCTAGTCCACATTTCATCATTCCACAATATCGTGAAAATTGTTTCGATAGTTTTTGCCGAAAATTGCCGACGAAACCAACCAACCAACCAACCAACAAACATGGGCGAAAACATAAGCTGCGTAACAGCGGTAACAAACAGACGATGTCTTGCTCATTTTTAGGATGCGGGTTACGACCGTCGATCAAATAATTCCCGGGCGGCAATTTGTAGGGGGAACATCGACGGGTGTGGTTCTCGTCGTGTTCACAGAAGGGGAATCCCCCGCCCGCTTGACCGAGATTCGCTGTGCCCTAGATTGCGTCAGGCCCCGGAGGCGCGAACTGCCAACAGCGCGTACATCAGACAAAGGCGTGTTCGACCACTTGTACTGTGACTGGTCCACCGCACGATCTCCCTCGCTCTTTCTTTGTGTTGTCCATCTATCTGTCTGCCTGCCTGTCTGTGTCGGCGTCTGCCTTTCTTTGTCTTGCTGGTCTCTGACAGGGGTCTTTACTTCGTGCACTAGTCGTCTGGGCTGTGAAATAAACACAACGTGATTTGACTTGCCAATGGCTTTGTTCTGCCGTTATTGTCAGTGTCAACCTGTCTGTTATGCGCTGGAGCTCTCTCTCTCTCTCTCTCTCTCTCTCTCTCTCTCTCTCTCTCTCGCTCTCTCTGTGCGTGCGCGCGCGCGCGTGTGTGTGTGTATGTGTGTGTGAACGTGTGTGTGTGTTTATCATTCCGTCTGTCTATCTCTCTTTTCTCTTCACTCACACAATCTCTGTCTCCCTGTCTGTTTGTCTGTCTGTCCCTCTTCCCCTCTCCCTCCCTCTCTCCACTCTCATAATCTGTCTGTCTGACTCTCTCTCTCTCTTTCTTAACTCTTCTCTGTCTGTCTGACTGTGTCTCTCTCCCATCGCTATCTCTTTCCCCGTCACTGCTATCTTGGGTTGGTTTGTAAACACAGTTGTTCAGACTGACTTTTGCCCCCCCCCCCCCCCCCCCACCCCCCCTCCTCCCCGCCACCCCTTTCCTTCCTCGAGCAATTCCGAACTTTCCAGAGCGGCCACGTAATACGTGCAGAATTCAAACCTATGCGTGCCTCTCTTTGAGAATCTCTCTCTCTCTCTCTCTCTCTCTCTCTCTCTCTGTCTCCCTCCGTGTCTCTCGAATTTTGTCTTGTCTTGTCTCTCTCTCTCTCTGAATATGCATTCAAATAGAAGTGTATAGATAGTTGTGTTAGGTGTGTGTGTGTGTGTGTGTGTGTGTGTGTGTGTGTGTGGTGTGTGTGTGTGTGTGTGTGTGTGTGTGTGTGTGTGTGTGTAAACGGAAAATAAAGGAGAAGGGAGAGAGAGAGGGGTTAGTGGGGATGTATAAAGAGGTAAGCGAATGACGAACCGATCCAAAACTGAAACAACGAAACGAAAAAAAGAAAACGTAGAGGAGATGATGCTGAGGGTACACAGGAGTGGGAGGGATGGGGGGGGGGGGGGGGGGGGGGGGGGAGTGGAGGGGTAAAAAGAGGAAAACGAGGGACAAGAACGAAAGAAGAAAATGTAGAGGTGTTGATACTGGAGGCAAACAATGGTGGGGCATTGAGGAGGGGATGGGGGGGGGGGGGGGGGGGGGGGGGGGGCGGGACACTGAACCCTCCAAAGACTCTCCTTCAGCAAATATAGCTACATAGGAAGTGTTGGGTGATGCCGCTGGAATGAATAAGTAAATATGAAACTAAAATAAATAACCTCCTTTGCAGAGGAAATAACAAATAGCGTTAGATCTTTAATGAGTGAATAGATAGAGAGGCAGATAAATAGATAGATCGATAGTTAGGCCTAACTCTCTAGCTAGCTAGCTGGATAGATAGATGGATACAGAGACAAACAGATAGATAAATAAATACACGACTAAAAACATCAATGACAGAAATAACTTCCTTGGCAGAAGAACTCAGCAATGGTGTGTAATCTTTCACTGCTGTGTCCGCTGACTGATTGATGTTTAACGTCTGGTTGGGAAGTCCTGTACGTGATGTCTGTCTGTTTCTGGTGAGACGGAGAAACGGCAATTCCACTGTCTGACGGGCGTCTGGTCTGTGGTCGGCAGCGAGCACACACACACACACACACACACACAGGGGTCTCGGAGATGCTGACTGGAATAATCTCATCCCGCTTCCCATCCGTTCCATTATCTGCGCGATTTTTGGTCTTCTGAACACTGTGTTAAGTACATGAACGCGGAAGGTGATTTTGGTGCCACAGTGAAGCGGTGCCATGTAACTAACTGCAAAGTGAAAGAAGGCTGCAGTATTGCTGTATACCAGTCAAATTAGAAGTCATCCTTCAAAACAACTAGTGCTAGATACTGTTTATTTGAGACACAATACGAAACAGACAAGTGAATTTTCAAAAACAAACGTATGTTATTTAAGCATTGCAAAACAAACCAGCCAACTATGGCGTTCTGCTGTTGTTTTTTCTTTTTTCCTTCTATTTTTTTTTCGCGCGCGTTTTCAGCTCGCCTTGCTTAGAACTTCTAAGCGACCATTTTTCTTTTTCGTACCAACCTAGCCGAGGCAACCTGGTTTTGTTTTTTCTTTGGTCGGAATGTTCTGTGTAACAAGGGGTCAAGGTGTAAAGGCCACGCCAATTCGGGACCAAATCCTAATATGTAATTGTGCGTGTCTTCTGTTGTGACTGCTGCCTGCACGTGTTTACAAGCTTGAGGCTTTTAGATAGTTAAGATATACCCGTTTCATTGAAAATGAAGGACTTTAGTCTCTCCACGTGTTCCAAGATGCGCGTGACTCGCACAGTGATTGTGTCGTTTGGTCGATGGTGACACACTGTGCGCATGCTGTTGTTACTGTGAGATAGCTACCGAGTCCGACGGCTTTTATCAACCATCACATCCTCTTATTGCCCGGCGGTCTGATAACAGGGACCGATTCAGTGGGGAAAGAGACTGCTGTCTGAAGACAAAGAGGCTGGGCGTAAGGCTGGATTAGATTAGATTAAACTGCTCATTTGAATGAAATGAGCATGTGTTTCTGGTCAACAGCTGTGGTCAGTCACTGGACGCCGGTACAGAGTCCGGCTGAGTCTTGGTTTGGACAGTCTCTTTCGCTCTGCGCCCCTCGCGCCCCCCCTCACCCCCCCCCCCCCCCCCCCCCCCCCCCCCCTGTTCCGTCACCTCTCTCTCGCCCTTTTCGCTCAGTCTGGCTATCCACACCATCACCCCTTTCTTTTCCACACCACCCTCTTCCACCCCACCCTCCCGCATGCGCGTACACACACACACACTCATAACACACACTCGCACACACACACACACACACACACATAAAGGAAAGTTGCTTGCAAGTTATACAGGACTAAAAAAAATAAATCTATAGCTACAGCTGTTTCAAGGTGATATCTTGCTACATAAGACTTCATTTGAAACTTAAAAGAAGTTAATTTTACTGGCTAGATTGATCAGTTGCTGTACCCTGGCTATGCGGCTATCATGCACAGCTGGTGCCTGTTGTCTTTGTCCTGATGTGTGAAAACAGCCAGGAGGCGAAGTGTCCTCCTCCTCTCTCTCTCTCTGTGTGTGTGTCTCTCTCTCTCTCTCTCTCTCTCACACACACACACACACACACAAGATAGGCGCACGCGCACACACACACAACACACAGACATACTACACACACATATGCTAGGCATGGTCGCGCGACCCCCCACCCCACCCCACACACATGCATGTACAAACGCGGACGCACATCCACGTAATCTTTACGTGCATGAATTTGCAACATACATATGAGTGTGCGCGCGGGAGCGAACACACACACACACACATACACACACACAGGCGCGTGCACACACGCGCATCACACAACACACACAAGGCGCGTGCGCCGATCATCACAAAACAGAGAGCAGAGAGAGAGAGAGAGAGAGAGACAGACAGACAGACAGACAGAGAGAATCGAAGTAAGGTGATACCTGAAGTTTTGTGTTGGGCAACACGAATGCGACATTGCCGCCAGTGAAGGGAGTGGAACAACTGGTGGCGTGACATCAACAGCTGTTTGTCCACTGACGACATGTGCAGGAAGGATTGACGAGCCGCACGTGCCAAATTTGTCTCTCCTCACTCCAGCACACACACACACACACACATACACACACACACACATGCGCGCGCTCTCTCACACACACACACACACACACACACACGCGCGCGCGCGCGCGCGCACACAGCAAGAAATACACATACAGACATGCGCGCGCACAAACGCATACAGATGCGAATACAGAGTCGCACACTGGCACACAGACACTGGTGCTCACACACATACACTCAAGCACACACATGCGCGCGCATGTGGGCACACAGAGAGAGCGAGAGAGAGAGAGAGAGAGGGAGTGAGCCGGTTGGTGAAATGAACAGAAATGTGTTTGAAAAAAAAAAACTCAAAAAGCAGCCAACCTGATGCTGACCCTCACTTTCCGTATCATTTTCAGACATATCTCTCTTTTGTTTTTTTTCAATTCACGTTGTATGTAAACTCATCCGATCCGCAGAGGCCCATTTCAGGGCTGTCACCATGTCAAAATGGACGATACCATACGCACGTGCCTTCGTTTCAAACAGGCTGAAAACGACTCGACTCGAAATCGGATCGGACGCCGAAACATGTGCCCCCCATCAAGAACACAGATAAACTGTGCATGGACAAGAGGTCATGGACTGGACGACACCAGTGAAGCGTGTGTTTGAACAGGAGAGCAGTCAAGTCCCTACTTCACCTCGGTCTGGTCGTCTGTAGAGAGGGAAGACATGGCAACTCTCTTGTTGTTAGCGCCACACCGGCCATCTTCTTGACGGGAACAGCGGTCTTGAGCGACCGGCCCATAAACCGTGCCGTAAACCGAGTTCTTAGGCTTGTCTCCCAGCTTGTTCCAAAAGAGGTCGGGTTAACCTGGAGGTGAAGGACTTGAAGTGCCTCACCCCCTCCTTCCAGGCAAGGATCTTTAAGCATAGACCCCCTGATGCTAATTGTTTTATGACGAGGACTGTCCCCAGTTTAGCCCATGGAAGATCTGTCCCCTGCAGATTAAGCCGAGGTATCGATAGTCTGGGAACACTAGTGGGAACTATACTGCCGCCCTCTTGTGATCTGGAGGAGAACTGATGAAACCAGGCTGGGCGGCAGGTCCTTGTGAGGTCGGTGAACTGTGTGTCTTGTCGTGGACAGGGGAACGGTGTAAGTACTCTTTGGGTGAGTGATGGAGTGAGTGGTCATGATGGCCGAGCGGTTACAGCTGGACTGTATCAGAAGTGGCTTGTTCAAACCCCGACAAGGTCCGGGGGTGGAAGACTGGAGCTGGCCTGATCTGGTCTCCTGATCTGATCTCCTGATCTGATCTCCTGGTCTGGTCTCCTGGTCTGGTCTCCTGTTCTGGTCTCCTGGTCTGGTCTCCTGGTCTGATCTCCTGATCTGGTCTCCTGGTCTGGATCTCCTGATCTGGTCTCCTGTTCTGGTCTCCTGATCTGGTCTCCTGTTCTGGTCTGATCTGATCTCCTGGTCTGATCTCCTGATCTGGTCTCCTGGTCTGATCTGTGGTCTCTTGATATGGTCTTCTGACCTGGTCTCCTGATCTGGTCTTCATGGTCTGCATAGGTTTCAACTGTCGGCGCTTGTCCCTTAATGTGTGTGTTACGCGTAATCCATGTACCTGCATAGTTCATGTGCTGTGCAAAAACTTTGTATACTATGTAATTTTGAAAAAAAGAACAAAGTTTAAGCAGAGTCTCCGGTTTACCTTATTTCTTTCTGAACTCCACGATGTCACCATTGATCTTGTTTGCGTGGAAGATGAAGTGGACTTTAAATGGAAAGACGCTGTATTTAGAGACTGGACTGCTTTAACGTTGTCTTTGCCAAGTTCACGTAGTGCAGAAGTTTTACACAGAACATGAACTGTGAATTAACGCGGATACTACGCAACATGTACAGAAAATCATGGCAAGCCTACGTGTATTAAAGATTTCTTACACTGGTGACAGACTCGGATGAGACACGGAAAACACAAAAATGTGGCTTACCCACATACGTCAGGAGACGCGGAGAGACGGGCATCACAAACATATTCCCACCAACAAGTGAGAGAGCCATGACAGGCGCTGAGATCACAGCACTACAGCTTCTGGCCAAAGACAATGTCCGCTGCAGCCTCCATCCACGAACTGGATCTTAGGATGGTAGGGGTCATCATAAGTCCTGTCATGGTCATACAATTACACGTCTCTCTACAAGTCACTAGTTGTCTCGATCTCTTATATGGTTGCGAGACATGGACACTGTTGGCCGAAACAGAAAGAAGAATCCAGGCGTTTGAGACCAGGTGCCTGAGGAAACTACTCCGCATCTCCTACAAAGAACACAAGACCAATGATTATGTGCGGAACCTGGTCACTAACCTAGTTGGCCCCACGAACCACTTCTGGCAACCGTCAGACGACGGAAGATGGCATGGTTTGGCCACATAATCCGTCACAACACCCTCTCCAAAACCATCCTTCAAGGTACCGTTGAAGGAGGGCGCAGACGAGGACGGCAGAGAAAGAGCTGGTCCGACAATATAAAGGACTGGACCAAAATGACCATGCCAGATCTCCTCAAGACAGCCACCAACAGAAGAGCCTGGAGAGAAACGGCGGCTGCCTCATCACGTCCCCCCAACGATCCCAGCGGTCAGGGGAATGACTGACTGAACAACAAGTGTCCTGCTCGTACAGTCATTGCTGCTATGTGGTTGTCATATAATTACACGGTGACACTGTCATCTTGTTCATTAGAACTAGCACGCGGGGCCGGGGCTCACGTGGACCCTATGACAGAATTCAGGTGAATGGAATAACATGGGAACATTAGTGGACAGGATTTCCCGTCTGATCTCCATCCCTTCCAAAGAACGTCGGTTTTGTCTGCCTCGACGATGAAGTGGGTTCAAACCAGAAAGAAGCTGAACCAGAACGTGTGTTGTTTCAATTTTCTCAGTCTTTATTCTCCCTCTTTATGTTGACATACATGCAGACCCACGTGACTTGCCCAGTTGTATCTTCTATCGTGGACTTTGAAACTGATGTTGTGCATGAGCACGCCTATTGAGTGAGCACGCCTATTGAGTGCATGAGCACGTCTTCTCTCGAGAAGTAGTAGGTCTGGGGGCGGAATAGCCTAGTGATAGAGTGCCGGACTCGTAATCTTGGTGATCCTGGGGGTGCAGGTTCGAATCTCCGCGGGCCGTTTCGGTACAGGGGATTTTTCCCATCGGAATTAACGTTGGTTCTGACTTCATTTCCCATAAAGTCCTTCGAATGAGACTATAAACCGAGGTTCCGTGTGTGAACGCACGCATAACATCTGGCACGCACGTAAAATCCCATTACCATCTTTTGGGAAGAGAAGGCCAGTTTGGCCGTTGGTATGGATGACACGTTACACATAGCATGCACCTTCCTCGAAGATGGAGTGTGACTGCTTTAATGGCGGGATAAAAAAAAAAAACGGTCATACACACATAACTCCACACCCTTTGTTGGGCTGATGGGATTAATCCTTGTCTGGAGCTGTTGGAATCTCGGTCCTGCTTTCTTTGTCCCGGAAATCAGTGATCTCTTTTGCTGCTTACTTTAAATGTCGGCTGCATCAATAACCCCCCCCTCCAACCAGTAAACACTCCTAAATCCCTGTAACTCATGAATAGCGGAGAGACAGAGAAGGGAAGGAGACATTGTGGCCCCAGAAGTTCACGGGTGCAACGTGTCCTAAGCACTCCACGCCTGAAATCACTTCCCGACAAGTGAGAAAGGGCACTTGTTCAAACTCATCCCCTGGGAGTAAATGCAGACCAGCCTCCCTCTTTGTTTCAAGATCATTTCCCTCCGAAATTTTCAGTGTTCCAAAAGATAAAACATATCAGGGTGTGGTGGTGGTGGGTGGGTGGGGCAGGGGTCGGTGATTCTGGACCCGAGCCAGAACTACCCCTCAGCCTGTTCCAAAACAACTCCCCGGTGAGTGATTTGGGGCATGGTCCCAAAATACCCCATGGAGTGAATAGAGGTGTGTGTCCATCTCCACTTACCTGTCACATAGGGCCGGTCAATCTGAGCATGTGCCTGTATTCTCTCCAGGGGATGGTTCTAGAGCATGTCCCAAATCATTCACAGAGGAACCTAGAGCATGTCCCAAATCACATAGAACATGTCCCAAATCACTCACAGAGGAACCTAGAGCATGTCCCAAATCACTCATAGAGGAACCTAGAGCATGTCCCAAATCACTCATAGAGCATGCCCCAAATCACTCACAGAGGAACCTAGAGCATGTCCCAAATCACTCATAGAACATGTCCCAAATCACTCACAGAGGAACCTAGAGCATGTCCCAAATCACTCATAGAGGAACCTAGAGCATGTCCCAAATCACTCATAGAGCATGTCCCAAATCACTCACAGAGGAACCTAGAGCATGTCCCAAATCACTCATAGAACATGTCCCAAATCACTCATAGAGGAACCTTGAGCATGTCCCAAATCACTCATAGAGGAACCTAGAGCATGTCCCAAATCACTCATAGAGGAACCTAGAGCATGTCCCAAATCACTCACAGAGGATGTCCCAAATCACTCACTCAGGCAGTGGTTTTGGAACAGTGCTGGGGGAAGGGATGGGGGTTAATTCTCGCTCAGATGCAGAATCACACCCCCCCCCCCCCCCCCCGCCACCCCAATTCAAAAGCAATGTGCATTGACTTATATACATTGGGTACACTGAGAATGTCAAAGATGGGGAGAGATTTTGGAACGAAAGGGGAAGCTGGTTTGAATGTACTGGGGGGGGGGGGGGGGGGGAGGTTTTAGTTTTGAGTACACGTCCTTTCTCCCAAACCAGAGAATGGTGTTGGGCACGGGGTGATCATGGACTGTTATACCGGCCCTGTGATTTCAGACGAGGAAATTGCCGAGAGTCGGCGGCTGGCCGTTTGGGCCTACCATTACGCCTTTCAGCTGACTACCATTACGCCTTTCTGCTGACGCTACAAGTCTGTAAGTGTAAGATCGTGTCTACCAACCGTTGTAGATGGAGCACGGGGTTAGCGAAGGGGGAGGGATAAGGGGATTAGTATACCATTGTGCCCTTTGGCTTCTGAACGGTTGACTGGTGACTGGAACCGGCTTTGATGAATGACAGCCCGCATTGCATGCAGCTTTTGCTGTCTGTCACCTGACACCAGTCATTGTGGGACAGCTCTGTGAGGCCCGCGCTGCGTGTCTGACTTTACTTACTTACTGTCTTAGGCCCATAGCTCAAGGGTGAGCATAGGCCACCGACAACACTCCGCCATCGCGCTCGGTTCTGGGCTGCTCGCTGAATGCCTGACCAGTTGGTCCCCCTGCCTCTTTATCTCAGCTTCAGTGTCTCGCCTCCAGCTGCTGCGAGGTCGGCTGTCACCGCACAAAATGTCACCATTGCACAGAATGTCACAGTTGTGACATGGGTCTCTATTTCAGTGCAGCATTTCCTGCGAGGACCAGGCTGTACCTGATATTCAACTGTAAGAGAGACAAGAAGAGTGCACCGGCGTCTAACTGCAATATTCGCTGAGACCGATCAGTGTCCCGATGTTTAACGGAAAGAAGCGTAAGAAGGATGTACGGGCTCGTTCACTTGCAAAATTCCCTACAGCCACACTAGGCAAAGAAGCGCAAGATGGATGCCCTGGTCTCTGTTCAGCTACAATACTTCCTGCCACCAAACTGTCCAAACTGTGTGACGGAAGGAAGCGTGAGAGGTATGCATGGGTCACGTGTCTGCGGAAATGTGATGACGGTAACGTCACACTACTGACTTACACAGCCGTTCCACTCCAACCCCCAGTCACAGACTGGTACCGTTTGATGCAAACCACTGCTTCAGCTCAGCACTCACAATTTCAGTCCACCCTGTCGCCGTCTTTCGAGTTAGGACGAGCTGAAATTTGATTATTAATTGAAGTTTGAACAATCTTTTCCAAGAGAGGGAACACAACCTGCAAGTATTAGTCGCTGTGTGTTCAACTGAGACGCTGTTAGGCCTGCTAAACTGGGAGCTGTTTTGAATAGATCGTGATATCGACTGTAGCAACCTCTTTGTCCGAAACATAACTTGATTCCAAAGCATTCTGAACTGGAATCTTTCGGCTGTACTTATAAAAATGTTAACTTACAACCTCTGCAATAGAAATTTACCTCAGCCTACCAGAAACTGTTTTGCATTACAAGAGAGTTGTCATAGACTGATTTCAATTACAGCAGTCATTATATGGTTACATCCCTTTGCACGAATCCAAATGGTTCCCATCTTGAGTGATCCCACCTTCCTTGTCCTCCTCTGAAAATCCAGGATCGGCGGGATTCGTGAATGTTACCGATCTTCGGTCCTGAGCCAAAAGATCGGGAACTTAAAGATCAAAGACAAAATCGCCGAAGCTGCGAACAATACTAACTTTGATCTCGATCTAAAAGTTTGTTTACTTACAAACGGCCTTTACGCTCGCCATTTCAAAGCCAACTCTCGCCGCGAGAGGTCGCAAACAAACGGTCCCGGCCGCCGCCCAAACTCGCGAGAATTTCTAGCGTGTCGCATGATTTGTGAAAGGCAGCGCTGTCCCCGGTCTCTTTCCCACGGTGACTGGCCAGGGTCCCTGTGTGTGTGTGGTCAGTGTCGGGGTGTAGTAAATCTGCCAGCCTGCATTGTCCAGAGGCCCACTCTTTGTGGCCTGGTGAGTGACCGATCGTGATGTAACACCGGCTCACGCCGGCTTGGGGAACCTGCTCTGGTGTGTTTACGTTCGACTTATTGCCGTGAGGACGTGGACTGAGAAGTGACCATTGGGGCGATTGAAGAGCCATTCCATCGTCTCAGGACGATTTCCATGACTTTCAACGGGGCTG
>JADBJO010002489.1:175000-177500 GCA_016801955.1 Conus betulinus
AGGCCACCAGGCCCGGGGGATACAGACACCTCCTGTCTCTGTCAGGAAATCCAATTCGAGCAGCGCTCTCATCACGCATTAGCTAGATGGATAAGACTCCCAGCTCTGGGAATGAGGCAGCCAGGGGAAAGAAAAATCCCACTGTCGGATGGGAATCGAACCCCTAACCTATACCAGCCTGCAAGCCCGCCGCGTAATAACTACCGCGCCGCGGCGACTGGCACTTGTCATTCTTGTAGAAGACACCCCCCCCCCCCCTCCCCCTACATATACATACAGACAAACACTTTCCTCCCCCCCGTTTCCCACCCTCTCTTCACCTCCCCATGTCTTTCGACTGAGGGAGAAAAAAAATCCGCGAGTTCTGTTTTTGTGTGATGAATCTGCCTGTCAAGGGAGGCTTGCTGAGATGAAGGCGGCGCGGGCTTGTGCATGGCAGACGGGAATTCAGATAAGAGAACTGGAACACGCTCCATGCTGCGGAATGCGAGACTCTTAACTGCACTCCTACCCTATTCTTAGCCCCTAACCCACACCTGTCCCAACGCTTATCAAAGCCTTGCCCTCTAAAACCCGATAGCAACAAAACAAAACTACCAGCCACACAAGCAAGCAAACAGAATGGTGATATGATTGTGGTGCAGCGTGGGACGGTCGAGTTCTCTTCCCACGGCGCCCGTATAAACCAAAATATCTAAAGAACGCCATCTGTCGGTGTGTGAGGTGTCAGGCCAAGAAACCACTCCACTTGAGGCAGTTCCCACAGTTCCTCAGCCAGTGGCCTTGACCTTCTCCTGCATCAGACCATTATTTCGATGGACACGTGACTACAAGATGGCCTTCGTTGGCCTCATCTCGTCGAATCTGTTCGTTGTTATAGCTTCAGCAAATGAGATGGCAGCAGAATAGTTCTGCCACATGAGGGTGGTCTTTTGATGGGAATAGTCTCAACACATCATTGTGACTGTTTGTAGATGATAGGAACAGTCTCAAGTCACTGGAAATCGTTGAGTGTTGTAAGGCATCATCTTAACAGACCAGGATAAACTGTTCTTCGTTGATGAGAATATACTCTCACAGATCATTGTAAACCGTACATTGGGTGATGATAACAGACACGGCAGATCAGTGTAAACTGCTCTTGATTGATTCATGGGTGATAAAGATTATTGTAAGCTGTTCTTTATTGATGGAGATGACACAGCGACATTTTTTTTTCAATTAGAATCTGTTTTTTGATGCTGGCGATAACCTCACCAGGTCATTGTCAACTGCTTGTTGCGAAGGGTATCAGCAGATCATCGTAAACTTTTGTTGATGGGGATAATCTTACGATCATTGTAACCCCGTTGATAGCGCTAACCCCCAGCAGATTATCACAAACTGCTCTTTTCTCTCGATGGGACTCACATCAACAGATCACCGTTTCAAGCAGCGGGATCACCACCATTTCATCGCTCCAGCGAACCAGAAAGCATTCCGTTGTAACGGCGTAAACAAGCCGTCAGGGCGCTATTGTCTGCTCGGGCATCGCCCCAATGAACCACTCACACATCAAATCGGGCATCGGCCTTGCCTATCACTGCCTGCAGAGGGGCATCGCCCTACAGCCCAACCGCCCTCACCCCCTGCCTGCTAGGAGTAAGCCAACGTTGTCTCCGCCACAGGAGGACTCCAGGGCAGAGGTTCAACAGATTGTACACCTGAAAATACCACGCTTGTCCTGGGTCGTCTCCCTCGGTGCATACGTGTAATTCATTGTTCACCTGCACAGAGACACACCGACGGGGGAGTGATGCGCATGAGGAGAGATGATGCTGTTTTCCCCAGTCCTGATTTTTTTTTTTTTTTTTTCCCCCTTCAGAGCAGAGATTTGGGTTCTGCTATCCATTGTCGGCATGTGAGACGGGAGGGAAGGGGGGGGGGGGGGGGGGAGGAGGCAGGGGGGGTGAGGGAGGGCGGAAGAGGATAGTAGAGGTGGAGGACGAAACGGGAGGGGGTGGTGAATATCCCAAATCGGGATACGCATAGGTAAGGCGGGGGATGGGGGGGGGGGGGGGGGGGGGGGGGGGAGGGGTGGTTGGAGGAGTCGGGGGGGGTGGTGGTGAACAGCTCATGTTTGGATTTGCTGAAGAGAGAGGTGTGTGGGTCGGATGGAGGAGAGGAGAAAAGGGGGTGTGATGGTGATGTGAATGTCCCTTAACATCGAGATTTGCTTTGGAATCGTTCCTTAACCCCAGGTTCCAGAACCTAGAAGCCCCCCCCCCCCCCCCCTCTTCTTTTGAGGGACAGAAGAAGAGGGACATGGAAGAATGGGAGGGGTGGGGCTGGAGGGGGTGGGGGTGGGGGGTGGGGAGCTGCTTCGGTTATTTCTCTTCTTTGGGGCCAAGGAATAAAGATGCTGCTTGTTAAACTGGTGCTTTATAGCTGAACAGGAGAAAAGGCGACAATGTCAGGGCGAGGATTTATCGTTGTTTATGGCATACTGCTGTCTGACTCC
>JADBJO010002489.1:182500-185000 GCA_016801955.1 Conus betulinus
AACGGGACAGACCATAAACACAACAGAACTTGATGGATTCAACGCCCCCGGCGGAAAAAAAAACAGGTTAACTGGCCACGGCTGTTCCTACCCAATCACAAGATTGCTTACTGAACGTTTACCTTCCTGTTTACTGGAATCAGCGAATCACATATAGGCAAACGTATGTATTAATACTCTTGGATAAGACAGAGATCAAGAAAAAAAGAAACAAAATTTAAACGATAGAGTTTCCAGTCCAGCTTTTTGTTTCCCCCTGTTTAAGATAGTGATGAAAAACAAAGACGAAATTTGAACTATCCGGTTTCCGGTTCAATTTTGTTCCGTTTAAATCCATTTCAATGTTTTTGGCAAACAAGGTAAATGCTGTATTCAGGGTTAAAGAAAAAAGAATTCTATGCAGATGAAAGGAAATGTTAACTTAGGAAGAAAACAGTCAACAGCAATGAACAAACAAGAAGGATAACTCTTGCTCCCATGATGCTAGATGTACACGCCCGTAACTCCAGACGATGGCTGCTTACGGCACCTTTTCTCCTAGCTCAGCTGCAGACACAGAACTCAATGACTGACTTTTTTTTAGCTTGAAGATCGTCAAACGGAATGCAGTAAAAACAGAAACAAATGATTTATTTCTATTCTACCATGTATCCTGTTTCACTACCTTAACAATCATACGTGATGTCAGTCTTGAATAAATGTGGAGTTGTGTTTGCTTAGTTCTTCGCTTATTGTTGCTGATACAAGTGCGGGGCACGTTTATAGGGACAAGCTTGGAACATCCTTTTGGGGGTGATGTTTCCTTACTTTTTTTCTGTGAGCTTTGTGTCTGTGCTAGGGAAACAGGTACCGTAAAAGCAATCATTTGGGCTTTCGTCCTCTACTTGTACTTGTCTCTTAAAGAGAACAAAAAAGTTACCCTTGTTGATTTTCATTTTCTGATTTTGTTCAGTCATTTTTTTTCATCTACCTGCAAACAAAACTAAAAACAAAACAAAGCAAAACAGTAGAATACAACAAAAAAGAATGATGTCTCCCAATTGGTAGGAAAATCCATCGGTATTTTCATTCACATTTTTGTGCCTGACTAGTAACTGGCTGGGTCATTCAGCCTTCAGGTCAGCAGTCCCCTCCTGTGATAAAGTGATGGGCGATGGGATAACCATGCCAGAGGATCAAGGGCAAGGGCCAGCGCTAACACTGCAGTCTTACCACCCTAACACCAACACGTTCAGATCAGCACCTAACACCAACACGTTCAGATCAGCACCTAACACCAACACGTTTCAGATCAGCACCTAACACCAACACGTTCAGATCAGCACCATACATCATGCATGCCAGGTTTCAGTCAATGCGCTCGACGAGTTTGGAATTCACACAGTGTGGATGCATTGCACCCGTGCCGTCGGAACCAGGGATGGATGGGGGGGAGAGGGAGGGGAGGGAGGGGGGGGGGGAAGACTGGCACGCCTCTTCCTCCCACTCCTGAAAACGTTCTGGGGATGGAGGCCAGAATACCCCCCCCCCCACCCCCCCAATTCCCCACCAATCTTTATTTGAAGCCAATGAAACGCCAAACAACATAACATACCATATCATAGCACGCCAAACAACATGACACCATATCATAACATGCCAAACAACGTGACACACCATATCATAGCACGCCAAACAACATAACATTCCATATCATAACCGAATAACAATAAGAAGAAAGGGGACAAAGAAGGGAAAAAAAAAAGATAAACACACATTCAGTCATGACATCATTTGTGTGAGCCTACACTGCAGTATTTGGAGATGTCTTTAGGGTAAAATGTCTTGGCTCAGATTACATCAGATGGTTTTATTTCATTCCTTTGGGCGAAAAAAAAAAAAGGATTACATGTTAGAATATGCACCCTACCCAGGAAAAAAAAAACAAACAACCAAGTTTCTGACAAAATACTTGTCAGTTCAAGCACCTCTTTCTACCCCCCCCCCCCCCACCTACCACACACACACACACCTACTACAACCCAAAACAAAATATCTACCGACGTCACTGTGTTACTGCAAATTGTAAATTACAAATGCCTCCAACTCTGCAATTTTACGATGCAGGTAAAAGCAATAAGAAAGGGGATAAAAAAAGAAAAGAAAAACAACAACAACAACAACCCGCCAAGAAAAAAAACAAACATTTAAAGAAACATGCTGAGTGTTGATCATTGCTTTTCTACAACTTGAAGCAAAGCTGAAATCAATTTTGACGTTGTAAACACGTCCTTATATGCCATGCCCCCTCCCCCCCTTAACCCCCCCCCCCCACACACACACACACACACACACGCACGCACGCACGCCGCACTCACACGCACACACATTCACTTCCGAATCCCTTGGGCTCGGCTGTGCTATAAATAGCATAAGATTATACTCTTACTTCATCCAGTAGTGAATTATGTAGACTAGTGGATTGTTGAGCGTTTTCTTTAAAAAAAAAAAAAGAAGAAGA
>JADBJO010002489.1:195000-197500 GCA_016801955.1 Conus betulinus
ACGATAGTAAAGCAAACAAACAAAAAAACAAAACAAAAAACAAAAAATGTTTCAAGGTGCCAGCCGCTTGGGCGAAAACGGTGAGCGTTGGGGACTCCTGGCTGAGAGGCCGAGGGTTCGATTTCCCACCAGAACCCATTTACTTGGTGAGATTGGAACCCCACTGAAATTCAGCGACTTCCTTTGAATGGATGGCGTCCCTCTGACAGCGTTGCCCACGTTGAATGGATGCGTCTCTGACGCGTTGCCCAAGTTTCAGGGATAGAAAAAGAGAATCGAAAAAGTGAATAGTTCTTATGTCCATTTCCCTAGTGCCCCCCCCCCCCCCCCCCCCTCCTCCACCCACCACTGCTACTGTGCTAGTACTTTCGTCGCTATTACTGCTACTATGAAACCTGCTTTTTGCTAGTACCACTGCTGCAGCTGCTGCTGCTGCTGCTGCAAGCACAAACGACAACAACACACACTTCTTCCTGGTTCTTATTGCTATTACTGTTGCTGCTGCTTTGCTGATGGTGTTATTGATATCACTGTTGCTACGGTTACTTCCACACTACTGCAGCTGTTACAACGGCACTTTTACGGCTGCTACTACTACTGGTACGACTGTACTTCCACTCGTGCTGCTGTTGTTACCCTCCCCACCCCCCCCCCCCCCCCCCCCCCCCCCCGTATCCACGGATGTTGCTGCGATTTGCTGGAGTTTTATTATTAGCACTAATATCCCTAATGCAGCTGCAGCTTCTACTGCTTCCACTGTTACTAGCAGTTCCATTATTGCTGCTGCTACTGCTACTGCTGCGATAATCCACTCGCTGTACATAGTGGGTTTCAATACCGTGGACATGTGTATCGGGTGGAAATACGGGTGTTTTTTGCTGCCCTCTTGATCTTGCTTTTGATAATATTGAAAACCAAGGGATCCATCGGTCAGTCAATCAAATCCACCCGTCTATCCATCCGTCCACCAGTCAAGTCAATCAATAAATCAGTCGGTCAATAGGTTAGTCAATCCGTAAGTCAGTCAATCAATAAATCAGCCAACCAGTCAATCAATCAATAAACTAGACGATTAATCAATCAATCATTTAAACAATAAGTCAATCAATCAATCATCAATCAATCAATCGACGTGCAATTGACTCATCACAGAACTGAACTATAAGAATGTCTTCGTTTTCCATCCGACAGTGTGATTTCAACACATCAATCACTCAAAGTGTCCATCCATCAGTTCAAAATCACGGATTGAACAACTTCCAAAATTGTTCAAGGTTTTGTTGTTGTTGTTGTTGTTTTTACATAAAGGTCAATCAATAAGTCATGCCCCATGCCACTCCCCCCCCCCCCCCCCCCTACTCTCACTTCTACCATCCACCCCCATCCCCGCCACACTTCCATCCCTCTACAGTAAGAAAGAAAATCATACAAGGGGAACAACATACACATACGCGCAAGCAAGCACGCGCGCACGCACACACACACACACACACACACACACACACACACACACACACACACACACACACACACATAAACACACACACGAACGCACACATGTGTCTAATATCACGAATAGTGGATAGACGTTAAACGAAGGACACACACACGCACGCACACACGCAAGCACGCACACACACACACACACACACACACACACACACACACACACACACACACACACACACACCCCACACACGGAAACACGCACACTCCAAATCAATCCCCTCCCCCCTCCATTACACTGAGCAGAACTAAGGGAAAATCCTTTCCTTCGTAAAAGCGAACTACTCCAAAACAACTGACAAAGTTAATTTGTCTACACCACAAACGAATGTGGGAGTAAAATGAAAAGAACAAGCAAATCAACGCACACAAACTAAAAAATAGAGTAAACATCCCCATACCCCCACCCCCTTCTCCCTGCCTCCTCTCCCACCCCTCCCCCGCCCCCTTTCCACCACCCACCCAACCTCTTTTTAAGCTCTGTCAATCGAGCACCACCCACAACCACCACCAACCACCACCACCACCACTACCACCATGGCCATGACCACCACCCACAACAGCAACCCGCTTTTTAAAGCAAACAACTAGTAGTCGTAATAGATCAAGAAAGAGCAACAAGCTCTTCTCCTGATCATCTTACTAACAGCCAGCACTGAGGGGGGAGGGGGGGGGGAGCGCACACACACACACGCACGCACGCGCGCGCGCGGACACACACACACACACACGCACACGCACACACACGCACGCGCACGCGCACACACACACACACACACACACGCACGCATGTACACACACACACACACACACACACACATACACGCCACACACGCGCGCGCGCGCCCTTGTATCGACACAAGAGCGGAAAGTAGTACACACGACAGGTTATCCTTGACCGCGAAAACGGCTTCGCTATAGAACTGGAATAGTGGGTCGTCGCCGGTCGTTGAACTGCAGCGGGAGGGTTTGAACGAACGCCCGATCGGCGAGA
>JADBJO010002489.1:202500-215000 GCA_016801955.1 Conus betulinus
GAATTGATAGACATGTATGTAATCCACAGGTCACACATCTGCTTTAAAAGTTGCAGCTATGAGACCCTGTAATTAATAAAAGTTTCCCATCTCAGTCATTATTCATACATATAATGCTGAACAATTAAGTAGTGGGGGGAAAAAAAAAAATGCAGGCTATCAATACTTCTGTCGTTATAGTAATGACTTCGTCCGCTGGATCGGACTCATCAGGAAGACACGTCTGAGTGTGTGTGTGTGTGTGTGTGTGTGCTCTTGGTGTCAAATAGAGACACACCACAGTCCATAATTCTGCAGTGTTCTCACCACCAAGGGTTCAAAAAAGAATCTAACAGCACCCCCAAAGCAGCCAGCGAAGGGGTAGTAAACGGAACAAAAAGAAAGAGTGGAGAGGAAAAAAAAAAAAGTTACTGAAAAACTAAAAGCATTATTCAAACAGTACAAAAATGTAGGGAACAATCTTTGAGCCTATGCTTGAGGATCCATTCAAGGATGCAAGGGAGATCAAAAGATGTGGAACAGTCTGAGTGGTCAGCTCTGCTGTTCAATAACTCAAGCATTGTCAGTGGCTACTAGAATTGTGCAGAACAACCTTTACTTGGATCTCCTAAGAGATGCAATCTCCCACTGATTGACCAAACAATATGATGCTGAACAATTAAGCAGTGGGGGAAAACAGGTGCAGGTTAACAATTCTTCAGTCATTATAGTAATGACTTAGCAAAGATTTGAACTTTTTAGGAGAGCTCTTTGGCTTGAAACAAATTTGTAGGTTTTAAATCTCTTTATTTTAAACCCTATTTTAAATTGGTATATAAATACATATATTTTTTTCTAAACCCTACAGTAACAATACACTTTTGTTGGCGGTGTGCGTGCGTGCGTGTGCGTGTGTGTGTGTGTGTGTGTGTGCGTGCGTGTGTGTGTGTGTGTGTGTGTGTGTGTGTGTGTGTGTGTGTGTGTGTGTGTGTGTTTGCGTGTATCTGTGTATGGGTGTGTATGTATGTTTGTATGTGTGTGTGTGTGTGTGTGTTGTTGGGGGGGGGGGGGTGCCTGTGTGTGTGTCTGTAAACGTATGTATATATGTGTGTATGTGTGCGCATATATGTACATATGTGTGTGTATGTATATGTATGTATACTTTCTGTTGTGTGTGTATGGGAGGGGGGATGTTGTGTGCGTGCATATTGAGTGTGTGTGCTTGTGCGCGTGCGCGCTTGTGTGTATGTGTGTGTGTGTGTGTGTGTGTGTGTGTGTGTGTGTGTGTGTGTTTGCGCGTGCGAGTGTTTATTGGTCTGTGTATCTGTGTGTATGTGTGTGAGTGTGTCGGAGGGCGTATTGATGTGAATAATGTTCTGCATGCGGTAGTTGTTGACCTCTTTTTACCTACCTGATTTTACCTGGTTTACCTGAATAGGAGTTCACCATCAACGGTATGCCATTTTACTTGATGTGATGCTTTTATCATTGTACCTTGGCCTGATGAAGCTGTTGACAGCGAAAATTTTGTTAAAAAATACAAGTCTGAGACATGAACCGACTGTTGTTTTTATTCTTGTATTTTACCGTTTCTGGTTTCTACCTCAGTCAGTTCTACAGGGTGCGGAGCTCAGGACAACAAGAGAGCATTATACATATATATATATATATATATATATATATATATATATATATATATATATATATATATATATATATATATATACATCCACCTGCGTGGCATCGTGAGCAGGTTGGTCTGGAAGTTCAGCAGATGTGTAGCGTGTGTTAGGACTAGTTCGCAGGCAGGGACACCTTGATGAAACTGACACTAACACGCATTACAATGACCCGTGTAACGAAAAGTTTTAACTCCCCGAATGGTTTAACTCCCAGGGAGTTAAACTGTTCATATGTAGATTTTAACTCCCCGGGAATTAAACTAGAATGCAAACACATGGACATCAGATAAGTCGCTCTTCGTTCTTTGTTTGTACTGTCCTAAATGTTAAATGTTACGTATTTTTTGTTTTCACTTGAAGAAGACCCAAGAGGTCGAAATGCATCGTGTCTTGTACTTTGTTCGTCAATGTCCTCGGCGGAAACTAACCCCCACTGGCGGGGAAGGGGCGGGGGTGGGAGGGGCGAAAAGGAGGGTACGAACCACACCTACCCTCGCTGTGGCGTTCAGCTACCCCGCCACAAAGCCCGAGCACTCATGAAAACATTACGCCGTGATATAGATCCTATGATTTATGAATGATTTAAAGCTGTATATATCGAATTGATGGGGCCATCATTGATAATTGTGTTTTTATGTATTCTGCTGACTTCTTAAATATATAATTTCATAGAAAACATAAATGTGAATAAACTTACCTTTGACATGGGGAAGTTTACTCACATTTGTGTTGTATTCCTCCGAGTGATGGGACGGCACGGCAAGACAAGCCAATATAAGCGGTTGCTTCCCGGAAATTTCATCAAGTTTTCTGTCATTTCCCGACGTATTTGCAAGCGAAATTATTTCGTGTCTGTGGTCTGTGTCTGTGTAGGCGATTGAAACAGATTGATATGGAGAATTACCTGGATGAGGACATTTACGGAATTCCATGGTTTGAAGAAGAGTGAGTTTGATTTTTTTTTTCCACCGAGAGTTTTGCCATTAAAGTATATGATATGAACAAGCTGTCGGTACCAAAGTATGTAGCCAGACATGGTCGTCTTTTTCATGTAGTCAAGAGTCCTTCTTCTTCCTAAAAGACTGGTTCACTCAAAAACGAGTAGGTCACCAGCGTGCATGGTAAAAAGTAAAATAAAATAAAATGAAATAAAATAAAGTGCGACTCAGCCTGTTGGCCCCTGGAGCCAAATATGGCAACAAGGGGTCGCACACGAGTGTATTGCTTACAGAAATTGAGATACATGGAGTGAACTGTGTGGTTTTTTAAAGCATTCTACAGAAGCAATATTGAATCTGTGATCACTTTTTTCATTTTTTAGTGTGGTATGGGGGATTAAATGTGAAGAACAAATGCTTGCTGGAAAAGATTGTGAAACAGTGTGGTAAGATTATTGGTGTTAAGCAACAAAGTTTAGGGGAAAAAAAAAGTTTGAAAAAAAAAAAAAAGAGTGCCTAAGAAAGCTCAGAAGATTGTATGTGATGAAATGCATCCCCTGTGCCTCTTTTATGAAAAGAAGCCTTCAGATGGACGATTCCGGCAACTGAAATGCGGAACGAACAGACCGACTCGTAGTTTTTTTTTTGTTTTTTTTTTTTTGAAATTTCAAAATGGAGCGACTGATGGCGGAGAACGAAGCAAAGTTTAGAAAGAGTGGGGGTTAGTTTCCGCCGAGGACATTGACGAAATGTACACAAGACACGATGCATTTCGACTTTTTTTTTTTTTTTTTTTTTTTTTTTTTTTTTTTTTTTTTTGCCTCTTTCAATCCGTTCATTGGATAATAATCACTGACCTGTCGTTATAAAGATAGAGGAAAGGGGAGGGGTAGACTGGGAGAGAGAGAGAGAGAGAGAGAGGGGGTGGGGGGGAGGGGGGGGTGTGGTGGGGAGAGAGAGTGTAGATGTTGTGGGGAGGGGCGATGATAATCAAGTGATAATGCTTTTAAATTTATCTCAGTTCTCACCCCTTGTAGTATGTGTGTGCGTGTGCCCTGTGGAATGCAGGCTTGGCCGCGTGATGATCAGAACTGTGTCCATGTTGAAGTTCTAAGTGTTTGAACGCCGCGACAGTCTCTTCAGTTTAGTGAAAGCCAAGGGTTCTCTAGTTGGATGGCTGGTGTTTGTCTGTAGTAGGCGGTTCAGCCGTCATCAGTCAGGCCTAACATATTGCACGTGTACGACTGATACTTCTCAGCCTCGGCTTTTGACCGATTTTTTTTTTTTTTTTTTTTCATTTTTTTATTTACTTTAATGAAAATGGAAAGAAAAAAGTAAAAACTGTAACTGTGAAGTGGGGAGAAATCTGAAATATTTTGAAAGCCAGGTTCATCTCGATCTGTTGGGAAAACAAAGTTATAGTCGTGACTCCTAGAAAGCTGTATTCCCCTTCTGTCGTCGGGCCACCCAAGTGACACACGAGCCTCCCCGCCCGTACGGTTGAGACGAAACGTTTGAACCTGTGCGGTCTGACCAGTCAGTGTCGAACGGACGGAGTGCTTCACGATAGTTTTAAAACGGATGTGAGGTGAAGGTCATTGTGATCCCACTTGCCGCTTCAAACGACTGTACAATTGAATACAAAGCTTTTTCTCGAATATTCAGATTCTTATTTTTTGAATTGACATTCCAAAGCACATCATGGCCTTGGTACAATTCAATTAATTGTTTGGTCTCTGAATCGGACAGTTGACCACCTTGCTGGAAGACGCCATTGTTTCCATGTGCCAAGGGTGTCGGCTCAATGCTGAGCGTTGATTGGTTGGAGGATACTAGCTGTCCGTTTCGAATAGATCACGACGTATCTCGAACGGTCGGGTTGAACTTGATGCGTACGTTTGGGATCGGGTTCGACCGGTACTTCCGAAGCGTACGGGCGGGGAGCTCGTGTGTGAGCCGCTTTATTGATATCGATCTAGGGGAGGGGGTGCTGATGTAGGACATTGCAATGTGTGTGTATTTGCAGCGCTTTCGTTGCCAGTGACGGCTTTCATTTTCATGACTTGTGTAATCAAGTTCTCTGTGTGTGTGTGTGTGTGTGTTCCGAGTCGCGGCTTTCACATCGTCTGTTACTTATCTATTGACTTCATTTTCATTTTTGCTTTTTTTTTTTTTCTCAAATACCTGCTGTTCCAGCCTGACAGTCTGTACACACAACTATCCAGTTTGGCGGTCACACTGACCAATACGAATACACAGTGTTTAGTAGAAAGTATACTGTACAAACGTCGAACAGCAGTGGATTTCTCAGTGACGTGCGATTGATAGAGAGATCAAATGTGCAAGATCTGAAGGAGGTTTGATAGTAACTATTGCCAGATTGTGCATGACAAAAGCCATAAATGTATATAACGCAGATGTTGGTTAGTTATTTATGGAAGTTAGTTTGGTTGTTTGTTTTTTTGTTTTTATGCTTGATCAGGCTCGTTCTCATTCCGGTAGCAGGAGGGTGCTTTCAGTCAATAGCAATAATGTAGAAACACACACCACTCTTCAGTTTGATCTCATGGTCCACACCTTGCTCTCACACATGCTTACAAACACTTGTCTTGTCTAGCTGTCTCTCTCTCTTTTTACAAGCATGGATGCACGCACGCATACACACACGCACGGCGTACCCACTTTGCTCACGCACACGTAAGAGAATGTCCTTGTAATGAGATTTTTCTTTCTTTCTGTGCACAGTGCATGAGCGTGGCACACATTGTTTGGCCGGATTCAGATTCTCAGAATGAGCCAAAGCCATTAGATTCAGTGCACTTTACAATGCCATGGCAGACATTCTAGGCCCAGATTCTCAGATTCTGAACAGTTAAATAGTGGGGGGAAATAAGTACGAGTTCTTTTATCATTATAGTAATGACTTGGCAAAGGCAGAAGATGATGAAGAAAATGGGAAAATATAGATTAAAAAAAAAAGCCTTCACTAGCTGCATGTGGGAACCATCATAATCACTAGTAATCCCTCTGGAAGGCAGATCTGTATATTGCCTGCTCTTAGGCCTTTTCATCTGCTGGATCAGGCTGATCAGGGAGACAGCTGATTGTGTGTGTGCTCCTGGTGTCAAATAGAGACACACCACAGTCCGTATTTCTGTGGTGTTACACCACCAAGGATTCAAAAGGAGAATCCAACAAATGTAGGGGACAGTCTTGGAGCCTGTATCAGTATATTCTTGATAATCCATTTAAGGATGCAAGGGAGATCAAAAGATGCGGAACAGTGTGAGAGGTCAGCTCTGCTGTTCAATAACCCAAGCATTGTCAGCAGCAAAGAATTGTGTAGTACAACCTTTGCTTGGATCTCCTAAGAGATGCAATCGCCCACTGATTGACCAAACAATTATGATGCTGAACAGTTAAGTACTGGGGGAAAACAACTGCAGGTTAAGGTTAACAATTCTTCCTTCATTATAGTAACGACTTGGCAAAGATTTGAAATATGATTTTGGATTCTCAGGTGGACAATGTTCTGCTCCGTGACAAAGATCCCCTGATGCCGGTATACGGTGAGGAGGAGCCTGTCTGCAAAAGACGGCGAACACAGGGTAAGTGCTTTTTGTCATCACGTCTTGGTGAGGTTGCTGGTTGCAGTGCAGTGGGTTTGTTGGTGTGCGTGTGTGTGTGTGTGTGTGTGTGTGTGTGTGGGGGGGGGGGGGGGGGGGGGGGGGCATGAATCTCTTCTTATGTCAGCTACACATGTCATCTTACCTCTGCCTTCTTCAGTCCCCCCCCCCCCCCCCCCAGTTTTTTCTGTCTCCATGTGTATGTCGGTCTGACTCTCCACTCGCTTTCGCTCTTGTATTATTCACATGAGTTTTATTTTGTTAATCTACATATGCATTGAAAAGTTTGAACAGTTTGGGGAGAGGGGGAAGGGTATATTGTGAAAGGACACAGTGTAGATGAGCGTGTTACGCTCACTTCATAAATTCATAGACGGCTGTTTTAGTGTGTGTGTGTGTGTGTGGTGTGTGTGTGTGTGTGTGTGTGACACTGTATTTTCTCATTAAGGGTGTGCACTTTGATCTGTGCTGTTACTTTTTTGTGTGTGTGCAAGCACATTTTCTCTGATGGCTTATTTCCATCATTTACTTCCTTCTTAGTAAAGCTTGGCATCAGAAAAAGTTGCCTTGTTCATCATAGTTTGTCCCTCACGTCTCTCTCTCTCCCCATTCCATCTCTCCCCCCCTCACCTCCTCTCTCTCTCTCTCTCTCTCTTAGTTTAGTTTACAGCCATTAACTGAACCTTTCCCAGGGAAATCCTATTTTAACATTTCCCTACATTTCCAGCATTCTCTGATCTTATGTTTTGTGTTCTTTTTGGCTGATGACGTGCATTGTCCTCCAGAGAAAGTGTCTTGAATTCTGTAGTGGACTATGTACCACGCTGTGCGATAGCAGAAGGGCACACATTAATCTCTTTGCAGGTGTAGCGGACAGCAAGTCCTGTATTGATCTCCACTCACGTTTAGCAGAGAGGCGTGCAGCTGCGTACATTTCCCCATCATGATTGTTTATTGTGTACATTATTCTGACAGTAGGTGGAAAAGTGACTAAAAAAACGCAGTCTCTAGCAGTTGCTGATCTCCCCCCCCCCCCCCCCCTCCCTTTTTTTTTTTTTAAGTTCCTCAACAGAAGAGCTGAGGTGTTGTCGATTACCAGTCCGGACCTTTAGTGATCAGACTGAAGGTGATTAATGCTGACTGGATTAAACATTGTGTGCAACTCCGTAAGGTGCACAGATTTATCACTTCTGACCGTCGTTTGTGTTTGTGTTTTGCAGGAAACTCCGAGGGGAGCAGCAGTCGTTCTATGGCCTTAGTGGACCACAACAACTACTGCGTGTCCTCCACGATGTCCGCCGAAGAAGACAGTACCACCGCATTCTCCTAAATTTCTTAGAGGGCGAGTGCAGTGACTGTGACGGTCAGGGTGACCGTCTTCTTCACCCATCTTTAGTCCTTCCATGTGGATAGAGAGTGTGGACGACAGGCCAAAGGAGGCCGAAAGTGACCAGGGTAGTGCATCCTCCAGTCCATCTTGCACCAGCGATGTTGCCTCCGTCTCCCCCAGAATCGGGGTTGTCAGTTCCAACAATCCTTCGGGTGGTCAGAATCAAGAGGCGTCCAGCAGAAAGAGGGGAAGGCCGCCGGCTGGTGGTAACCGCTCAAATTCAACGGTCAGTTCTGCCAGGTGCCCGTCTTCCAATGCCAGCAGCAGTTGTGTGCCGACTTCATCACCTAGAACTGTCTTGGGTGCTCGTGGCAAGAAGTGTGTGCTCAGTTCTGAAAACACTGCTGAGATAAACGCGGGTGCTAGCACCAGCTCGGGGTACACTGGCAGAAGGTGTGGGGTCAGGTGCTAGCTGCACCAGCAGCTCGGGGCAACATTGTGGGGCAAAGTCGGTGGGTAGACCTGGCTCAAAAACCTACCGGCAGCAGAGGTGGGAAAAGTGCTTCAGCACCAGCCAAGAAAAAGGGTGGCCCACTCACACCAGAGGAACAGCAGAAGAAACTGGAAAAAAACAGGCAGAAAGCGCTCAAAGAGAAGGAGAGGCGTCGTCGTTCAAAAGATCTCCTCGATCAAGTGAAAGCTTACCTGCTTGCCACTTTTCCAAATCAGCTGGGGCGAAGAACATCGCACCAACGTATTATAGACACACTTCTGCAGCTTCTTCCTTCCGTGCACTATCAGCATGCTGTCGTCAAACGGCATCATTCATTGTCCAAGAAGTACATCAAGAAATTGCAGAAGACAATCCGATTCAGAATGTAAGATGTGGGACTGTCCAGTTGAGCAAGACATGCATTGTGCCTTCATCATGCCTGATGAACAGAGAACATTTAAGGATAGAGAAAGTGTGTGTGTGTTGGGGAGGGGGGTAGTGAATGGAAACAAAAAGTATTTTTTAGTGGAGTGATGGGATAGGAGGGGAGGGTAGGAGGAGTGCAAGAGGGTAGAAGTGGAACCCCCACAAAACACAGAATGTACACACACTCACAAAGGAGAAACAGAGGGGCTAAAGAATAGGAAACCTACAAGGTACTCAAAAAAAAGGGGGTGGGGGGGGGGGGGGGGGGGGGGGGGGGATGGGCGGTGGGGTGAGGGTGGGGAAGAATACTGAATGGAAGCCTCACAAAGTTGAGGCTTTTGACCAGCCGCCGTGGCGAAGTGGTTCGCGTCGCGGACTCCCGACTGGGAGGTCGTGGGTTCGAATCCCATCAGAAGTCATGTGGGTTTTTCTGCCCCGACCGGCTCCTACCCAGAGTTGAGTTGCTGCGGACTCAGTTGGGAAGACTGGGACCACACAGTCGAGTTTCATCCACTTAATGGATGCGTTTCTGAGAGTGTTGCTCAAATTTCTTGACCAATACTGCAGGTGCCTGTATCTCTCGGGCCTGGTTGACGCCGGGATATATTATGAAAGGAAGCGTAGAGTACAGCCCTGTCATGTAGTCTCAGACCGAAATGGAAATCCGTAGCATCATCTTAATCATCCTCATTCTCATCGATCAGCATTAAAAAAAAAAAAGTCTCAAATTCTGTGGCCCTTCATGCCCTGCTCTCATGGTGACCTCAATTTCGATGTCCTCTCCGCGTCTGTGGCCTTGGTTTGGTTCCGTCGGGGTCACCGGTATCGGCGAGTCCATGGGGGGCTGTCGTTGGACGGGACGTGGTGGCGCCCTCTGGAGGGAGAGCTCACTCACGCCGGCTCAGCGACTAAGCAATTATTGTCGTCAGTAGGGGGCTTAGTAGGTGGTGTCCTGCGTATGTTAGATCAGAACAGGCGCCACTGAACACCACCGAAGTGACTTGGCGGCAGTGCAGTGTCTCCTCCGGTGGGTTGCCTCTTGACGACTTGACATTGACTGCTCCCTGTGGATTGGAGTGCCGGGGCCGACCGGGCTGTGGCTGTGGACGGGGTGTCAGAATGAGTGGCGTGGGTGCACTGCCTCTGAGGTGGCGCAGAGGTTGGACAGCAAAAAAACAAAAAAAAAAGTTGGCTTTTGTTTGTTTGTTTTTTTAACGATTTTGCATGTGTACCTACTGTAATAATGCCCTGCTTACATTTCTGGATTTGATATTTGATTTTTTTCCTCCCTTTGGATGGGAGCAGATTTGTGACGTATAAAAAAACGTTCTGTATTGGCTTGTCTCCCATTTTCATATCGTTCACAGTACTACAACTCATGGATGTAGGAGGAAAACCTTGCAAGAATTGTGAAGCTTTGTGCTGCCAGTACATGAATTCGTTCTGCCTTTGAAGATAGCCGTTTCGTCACTGCATTTTATAAAAATAGATTGAAAGGTCATGGCGTTTTAGAACCTCGTTCTCATCGATCAGCATACAAAAAAAAAATGTCTCAAATTCTGTGGCCCTTCATGCCCTGCTCTCATGGTGACCTCAATTTCGATGTCCTCTCCGCGTCTGTGGCCTTGGTTTGGTTCCGTCGGGGTCACCGGTATCGGCGAGTCCATGGGGGCTGTCGTCGGGACGGACGTGGTGGCGCCCTCTGGAGGGATAGCTCACTCACACCGGCTCCGCGACTAAGCAATTATTGTCGTCAGTAGGGTCTTAGTAGGTGGGTGTCCTGCATATGTTAGATCAGAACAGGCGCCACTGAACACCACCGAAGTGACTCGGCGGCAGTGCAGTGTCTCCTCCGGTGGGTTGCCTCTTGACGACTTGACATTGACTGTTCCCTGTGGATTGCCGGTGCCGGGGCCGATCGGGCTGTGGCTGTGGACGGGGTGTCAGAATGAGTGGCGTGGGGTGCACTGCCTCTGAGGTGGCGCAGAGGTTGGGACAGCAAAAAAAAAAAAAAAAAAAAGTTGGGGCTTTTGTTTGTTTGTTTGTTTTTTGAATGATTTTGCATGTGTACCTACTGTAATAATGCCCTGCTTACATTTCTGGATTGATTTTTTTCCTCCCTTTGGATGGGAGCAGATTTGTGACATATAAAAAACGTTCTGTATTGTCATGTCTCCCATTTTCATATCGTTCACAGTACTACAACTCATGGGATGTAGAGAGAAAACCTTGCAAGAATTGTGAAGCTTTGTGCTGCCAGTAAAAAAAAAAATGTCTCAAATTCTGTGGCCCTTCATGCCCTGCTCTCATGGTGACCTCAATTTCGATGTCCTCTCCACGTCTGTGGCCTTGGTTTGGTTCCATCGGGGTCACCGGTATCGGCGAGTCCATGGGGGCTGTCGTTAGACGGACGTGGTGGCGCCCTCTGGAGGGATAGCTCACTCACGCTGGCTCCGCGACTATGAAATTATTGTCGTCAGTAGGGGGCTTAGTAGGTGGTGTCCTGCGTATGTTAGATCAGAACAGGCGCCACTGAACACCACTAAAGTGACTTGGCGGCAGTGCAGTGTCTCCTCCGGTGGGTTGCTCTTGACGACTTGACATTGACTGCTCCCTGTGGAGTGCCGGGGCTGCGTCGGGGCTGACCGGGCTGTGGCTGTGGACGGGGTGTCGGAATGAGCGGCGTGGGGTGCACTGCCTCTGAGGTGGCGCAGAGGTTGGGACAGCAAAAAAAAAAAAAAAAGTTTGGGCTTTTGTTTGTTTGTTTGTTTTTTGAATGATTTTGCATGTGTTCCTACTGTAATAATACCCTGCTTACATTTGTGGATTTGATTTTTTTTCCTCCCTTTAGATGGGAGCAGATTTGTGACATATAAAAAAAACGTTCTGTATTGGCTTGTCTCCCATTTTCATATCGTTCACAGTACTACAATTCATGGATGTAGGAGAAAACCTTGCAAGAATTGTGAAGCTTTGTGCTGCCAGTACATGAATTCGTTCTGCCTTTGAAGATAGCTGTTTCGTCACTGCATTTTATAAAAATAGATTGAAAGGTCATGGCGTTTAGAACCTCATTCTCATCGATCAGCGTACAAAAAAAAATACTCAAATTCTGTGGCCCTTCATGCCCTGCTCTCATGGTGACCTCAATTTCGATGTCCTCTCCACGTCTGTGGCCTTGTTTGGTTCCGTCGGGGTCACCGGTATCGGCGAGTCCATGGGGGGGCTGTCGTTGGACGGACGTGGTGGCGCCCTCTGGAGGGATTGCTCACTCACGCCGGCTCCGCGACTAAGAAATTATTGTCGTCAGTAGGGGGCTTAGTAGGTGGTGTCCTGCGTATGTTAGATCAGAACAGGCGCCACTGAACACCACCGAAGTGACTTGGCGGCAGTGCAGTGTCTCTCTCCGGTGGGTTGCCTCTTGACGACTTGACATTGGCTGTTCCCTGTGGATTGCCGGTGCCGGGGCTGCGTCGGGGCCGACCGGGATGTGGCTGTGGACGGGGTGTCGGAATGAGCGGCGTGGGTGCACTGCCTCTGAGGTGGCGCAGAGGTTCGGACAGCAAAAAAAAAAAAAAAAAGTTGGGGCTTTTGTTTGTTTGTTTTTTTTGAACGATTTTGCATGTGTTCCTACTGTAATAATGCCCTGCTTACATTTCTGGATTTGATATTTTCCTCCCTTTGGATGGGAACAGATTTGTGACATATAAAAAACGTTCTGTATTGTCATGTCTCTCCCATTTTCTTATCGTTCTTTTTAATTGTTTGACATGTATGTTTGCCATTGAAATGGAATTTTCGAACTTTTGCTGTTATGTTTTTCTTTTGCAAAGTAGATTAGAGAAAAAAAAAAGATTGGTTGATTAAAAAAAAGTTTGGTTGAATCAGCCTGTGTGTGGGTGTGCTTGTATGTGTGCGTTTGCGAGAAAAAGTGGACTTGTCATTGTATGGATTGATTACATGTCAATTTGTCAGGGTATTTAACGTACTGGGACATGCTGTGGGATTTCATACTACTTCAAGAGC
>JADBJO010002489.1:217500-220000 GCA_016801955.1 Conus betulinus
GAAAGAGAAAAGTATGGACAGAAGAAGGAAACGAAGAGGATGACGTCACAACAAGAGAAAAGAAGCTGAAGGCTGACCTGAAACACACCAGCCGAGACCCAAAGGACGAAAAGACAATGACGACAGAGAAACACCATCACCAAGCACCAGCAGACCAAACACAAACAACACCCACAACCAAACACAAACAACACCCACAACCAAACACAAACAACACCCACAACCAAACAGAAATAACACCCACAACCAAACACAAACAATACCCACAACCAGACACCACAAGTTAGGCGTGGACAGTTACTGTCCGGTTCCCTATCGAACAAACTGAATATGTCTGAACACCCCCCCCCCCCCCTTTTTTTTCTTTTTTTAAAAGAAAAGAAAGAAAGAAAAGTATTAAAGTTGCCTATTGATATACGCGTAACATTTCGTTTCACACACACACACACACACACACACACACACACACACACACACGCCAGTCTGTTCGTATCGGTCTTTCCCCTAGCTTTTTGATTTGTGCTTCCTGGGAAACAAACCCCTAGCAGATGCCCACCCCTTCTCGGCACTCCCCCCCCCCCCCCCCCCCCCCCCCCTCTTTGACATAGTAAACACTTTTTCAAAAAAATATAGGTAGCGGCTTTGATAACCTTTGTATGCACTACATACACGTGAATTGTACAAAATGAAGGCAATGACTGTACATATTGAGAGCACTCTCTCTGGCATAACGCGCATACACGTGTCCATGCTCTCGCACGTGCATTTCACACTCGGCCACGATTTATAACCTGGGGCCATATTCATGAACAGATTTAACTGGAGGTTAAACCCGACTTCCGCTGGTTAACTCTCTAACCGGAGGGTTTCACGGTCATCGCTGTCAAACGCCTTCTCATAGTCGACGAAGTTGATGTACAGCGATGAGTTCCACTCTAAAGACTGCTCAACAATGATATACAAGGTGGCAATCTGGTCGATGCATGATCTGTTCTGGCGGAAGCCGGCCTGCTGGTCTCGGAGGAGGGGGTCAACTGCACATTTCATTCTCTCCAGGAGGATCCTGTTGAAGACCTTTCCTGGCACTGACAGAAGCGTTATTCCTTTGTGCGTGTAGTTTGCACAGTTGCTGAGATCTCCTTTCTTGGGTAGCTTGATGAGGTAGCCCTCCTTCCAGTCTGCTGGTACCTTTTCTCTTTCCCAAATCTTCCCAAAAAGAGGGTAGAGCATCTCTACGGTTGTTTCTAGGTCTGCCTTGAGTGCTTCTGCAGGGATGTTGTCTGGTCCTGCCGCCTTGCCGTTCCTCAGTAGCCTGATGGCTTTCCTGATCTCCTCTCGTGTTGGTTGCTCACAGTTGATGTCTAGGTTTCTGTCGGCTGGATCGATGTCAGGGGGATTTGGAGGGACCGGTCTGTTTAGTAGCTCTTCAAAGTGCTCTGCCCATCTGTTCAGTTGTTGCTCTGTTCCCTGGACAATGTTTCCTACCTTGTCCTTGATTGGTCGTTCGGGTCTGCTGTACTTCCCTGTCAGTTTCTTGATGGTGTCGTACAGCTGCTTCATGTTGTTACTGGCTGCTGCTTCCTCTGCTTCTTCTGCCAGGCTGTCAACATACTTCCGCTTATCTGCTCTTGCGCTATTCTTCACTTCTCTGTTGGCTTTTGTGAAGTTTTCTTGTGCTTTGGCCTTTGCTGCCCTTGTTCAGCTGTTGTTTACTGCTGCCTTCTTCTGCTTTCTCTCCTGTATTTTGCGCAGTGTGTCTGCTGATATCCATTCCTTCTGTTGGCGTCTCTTGGGGCCCACTACTTCCTGACAGGTTGATGTGTCTCCTTCACTTTTTGCCAGTGGGTCTCCAGATCAGCCTCTTCCTCAAGTAGCTCTTGTAGCACTTGGTATTTGTTGGTGAGAGACAGCTTGAAATCTTCTCTAGTCGTTGGGTCTTTCAGTAGGCTGAGGTTGTACTTTTACCCTCTTTGTAGTTGGTTTCATCCAGTTCTTCAGTTTCAGCTTCAGCCCGGTGACCAGTAGGTGGTGGTCAGATGCAATGTCCGCTCCTCTTCTCACCTTAACATCCTGTAGGGACCTCCTGAATTTCTTGGCCATACAGATGTGGTCAGTTTGATTTTCTGTCGTTTAGATCTTGTGATACCCAGGTGGCTTTGTGTACTCTCCTGTGCGGGAAAATGCTACCACCAATGACCAGGTTGGTCATCGCACAGAAGTCTGCAAATCTCTCGCCATTCTCATTTATCTCTCCCAGTCCGTGTCTTCCCATCACTTCCTCATACCCGGTGTTGTCTTGTCTGATTTTGGCATTGAAATCGCCCATGAGGATGTTGACATCTCTTTCTGGGTACTTGGCTATGACGTCCTGCAGTCTGTCGTAGAAGCGGTCTTTTGCTTCTTCATTGCTGTCATTGGTTGGAGCATAGCACTGGATGACATTCATTTTGATTTTCTTCTTCTTAGTTTTGAAGGATGCTGCAATGATTCTTGGTCCGTG
>JADBJO010002489.1:225000-252500 GCA_016801955.1 Conus betulinus
GACCCCCAACATCTGTTGAAGTCTGCATGTGGGTGATGCCATGACCATGAGACGGCTCCCACTTTTATCCATGCTGGCCACAAGCGTGATGCAGCTAGTACTTGACGTAGTCAAAGCTACGTTGTCACGACATCAATGTTTGCACATAGCCTAAATGTTTCCAATCTCTCTCTTGCTCTCTCTCTCTCACTCTCTCTCTCTTGTTCTTGCTCTGTCTCTCTCTCTCTCTCTCTCTCTCTCTCTCTCTCTCCCTCTTTCTCTCTCTCACATGCACTCTCTCTCAAAACACACACACACACACACACACACACACACACACACACACACACACACACACACACACACACACACACACACTTCTCTCTCTCTCTCTCTCTCTCTTTTCACACACACACACAAACGCGCGCGAGCACGCACGCACACATACACACTGACAGAGAACACGCGCACTGCAAATACACTTGAACCACACGAGAAGCTTGAAACAGAACATTGAAGATGGCATCGCTCACAGACAGCCATGATGACAAGAAAGACAAAGGAGGCAGAAGACCCGCCAAGAAGAACATGAAAGAGAAAAGTATGGACAGAAGAAGGAAACGAAGAGGATGACGTCACAACAAGAGAAAAGAGGCTGAAGGCTGACCTGAAACACACCAGCCAAGACCCAAAGGACGAAAAGACAATGGCGACAGAGAAACACCATCACCAAGCACCAGCAGACCAAACACAAACAACACCCGCAACCAAACACAAACAACACACCCAACCAACCAAACACAAACAACACCCACAACCAAACAAACAACACCTACAACCAAACACAAACAACACCCACAACCAAGCACCACAAGTTAGACGTGGACAGTTTTTGTCCGGTTCTTTATCGAACAAACTGAATATGTCTGATTTTTCCTTTTCTGAGAAAAAAAAAGAAAAGTATTCATGTTGCCTATTGACATAAGCGTAACATTTCGTTTTACACACACACACACACACACACACACACACACACACACACACACACACACACACACACACACACATACATGTGCGCGCGCGCGCACGCGCGCGCGCCAGTCTATTCATATTAGTCTTTCCCCTAGCTTTTTGATTTGGGCTTCCTGGGAAACAAACCCCTAGCAGACAACCCTCCCTTCTCGGTACTCCTCCCCCCCCCCTCCCCTCGTCATAGTAAACACTTTTTTGAAAAAAAAAAAAAATTAAGTAGCTTAGATAACCTTTGCATGCACTACATACCCGTGAAATGTTCAAAATGAAGGCAATGACTGTACATTTTGAGAGCACTCTCTCTGGCATAACGCGCATACACTTGTCCATGCTCGCACGTGCATTTCACACTCGGTCACGATTTAAGTAACCTGGCGTCACGAGACAGCTATGGCGCTGTTTGTCTTCAATATAGATGTGTCAGTTATTGTATATGCATCATCATTACGAGTGTGTTGCAGCCACCATGAACCATACTGTCCTATATATCAATACCCTATGTCTACCCGTCCCCCAACGACCAATGGCGAGTCAGGGTGCCAGACATGCTATCCTGTCATAAAACCAGTGTTCATCTCAGTCAGCGGGGCAAGGTTTAGCCCGAAGTCATCTCCTGATTGCAGTTGACAGGCTGGGTGCTGCCTTTACTGGCTAAAACGTTAGCGTTATGATTGATCAGGAATCTTTAACGTGTACAATCCATGGGGCATGATGTACAGAACAAAGCTTCAGCACTGACGGGACAACCCCCCCCCCCCCCCCCCCCCCACTCCGTTTACTCCGCTAGGCAAGCGCAGCAAGCCAGGGAATCGAACTACGGTCCTGGGATGGATGGTGTAGTTCTGTCTAACCACTTGGCGATGATGCACGTGGAGCCACATCAACAGCGACAGAAACCACTGAGACGAGCTTCGGACAGATTTGGCAGTCGGTGAGAAATAGAATATGGCCACAGTCGTCAGTGGGGACGGAAGGGGGGTAAGGGGGGTGGATGTGGCACTTGTCATTGTTTAAAATAACACTTTAACACACTGACTTGTAACAGAAGAAAGCGTCAGGTATAGCTTCACTATAATGTAGGCCTACATATTCCAAAAATGCCAACCTGACTCTACAATATCGGCCTTCACTCTGAATGAAACTGACCCGAAAGACGTGACCATACCGAGGTATTTTCAGTCCCATACAAAAGTTCAAAGTTCCTACGGCCGTTTGGCCTGAAAGCAGCAGTGAGCTGTCAAAGGGGCATCATTCATAGGGCATGATGAAAGGGAAGGAGGAAGCCGTCTCTCCTTCTGCCGCCATTAACTTTCCCTGATTTGAATCAGGTATCGATTTACAGCTAGGTGGACAGAGAAGGTTTTCAAGCCGAAAAAATCCGACCCCACAAGTGGCCTCACGATCCCCGTCAGCTGTGTTGATAAACACTCTGGCGTTTAACACCTGGTTTCTTTCATTTACTTACCCTTCGCTGGGTGCTGTTTATTTTTGTTTCGAATCTTTGGTGGTGAGAACACCACAGAAATACGGACTGTGGTGTGTCTCTATTTTCGACGCCAAGAGCACAGACACAATTAGCCGTGTCTCCCAGATGAGTCCGATCCAGCGGACGATAGGCCCAGGAGCAGCCAATACGTACAGATTTACCTACGAGCGGGATTACGATCGTTTCCACACGCAGCTAGAGAAGAGTTTTCATATCTATAATATATTTTCCCAATATCTTTGTTGTTTTTCTCTGCTACTTAATTGTTGAGAAGCTGGGCCTAGAATGTCTGCCATGACATCGTAAAGTCCACTGAGGTTTGATGGCTTTGTCATGTCATTCTGAGAATCCACGTAATATAGGATCTTTGCCATGCTCATGGACTGCACAGAAAGAAGGAAGGATCTCATTACAAGGAATGCACAGAAAGAAGGAAGGGTCTCATTACAAGGAAATGCACAGAAAGAGAAAAAGGATCTCATTACAAGGAAATTACAAGTAGAAAAGAAATCTGCACATGGATGCACAGTAGAAAGAAGGATCTCATTACATGGGAAATGCACAGGTAGAAAGAAGGATCTCATTACATGGAAATGCACAGGTAGAAAGAAGGATCTCATTACAATGGAAATGCACAGGTAGAAGAAGGATCTCATTACATGGAAATGCACGAAAAGAAAGAAGGATCTCATTACATGGAAATGCACAGGTAAAAAGAAGGATCTCATTACAAAGAAATGCACAGGTAGAAATGCACATGGAAATGCAAGGAAAGAAGGATCTCATTACATGGAAATGCACAGAAAGAAGGAAGGATCTCATTACATGGAAATGCACGAAAAGAAAGGATGGATCTCATTACATGGAAATGCACAAAAGAAGGAAGGATCTTATTACATGGAAATGCACGAAAAGAAAGAAGGGTATCATGACATGGAAATGTACAGAAAGAAGGACCTCATTACATGAAAATACACAAAAAGAAAGAAGGACCTCATTACATGGAAATGCACAAAAAACAGAAAGGATCTCATTACATGGAAATGCACAAAAAGAAAGAAGGATCTCATTACATGGAAATGCACAACAAGAAAGAAGGATCTCATTACAAGGAAATGCACAGAAAGAAGGATCTTATTACAAGGAAAATCTCGCACATGCACGTGGGCAAAGTGTGTGTGCCTGCAGGTAAGCATGCATGTGTATGTGCGCGTGTGTCCATCCTTGTAAGAGAGAGAGAGAGAGAGAGAGAGAGAGAGAGAGAGAGAGAGAGAGAGAGAGAGATAAGAGTTGTAAGCTTGTGTGAGAGTAAAGCGTGCATCATGAGATAAAACTAAAGAGCGGCGTGTGTTTCTACATTATTGCTATTGATTGAAAGCACCCTCCTGCTACCCGTATGATGAGAACGAGTCTGATCAAGCATAAAAGAAACAATCAACCAAACTAACTTCCATAAATAACTGATCGACATCTGCGTTATATACATTATGGCTTTTGTCATGCACACTCGGGCAATTGTTAGGCTACTATCAAACCTCCTTCAGATCTTGCACATTTGATATCTCTATTAATCGCACTTCACTGTGTATTTGCATTGGTTAGTGTGACCGCCAAACCAGATAGTTGTGTGTACAGACTGTCAGGCAGAAAACGGCTGGAAATTGGAAAAAAAAAAAAAAAAAAAGAAAAAAAAAAAAAAACAACAACAAAAAAAAAAAAAAAAGAAAAAAAAAGCGAAAATGAAAACGAAGTCAATAAACAAGTAACAGACGATGTGAAAGCCGCGACTCGGAACACATACACACATACACACACACACACACACACACACACACACACACACACACACACACACACACACACACACACACACACACACACACACGCAACTTAATTACACAAGTCATGATAATGAAAGCCGTCAGGCAACGACAACGCTGCAAATACACACACCTGTTGCAATGTCACGACAGGACGGGGAAGGTCGTCTGATTCTTCTTCTTCTCGATCGCCTATCACACCTGCAGACAGGATTCTGTAATGAACCTGGTGGTCCTCTGCAGGTCCTCCACAGACCCGTACAGCTTAAAAAAGGGGGTGGACTCCGTTGAGGCTCGGAGCCCGGCGCTGTACCTGCCTGGTGGAACCCCACAGGGCGAGCACCATCTCTTGAAACTCTGTCCACACGTGTCATGTTGGCTGTAGCTGCGTGGTGCTGTGGTTTCTGGGTGCACCATCCGGTTCAATACTGTACGCCGTCTGGCCCAACACCGCCGACTTCAGCACTCCTGGGGTCCTGCCTTAGTCGCCTCTTACGACATGCATGGCAGGGCAGTGGGTCTGTTTCTACCAAGCATCGCCCAACCCACAGGGCTAATCGTCTGATTCTGTGTGTCGTCCCTTTCTGGCCTGAGAGGACATGACAGGACGGGGGGGAAGATCGGTCTGATTCTGTGTGCAGTCCCTTTCTGAGAGGACATGACAGGACGCGAAGATCGGGTCTGATTGTGTGTGCAGTCCCTTTCTGAGAGGACATGACAGGACGGGAAGATCGGTCTGATTCTGTGTGTCGTCCCTTTCTGAGAGGACATGACAGGACGCGAAGATCGGTCTGATTGTGTGTGCAGTCCCTTTCTGAGAGGACATGACAGGACGGGGAAGATCGGTCTGATTCTGTGTGCAGTCCCTTTCTGAGAGGACATGACAGGACGGGGAAGTCTGATTCTGTGTGCAGAAGAGGACATGACAGGTCGGGGAAGATCGGTCTGATTCTGTGTGCAGTCCCTTTCTGAGAGGACATGACAGGACGGGGAAGATCGGTCTGATTCTGTGTGCAGTCCCTTTCTGAGAGGACATGACAGGACGGGGAAGATCGGTCTGATTCTGTGTGCAGTCCCTTTCTGAGAAGACATGGTAGGACGGGGAAGATCTGTCTGATTCTGTGTGTCGTCCATTTCTGAGAGGACATGACAGGACGCGAAGATCGGTCTGATTCTGTGTGTCGTCCCTGTGACGGATCGTTTTTTTTTGTCCGGTCACAAATTGTTACAACCTCGTTGGCCGGAACATGTTGGAAACCGGTTGGTCAGTTTACCCGACTGCTGCTCACCTGCGCTCTGTATAAGCCAGGTGAGCTGAAACGATCAGGCAGTCTCTACAGCAGTTCCGGCAGTGCAACTTCCCAGTGGCCGAAGAGGGACTCCAGACGAGTTGCTGTGGCAGTCAGGTATTTCATATTAGCAATTTTGAAGTGGCAGACCGAAATTGTCTCCCCTCCTACAGGCAACTGTAACTTTCTCAGCGCCGAGTAATGGTTTTTAGAAAAAAAAAAAAAAAGAGTATTTGTTTGTTTTTTGGTTTACCTTGTGACTTGATAGGGTGATAGCAGGAAAGTGTTTTAGAAAGTATGAATAGAAAGAAGAAAAAAAAAAGTATGCTGTTGATGAGTGATCGAAAAAGGTGGTTTAGCTAGTTCATGGCTTTTTGATGGAAAATAGTTTTGTTTATTCTGATGTATTGTAATGATGTTATTGATAGTAAGCTCCGGAAGTGAGCGATGGAAACTGTCGTGTATTAATGGTTATATTATTTTAAACCATCCTTTGATATGCATAATGAATATCTATGTGTTGATAAACAAGAGTGTGTGGAAATCTTTCCTTGATATGTATTTAAGGCTGTACAGTTACTGATGGATAACTTTATGACGGAGATCATTCTCTGAGATGTAGTGATTATGTGAAATGATGAAAAAAATGATGGAAGAGACATGAAATGCATTCTTGTCGTGATGGAAGAGACATGAAATGATAAAAAATGTCGTGATGGAAGAACATGAAATGATAAAAACATTTTTATCTTGATGAAGAGACGAAAGGAAATCGTTAATTATATGCATGATTATATTCTTGGTTTATCGTAAAAAGGTCTATGTGGAAATCTCCCCCCCCCCCTTCCCCCATGTGTAAAACATGATTTCAAAAAGGTCTATGAGGAAATCCTTTCCCCCAATGTATAAAGCATGATTTCGAAAAGGTCTCTGTGGAAATCCTCCCCCCCACCCCCACCCCCAGTGTGTAGAATATGATTCCGGAAAAGAGAGTGTTTTATTGTGATACTGTATTGAATGTTGTAGATTTTGCTGTGGGTATTTTTTCCCCAAGTTCTGGTGAAACGAAGTACCCGTAGGTTATGAATATGATTAATAACCATGATGAATATAGCCATGTTATAGTAGGCTAGATAATCAAGGTAATTATCAGTTCCCCCAGGTAAAGTTTTTGTCTTGGTGTGACCGGAAACTAGCTGCCACTGCTAGAGGGTCTGGGCGTAGCCGGCGTCTACCCCTTGTCTCCACCCTGCTGAGGGTGTGGAGAGGTCGACGTGGAAGTCGACAGTGACCCGACCTGCCACTGCGCCCAGGTCCGGGGCATAGCCGAGATCTACCCCTGTTTCCGCCCTGCTGAGGGTGTGGAGAGGTTGACGTGGGAGTCGACAGTAACCCGACGTGCCAGTTGCGCCAGAGCCGCCGCTGCTGCCGAGCCAGAGCCGCCGCTCTTGAGGTATTTGAACCAGCGACCAATTGGGCCGGTCGTACCAGAGCTTACGCTTCTGCTGTACCAGGGTGGTCGCTTTTGTGGTGTCAACATATCGTTTGTGTGTGAGCCGCAGCTCTTGTGATGGAGCCGTCGCTCCTATTGTGGACAGAGCCGTCGCTTCGGTTTTGTGTGGACTCTGCTAGCTGCTTCTCCTGACTGTGTGAGTTTCAGGAGAGGACTTCTTCTACAGCGGTCTTCACGAGAGACTTGCGACGTCTGTGGACTGTCGTGTTGAGCCGGACGTAGCCAAAAGAAAGAAAAGAAATTAGGATATATATTTACATCCCATGAATTGGATGCCTAGATTACGGCGTACGTTATTCTGCTGTATTGATATTGTTATATTTTGCTGTGTTTTTGTGTATTTATGTTTTGATGGCTCGGGCAGCATAAGAAAGAAAAAAACGTTGCCTGGCTGTCCATGTTTCGAATGTGTGTGTGTGTGTGTGTGTGTGTGTGTGTGTGTGTGTGTGTGTGTGTGTGTGTGTGTGAAATAAAAATCATACACGCATCCGAATTTTTCTGAGTCAGACAAACAGACACATGTATTAACAGTCCCCTTCTGGCGTTCGTAAAGGACGGGAAGATCCCCTGTCTGGCCTGATGAGGACATAACAGGACGGGAAGATCGGTCTGATTCTGTGTTCAGTCCCTTCATGTGTGCAGGAAAGTCCCTTCAGTCCCTTTGAGAGAGACATGACAGAACGGGGAAAGATCGGTCTGATTCTGTGTGCAATCCCTTCATGAGAGGACATGACAGGACGGGGAAAGATCGGTCTTATTCTGTGACATGCAATGGAAAGATCCATTCATGAGAGCAGACATGACAGGACACGGGGAAGATCGGTCTTATTCTGTGTGCAGTCCCTTTCTGAGAGGACATGACAGGACGGGGACATCGGCTATTCCCTTTTCGCATGACAGGCTTTCCTGCTTTCTTTCCAGTCGGTGACGAATCAAGTCAAAGTGCAGGAGACAGCGGGAGGAGAGGGAGGGGGAGGGGAAGGGGGAGGGGGAGCAGAGGGGTGATACCCAATTTGAGGTTGGGGTCCAGGAGAGTCCCAGGCTCGGGTGGGGTCCTTGGATGGAGCCCCGGTCAGGGCTCCTTGATCTGAAGAGAAAGTGATCTTTTAAGGGGCACTGCAAGCCTCCCTGAAAGAAAAATAAATTGTGAATATCTTTAAGACATCCGCACAAATATGAACTCCGTTTTTTTTTTTTCTATAACTTTAACAACATGAATCTTCAGCTTTAGACACTGAGACCGTACTGACAATCTTTTAAGAAACGTTTTACGGAAGGGGGGAGAGAGGGATTCTAGAGCCCATGACACAACACACATATCCATTCACCTGGTCATCCCCCATCCCCCGATGTGTCACTGCTGTCATAATGCAACCCGGCTCAACCAGGCCTGGGAGACGCAGACACCTGCTGAGTTGGTCAGGACACGGTCCTCTACCATGACTAACAGGTGTTGCTGTCTGCAGTTCAGTGGACAGTGAGGACAGTGAGGAGGAGGATAGGGGAGGGACTGCATGGCGGTGCCCTGCATGTTCGGTCATTCACTGGGCCCACGTCATGTTCGAGTCGTTCACCTGGGGCATGATGTCGGGGAAGCACTGACTTGGATTATGCACACTTTGTCACTGTGCGCGTCTGTTCTGATGTGTCTGTAGAAATAAAGGAGTTCATTCACCGGCAGATGCATAGTTGACAATGCCAGCAACCTAAAGACGGGGATCTCTTTTTAATTATGGTGATTATTATTATGAATACTCATGTAGCGCCTACCCTCGGCTAGAGACCAAGCTCTAAGCGCTTGACAATCCACGCTCGTTTACACAACGGGCTGCCTACCTGGGTAGTGCCGACTAAGAGCTGCCAGCTGGTGCTTCATTCAGTCGTTTCCCGTGTCATCCAGTCAATATCGTTCATATCGTTTACTCAATTTCCTTACTTCCTTCATTCTTTCCATTTCTCACGCAGGGTGCATGCTATGTGTAACGTGTCATCCATACCAACGACCGAACTGGCCTTCTCTTCCGAAAGGTGGTGATGGGATTTTACGTGTGTGCAAGATGTTATGCTTGCGTTCACACACAGAACCTCAGTTTATAGTCTCATTCGAAGGACTGTATGGGAAATGGAGTCAAAACCAATGTTAACTCCGAGGGAAAAATCCCCCAAAAGACCCAATCAGGTCTTCGAATGAGACTATAAACCGAGGTTCCGTGTGTGAAGGCACACATAACATCTTACACACACGTAAAATCCCATCACCAACTTTCGGAAGAGAAGGCCAGTTTGGCCGTTGTTATGGATAACATGTTACCCATAGCATGCACCTTCCCCAAAGTTGAAGTATGGCTGCCTTAATGGCGGGGAAAAAAAAAAAAACAAAAAAAAAAAAAACGGTCATACACACAAAACCTCCACTCCCTTACTTAAGCAGATGGGATCAATCCTTGCCTGTCTATGCAGGAAGTGTCCGCAGGAGTGTCAGCCTGCGTACGCGGGAAAACAAGACCCAATTTACCATTGTGTTGGAAACAGACCCCCCCCCCCCCCCCCCCCCCGCCCACCCCAATATGTGATTTTACCTGCAGGTTTGACGCTAGTGATCAAGTTATTTCCCTGTCACTTTTTGTGTCGTCATTCTTGACGTTCTATTTGAAGACTCGATTGATCATGAAGATCCACAAAGAAGAAAGTCTTTCTGCCAAATGGGAATTGAGGCAAGTCCACAAGATGAAAGGGCTCCGAGGTAAAGTACCCGGCCTACTGTCTGTCAGTCATTGCCAGTCTGAATCCCACTGGCGTTCAACATGAAAAAAAAACAACAAACAAACAAAGAACACCATCGCCATCTTGGTATTTAACAGAAAGAGGGTATGTGTGTCCTGAATCGTTTCACGCTCTGGCATTTCTAAATGCGTGATATGGACCTTCAGAACATGTAAACTTAGTGCTTCGTAACAATATCACGACGACCGAGGGTTGTGTTTATGAAACTGACCTTGACAGACAGGTCTTTGACCTGGAAGATCGTAAAAAAAAAAATTAGCTCCACCTGTCGTCCTGGCTTGCCATGGGGTGGGGGAGGAGAGGGGGAAAGAGGAGGGGGAGGGGGATGTTCCAAGGCTCTACCGTATTGTATTGCACGGCGTGTGTTACATGGAGTAGTATATCTCTGCTGCCTTTTATCACCTGACTCTCCACGACTGCCCGATTTCAGCACGTCAGTCCAGGCTGTATCAATCCCCAGGCAGAGTTTATGGCCAGACTGTGACCTAGCCCACCACATCCCTCCTCCCCATTCTCCCCTCCTACCTCACGTCCCACCCTCGCGCGCGCACGCACACACACACACACACACACACACACACACACACACACACACACACACACACACACACACACACACCGCACACACACACACACACACACACACACACTCTCTCTCTCTCTCTCTCTCTCTCTCTCTCTCACACACACACACACACACACACACTCTCTCTCTCTCTCACACACACACACACACACACACACACACACACGGAGCAGTCCTAGTAATCTCTTCCATCCCAGTTTTCTGCTTTTTTTTTTTTTTTTTTTGTTGGAGCAGAGGAAAAAGAGAGTGGGATGGTGATGATGGGGTGGGACGATGGGACGAGGCGGGGGGTGGGGATGGGGGGTGGGGGAAGGGGAAGGTTGTAAGGTTGAGGATAAAGGGAGGAAAGTGTGTGTGTGTGTGTGTGTGTGTGCGTGTGTGTGTGTATTCCTCCCTGTGTGTGTGTGTGTGTGTGTGTGTGTTTTGTGTGTGTGTGTGTGTGTGTGCGTGTGCGTGCGTGTGTGTGTGTGCATGTGTGTGTGTGTGTGTGTGTGTACGTGTGTGTGTGTGTGCGTGCGTGCGTGCGTGCGTGCGTGTGTGTGTGTGTGTGTGTGTTTCGCATCAATTGTAAGAGAGTTTACAGAATTCGATACATCACACATCCTGACACATGTTAAAACTATACATGAAAGAGCCAGAGATGGAAAACAAAGTTCACACAACCTCACCTCTGATTCCAGCTCCCCCCCCCCCCCCCCCCCCCCCCCCCACACACACACACCCTCTCTCTCTCTCTCCCGTTTCAGGTCAGATAATCCGTTCCATCTTCAATACACACAAGACAAACGTTGTAAGGAAGGGACAGAGATCAAAAAGGAAATCTTTTTACTACTTAAATATGGCCATTTCTCTCTCTTTTTTTTCTGTACAGGTAAGTAGTTAACAACATCTCGCGTGAAGCAGCGCAATGGGCAAGTCTCCAACAGCTTCGGTCAGAGAGCTAGCTGTCCTTGACGGAACTTGGGCTGATAGGGAGTTGATCTCATTATCGACCAGTCTTCGACGAAACAGATACTTTTTCCCCAGCCTTGACTCCCGTACTCCCCCCCCCCTCCCCCCCCCCCCCCCCCACCCCCTCTCTCTCTCTCTCTCTCTCTCTGCGTTCCGTTCTTATTCCCATCGTTTCTGTCTCTCATCACTCGCATCATTGTCGTAAACATCATTCTCTTTATGCTGGAGCATATTTTTTTTTTTTGTCATCAGCCGACTTCCCCCTCCCCCCTCCCCACTCTTTTCTCCTCCGCTATCCCCCTCCCTCCCGCCCCTCCCCCCCCCCCCAGCAGCAGCAGCAGCAGCAGCAGCAGCACACAGAAGCACCTTGCTGTTGATGTCAACACTATGAGATTGGCAGCTGCTGGCACTACTAGCTGTGCTGAAGGTGCACAGAGCATTGCCCTCGCCGCTCTTGACCTTACCGTTGTCTTTAACGCCTGAGAAAAACAAAAACAAACAAAAAAATGAAAGGCTTCGTGTTCTTTTTTTTTTTCGTAACTGTCTCACATCCTTTTTTAACCCCCCCCCCCCCCCCCCCCCCCCCCCCCCCCCCCCCTTTCAAAATCTCATTTTTCATTACTAACGAACCCTGTTAGCGAATTTGGTAATTTTAGGTGTTCTTGAAAACATTTGATTATTTCGGCTATACATATTCATGAGGACTGATAGTTTTTGTTGGTGGTTTGTTTCAGAGACTGATAGTTTTTTGTTGGTTTATTTTACTTTTTTTTTTCAGGATGGATAGTGGGTAGCGCGTGGGGGGGGGGGGGGGGGGGTGTTGTTACAGAGCATGTTCCCTTAGCGGCATATGTCCCACGCCCGCGTATTCCCCTTCCGTTCCCGCCCCCCCCCCCCCCCCCCCCCCCCTCCTCCCCTCCGCCACATCCAAACTTGTCGCGCAACTCCAGCCCCGAAGTTGTTCTTGGAATCATGTATAGATCATAATATGGTCATTTGCTGAGTATATAGCCGTCAGTATGGTCGTTCTCATACTCATGTAGCCGTCACAGTCACCGTTCTCATCATTGTACAACCGTCAGTATTGGTCGTTGTCATAATTGTACAACCATCAACATGGTCGTTCTCATAATTGTACAACCGTCAATATGGTCGTTCTCATAATTGTACAACCGTCAGTATATGGTCGTTCTCATAATTGTACAACCGTCAACATGGTCGTTCTCATAATTGTACAACCGTCAACATGGTCGTTCTCATAATCATATAACCGTCAACATGGTCGTTCTCATAATTGTACAACCGTCAATATGGTCGTTCTCATAATTGTACACCGTCAACCGTCAGCATTGGGTCGTTTTCGTCATAATTGTACATAAACAACGACAACATGGTCATTCTCATAATCATACATAGCCGTCAGTAAACTGAGACTGTCCCTGCCGGTAATTCAGATCACCTTTCACCCATCAGGTGTGGCACTTGCTGCGCACTGTGCCCATCATTAACAAGCGAGTATGTCCGTGAGCGCGCGTTGATGGAATGTTCAGTCATTTTCACCTCCACTCCTGCCTCCCCAACACTGTGGACGGAAGGACGAAGAATCGTCTGGCAAAGCGGTCACTAAGAAGAGGAAGGGGGGGGGGGGGGGGGGGGGGTAGACGGGTGAGGTTCTGGGACAATTTCCCCAGTCCGTGAAGTAGTACACCATAGATCGAACCTACCTAATTTTCTCTCTTTCTCTCTCTCTCTCTCTCTCTCTCTCTCTCTCTCTCTCTCTCTCTCTCTCTCTCTCTCTCTGAGTGAATATACGTGCGTGCATGCGAGAGTACAAACGTGCATGTGCATGCGTGAGTGTCAGTGCATGTGCGCCGCGCGTGTGTGTCAGTGCGCGTGCGTGTGTGTGTGTGTGTGTGTGTGTGTGCGCGCGTTTTTATGTGATATTCAGATTTAAGGTTCACACCCCCCCATCTGAAGGAATATGTGAAACTGGCTACATCATGGCCAGGGACCTAGCTCACATGATACTCACACTACTGGACCACCACGTTGAGGTGTGTAATGTATTGATGCCAGTGTTTACGCCAGGTGGATGCTAGTGGGAGTTGAACTCGCAGCACCTCAGGACTGCAAACGTGGTGTGGTGGTCTACCGGCCACCACATAGCACCCAAGGGCCTGAGGATAATGGGCATGATCGCGGGTCAACGCCATCGCATCCACCTGCATAATATGGAGGACAGTGATGACCATTTTAGGATAAAACCCACAGGATCAACTCCGCATCAGCAGCGACGGCCAGACTGAACAGAGTGTGGAAGAGCAACATCAAATTCCACACAAAATTCCGGCGCTACAAGTCACTAGTGGTCTCGATCCTCTTATATGGTTGCGAGACATGGACACTGATGGCCGAAACAGAAAGAAGAATCCAGGCGTTTGAGACCAGGTGCCTGAGGAAACTACTCCGCATCTCATACAAAGAACACAAGACCAATGATTATGTGCGGAACCTGGTCACTAACCCTGGCCACACGAACCACTTCTGGCCACCGTCAAACGACGGAAGATGGCATGGTTTGGCCACATCATTCGTCACAACAGCCTCTCCGAAACCATCCCTCAAGGTACCGTTGAAGGAGGGCGCAGACGAGATCGGCAGAGAAAGAGCTGGTCCGACAATATAAAGGACTGGACCAAAATGACCATGCCAGATCTCCTCATGACAGCCACTAACGGAAGAGCCTGGAGAGAAACGGCGGCTGCCTCATCACGTCCCCCCAACGACCCCAGCGTCAGGGAATGACTGACTGACTGACCGGATGGCTCCCCCTACGCTACGAGAATGTATGCAAGCACGCCCTGAGGGCAGGCAGCCTCGACCCAGCAGACTTGGAGACAGCAGCTTCAGACCGGGTCAGCTGGCTGTCCACCGTCAAGGCCGGCATCAAGCAAGCACAGCAGAGAAGAGAGTCCCTAGTGGAAAGAACGGAGTCGCCAAAGAAGGCAAAGAACTGAGTCCGCCCCCACAGACACTGATGACCGATACTGCACCTGCAGCAACTGCAACCGAGTCTGCCGCTCGAGGATCAGGCTCTTCAGCCTCAGCAGGTGCTGCAACTCCGCAACTGACTGACCCATGGCGCAACACCGTTGTCTCTCCAGACTGACGGATGTCTGCAACATGCTGATAACCATTTTAGGTTAGAGGGGAGGGATAGGGAATAGGACATTACCTTAAAAAAGGGGCATAGGTTCCTATAGCCTAATGATCAGAGTGGCAGTTAATTGTTAGAGATTCACCGTGGCGAAGGCACGGCGTAATGGGAAACGTAACCAACTCCTCTCGGCTCTCCCTCCGCCGCCTTTAACCTTGCCTGAACTGAATCAGGTGCCCGTTTTACTACCGAGTCCGACAAACAGGGTTTTCAAGCCGAGAAAATCCAGCTCCACGAGCCGTTCGAATTCATGACTGTCAGTTCCGCAAGCAAACGCTCCAAGCAATCGGCTACGTACCGGTCTGATTATCTACAACACGTTCAACGACTACGGCTTTAGATAGGTAGTGGAACGGATAGTTTTAAGTTAGTGAGACCCGGTGTTAAACGCCAGTGTTTATCAGCACAGCTGACGGGGATCGTGAGGCCACTTGTGGGGTCGGATTTTTTTCGGCTTGAAAATCTTCTCTGTCCACCCCCACCTAGCAGTAAATCGATACCTGATTCAAATCAGGGAAAGTTAAAGGCGGCAGGAGGGACGGCTTCCTCCTTCCCTTTCATCATGCCCTATGAATGATGCCCCTTTGACAGCTCACTGCTTTCAGGCCAAACGGCCGTAGGAACTTTGAACTTTTGTATGGGACTGAAAATATCTCGGTATGGTCACGTCTTTCCGGGTCAGTTTCATTCAGAGTGAATGCCGATATTGTAGAGTCAGTTCAGGTTAGGCCTACATTTTTTGGAATATGTAGGCCTACATTAAACAATGAAAAGTGCCACCTCCACCCCCCCCCCCCTTCCGTCCCCACTGACGACTGTGGGCCATATTCTATTTCTCACCGACTGCCAAATCTGTCCGAAGCTGGTCTCAGTGGCTTCTGTCACTGTTGATGTGGCTCCACGTGCATCATTGCCAAGTGGTTAGACAGCACTACACCATCCATCCCAGGACCGTAGTTCGATTCCCCGACATGCTGCGCTTGCCTAGCGGAGGAACGGAGTTGGGGGGTGGGGGTGGGGGTGGGGGTGGGGGTGGGGGGTTGTCCCGTCAGTGCTGAAAACTTCTTCTGTACATCATGCGCATGGATTGTACACGTTAAAGATTCCTGATCAATCATAACGCCAACGTTTTCAGCCAATAAAGGCAGCACCCAGCCTGTCAACTGCAATCAGGAGATGACTTCGGGCTAAACCTTGCCCCGATGACTGAGATGAACACTGGTTTTATGACAGGATAGCATGTCTGGCACCCTGACTCGCCATTGGTCGTTGGGGGACGGGTAGACATAGGGTATGATATATATAGGACAGTATGGTTCGTGGTGGCTGCAACGCACTCGTGATGATGATGCATATACAATAACTGAACACATCTATCTTGAAGACAAACAGCGCCATAGCTGTCTCCTGACGCTAGGTTACTTAAATCGTGACCGAGTGTGAAATGCACGTGCGAGCATGGACACGTGTATGCGCGTTATGCCAGAGCAAGTGCTCTCAAAATGTACAGTCATTGCCTTCATTTTGTACAATTCACGGGTATGCAGTGCATGCAAAGGTTATCTAAGCTACGACCTAAATTTTTGAAAAAGTGTTTACAATGTCAAGGGGAGGGGAGGGGTCAGGAGAGAGTGCAAGATGGGAGGGTGTCTGCTACGGCTTTGTTCCCAGGAAGCACAAATCAAAAAGCTAGGGGAAACACTAATACGAACAGACTGGCGTGCGTGTGTGTGCGCGAGCTTGCGCGCGCGCGGTTTTGTGTGTATATATATATATGTGTGTGTGTGTGTGTGTGTGTGTGTGTGTGTGTGTGTGTGTGTGTGTGAAACGAAATGTTACGCTTATATCAATAGGCAACTGTTATATTTTTCTTTCTTTTTTTTTTTTAAAAAAAAGGGTGGGGGTGGGGGGTGGGGGGGGGGGGGTGGGGGTGGGGGAAATCAGACATATTCAGTTTGTTCCATAAGGAACCGGACAAAAACTGCCCACGTGTCTAACTTGTGGTGCTTGGTTGTGTGGTGTTGTTTGTGTTTTTTGTGGGTGTTGTTTGTGTTTGTTGTTGTGGTTGTGGTTGTTGCTTGTTGTTGTGGTCTGCTGGTGCTTGGTGATGGTGCTTCTCTGTCGTCATTGTCTTTTCGTCCTTTGGGTCTTGGCTGTGTGTGTCAGGTCAGCCTTCAGCTTCTTTTCTCTTGTTGTGACGTCATCCTCTTCGTTTCCTTCTTCTCTCCATACTTTTCTCTTTCATGTTCTTCTCGGCGGGTCTTCTGCCTCCTTTGTCTTTCTTGTCATCATGCCTGACTGTGAGCGATGCCATCTTCAGTCTCCATTTTCTTCTCATGTGGTTCAACTGTTGTTGCAGTGTACATGTTCTGTGTGTTGTGTGTGTGTGTGTGTGTGTGTGTGTGTGTGTGTGTGCGCGCGCGCACGTGTGTGTGTGTGCATATGTGTGTGTGTGTGTGTGTGTGTGTGTGCGCGCCGAAGCGTACTGTGTATGTGTGTGTGTGTGTGCATGCGATAATTTTGAGCGGTTTCTATTACTTTTTTTTTTTCATCATCTTTCCCATTTCGTCCCATCTTGTTTATTTTTCGGGGTATTTGTTCTCTACATAGGGTCAAAGTTTCGTTTCACATATTGTCAAGTCGTGCCTTGCACACTCATTCAATGGACAGTATCAGGCATTTGCGTTAATCTCTATTTCTTTCTTTTCTTACTGTCCTTCTCTATATCTGATCTTTGGTAAGTGGTTTGCAATCATCCATTTAACATGGTTGCTATGACCTACATCTTTGTGTTAAATCAATGTGGTGTGCCCTAAAGTGTACTTCTCTTTGCCAGATGAGTTGGATTTTTTTTTTTTTTTTTTTTCTGATTCAGTTGACTTTTTTTTCTCTGTTTCAATCTAGTATCTGCATTCACTAATGCAGAGGGGTTTTTTTTTTTTTTTTTTTTCCCAGTAGAGTGAGATGGTTTATGATTTTTTCCTGTGGTGATTGTGGTTTCTTGGCAACCCAAAAGGCGGTCTGTTTAGATAATGTGTAGTGTTTGGTCGCATCGCGCGTTCATTTCATTTGAAACCTGAGTCCATGTTGGGTTCACTTGCTTGATAAATGCTCCATGTCATCTATGTCTCTACAGATGAACAGGACGCATCTTTCACACAACTTTTAAAATCCAACATTATTATTTTGTGATTAAATTCCTTAAATAGGAGCTTAATAGTATTGTTTTCAGGAATACTTTTTGCTTTGTTTTGTTTGTGTGTGTGTGTATGCGAGAGAGAGAGAGAGAGAGAGAGAGAGAGAGAGAGAGGAGAGAGAGAGGGGGGAGGGAGAGGGAGAGAGAGAAAAGAGAGAGAGAGAGAGAGAGAGAGACAGACAGAGAGAGAGACAGAGAGAAGACACAACACAGAGAGCGAGAGATTGGAAACATTTAGGCTATGTGCAAAATTGATGTCGTGACAAACGTAGCTTTGACTACGACAAGTACTAGCTGCATCACGCTTGTGGCCAGCATGGATAAAAGTCGGAGCCGTCTCATGGTCATGGCATCACCCACATGCAGACTTCAACAGATGTTGGGGATCAGTCGTTTGTTTTGTGTTCACCTTTTACCTTAGTGACTGGACATCAACAACAGCCCACATCTTGACCGTCCTGTCCGCTGTGGACGATGATCACAGTGCACACTTTCGGGCATCGGATCATTGTTGTTCCCGATGCCGGTCATTGTAACACGTCTTAGTGTCAGCTTCATCAAGGTGTCCCTGCATGCGGACTAGTCCTAACACACGCTACACATCTGCTGAACTTCCAGACTAACCTGCTCACGATGCCATGCTGGTGGATCTCTCTCTCTCTCTCTCTCTCTCTCTATATATATATATATATAAATAATGAATGATGACCGAGATGGGAAAATTTTAAGAATAGGGTCTCATGGCTACAACTTTAAAGTGGATGTGTGACCTGTGGATTTGCCCAACGCGCCTAGATATGTCCCCCAATACTGTTATTATTTTGTGTGTGTGTGTGTGTGTGTGTGGCGAGTATACACGTATATGTGTAAATGCATGTGCATGGATGTGTTGGTGCAGGCTGTCAAGAAAAATCAAGTCTGGTGCCAAGTCTGCGGTTGTCTGGTGATGACAGTGTAACCGGCTAGGGTCTGTGTTCTCTCACTTGCCTTTCAAAACACTTGCCTAGAATCAAAGGGTCACATTTTCAACATGCCCTCTAAATAGAAACATGCTCATTTGGGCAAACAATCCACAGCTCTTGAAGTAGTATGAAATCCCACAGCATGTCCCAGTACTAATACCCTGACAAATTGACATGTAATCAATCCATACAATGACAAGTCCACTTTTTCTCGCAAAAACGAACACATACAAGCACACCCACACACAGGCTGATTCAACCAAAACTTTTTTTTAATCAACCAATCTGTTTTTTTTTCTAATCTACTTTGCAAAAGAAAAACGTAATAGCAAAAGTTCGAAAATTCCATTTCAATGGCAAACATACATGTCAAACAATAAAAAACAAAACATTTTTATATACATTGTTATCATGATCAACTTCAAGTCATCCAAATGCCACACACAACACTTTTACTCCCTGAGTTTCACCAATATACATGCACTCCTTGACATCTTCATCTTAACCCGTGATAAATCTTTGCACAGACTTTCTGTGTGTATGTAAGGGTGTGTGTGAGGTGTTTGTGCGCGTGTATATGCATGCGTGTGTATGTATGTGCGCATGTGTGTGATATGCACATGTGTGTGTATGCACATACATGCGCGCACGTGTGTGTGTGTGTGTGTGTGTGTGTAACTTCTACAAATAGCCCAAACGATTTGCTAAAAAAATTTTAATGACTAGCACACAAACACAGAGAAGGATGCATGAGTGCACACATGCGTACGCACATGCATATATACATAAAGGATGATGGTAAAATGGATCAGTAGAACATTTTTGCGTACGTGTAGAGGAATAGGGGAGTTCTAAGTATTGTGGTACACAAGACCTCAACTAGAAACTGTCAACTGGTCTACCAGACATGGAGCCGTTTTCAATTCTTCACAGCCTTGAAGAAAGAAAACCGACGAAAAACGACTAATCAGCGACACAATCAAGACAAGGGCAATGAAACACACCACATGAGAAATACATTGAAAACACAAAAAGACCAGTGACACCACTAGATTTATGAATTTTATAATGGACAGGGTCCCTACAGGTTGACAAGTTCTAAACGCCATGACCTTTCAATCTATTTTTATAAAATGCAGTGACGAACCAGCTATCTTCAAAGGCAGAACGAATTCATGTACTGGCAGCACCAAGCTTCACAATTCTTGCAAGGTTTTCTCCTACATCCATGAGTTGTAGTACTGTGAACGATATGAAAATGGGAGACATGACAAAACAGAACGTTTTTATATGTCACAAAATCTGCTCCCATCCAAAGGGAGGAAAAAATCAAATCCAGAAATGTAAGCAGGGCATTATTACAGTAGGAACACATGCAAAATCATTCAAAAAAAACAAACAAACAAAAAAGCCCCAACTTTTTTTTTTTTTTTTTTGCTGTCCCAACCTCTGCGCCACCTCAGAGGCAGTGCACCCAGGCCGCTCATTCCGACACCCCGTCCACAGCCACAGTCCGGTCGGCCCCGACGCAGCCCCGGCACTCCACAGGGAGCAGTCAATGTCAAGTCGTCAAGAGGCAACCCACCGGAGGAGACACTGCACTGCCGCCAAGTCACTTCGGTGGTGTTCAGTGGCGCCTGTTCTGATCTAACATACGCAGGACACCACCTACTAAGCCCCCTACTGACGACAATAATTGCTTAGTCGTGGAGCCGGCGTGAGTGAGCTATCCCTCCAGAGGGCGCCACCACGTCCGTCCAACGACAGCCCCCATGGACTCGCCGATACCGGTGACCCAGATGGAACCAAACCAAGGCCACAGACGTGGAGAGGACATCGAAATTGAGGTCACCATGAGAGCAGGGCATGAAGGGCCACAGAATTTGAGACATTTTTTTTTTTTTTATGCTGATCGATGAGAATGAGGTTCTAAACGCCATGACCTTTCAATCTATTTTTATAAAAGCAGGGACGAACCAGCTATCTTCAAAGGCAGAGACGAATTCATGTACTGGCAGCACCAAGCTTCACAATTCTTGCAAGGTTTTCTCCTACATCCACGAGTTGTAGTACTGTGAACGATATGAAAATGGGAGACAAGCCAATACAGAACGTTTTTTTATATGTCACAAATCTGCTCCCATCCAAAGGGAGGAAAAAATCAAATCCAGAAATGTAAGCAGGGCATTATTACAGTAGGAACACATGCAAAATCATTCAAAAAAAACAAGCAAACAAACAAAAGCCCCAACTTTTTTTTTTTTTTTTTTTTTTTTTTGCTGTCCCAACCTCTGCGCCACCTCAGAGGCAGTGCACCCAGGCCGCTCATTCCGACACCCCGTCCACAGCCACAGCCCGGTCGGCCCTGACGCAGCCCCGGCAGCCCCGGCACTCCACAGGGAGCAGTCAATGTCAAGTCGTCAAGAGCAACCCACAGGAGGAGACACTGCACTGCCGCCAAGTCACTTCGGTGGTGTTCAGTGGCGCCTGTTCTGATCTAACATACGCAGGACACCACCTACTAAGCCCCCTACTGACAACAATAATTTCTTAGTCGCGGAGCCGGCGTGAGTGAGCTATCCCTCCAGAGGGTGCCACCACGTCCTTCCAACAACGACAGCCCCCATGGACTCGCCGATACCGGTGACCCCGACAGAACCAAACCAAGGCCACAGACATGGAGAGGACATTGAAATTAAGGTCACCATGAGAGCAGGGCATGAAGGGCCACAGAATTTGAGACATTTTTTTTTATGCCGATCGATGAGAATGAGATGAGGACGATTAAGATGATGCTACGGATTTCCATTTCGGTCTGAGACTACATGACAGGGCTGTACTCAACGCTTCCTTTCATAATATATCCCGCGTCAACCAGGCCCGAGAGACAGGCACCTGCAGTATTGGTCAAGAAATTTGAGCAACACTCTCAGAAATGCATCCATTAAGTGGATGAAACTCGACTGTGTGGTCCCAGTCTTCCCAGCTGAGTCCGCAGCAGCAACTCAACTCTGGGTAGGAGCTGGTCGGGGCAGCAGAAAAACCCACATGACTTCTGATGGGATTCGAACCCACGACCTCCCAGTCGGGAGTCCGCGACGTTAACCACTTCGCCACGGCGGCTGGTCAAAAGCCCCCAACTTTGTGAGGCTTCCCATCAGTATTCTTCCTCACCACCCTCACCCCCCCCCCCCCCTTTTTTTTTGAGGACCTTGTAGGTTTCCTATTCTTTAGCCCCTCTGTTTCTCCTTTGTGAGTGTGTGTACATTCTGTGTTTGTGGGGGTTCCACTTCTACCCTCTTGTACTTCTCCTACCCTCCCCTCCTATCCCATCACTCCACTAAAAAATACTTTTTGTTTGCCATTCACTACCCCCCCCCCCCCAACACACACACTTTCTCTATCCTTAAATGTTCTCTGTTCATCAGGCATGATGAAGGCACAGTGCATGTCTTGCTCAACTGGACAGTCCCACATCTTACATTCTGAATCTGACTGTCTTCTGCAATTTCTTGATGTACTTCTTGGACAATGAATGATGCCGTTTTGACGACAGCATGCTGATAGTGCAGGGAAGGAAGAAGCTGCAGAAGTGTGTCTATAAGACGTTGGTGCGATGTTCTTCGCCCCAGCAGATTTGGAAAAGTGGCAAGCAGGTAAGCTTTCACTTGATCGAGGAGATCTTTTGAACGACGACGCCTCTCCTTCTCTTTGAGCGCTTTCTGCTGTTTTTTTCCAGTTTCTTCTGCTGTTCCTCTGGTGTGAGCGGGCCGCCCTTTTTCTTGGCTGGTGCTGAAGCACTTTTCCCACCTCTGCTGCCGGTAGGTTTTGAGCCAGGTCTACCCACCGACTTTGCCCCACAATGTTGCCCCGAGCTGCTGGTGCAGCTAGCACCTGACCCACACCTTCTGCCAGTGTACCCCGAGCTGGTGCTAGCACCCGCGTTTATCTCAGCAGTGTGTTTCAGAACTGAGCACACACTTCTTGCCACGAGCACCCAAGACAGTTCTAGGTGATGAAGTCGGCACACAACTGCTGCTGGCATTGGAAGATGGGCACCTGGCAGAACTGACTGTTGAATTTGAGCGGTTACCACCAGCCGGCGGCCTTCCCCTCTTTCTGCTGGACGCCTCTTGATTCTGACTACCCAAAGGATTGTTGGAACTGACAACCCCGATTCTGGGGGAGGCGGAGGCAACATCGCTGGTGTAAGATGGACTGGAGGATGCACTGCCTTGGTCACTTTCGGCCTCCTTTGGCCTTTCGTCCACACTCTCTATCCACATGGAAGGACTAAAGATGGGTGGAACACGGTCACAGCCACCCTGACCTTTCACAACACTGCACTCGCCCTTTAAGAAGCTGAGGACAATGGGGTGGATACTGTCTTCTTCGGCGGACATCTTGGAGGACACGCAGTAGTTGTTGTGGTCCACTAAGGCCATAGAACGACTGCTGCTCCCCTCAGAGTTTCCTGCAAAACACACAAACACAAACGACGGTCAGAAGTGATAAATCTGTGCACCTTACGGAGTTGCACACAATGTTTAATCCAGTCAGCATTAATCACCTTCAGTCTGATCACTAAAGGTCCGGACTGGTAATCGATAACACCTCAGCTCTTCTGTTAAGGAACTTAAAAAAAAAAAAAAAAAAGGGGGGGGGGGGGGGGGGGGGATCAGCAACTGCTAGAGACTGTTTTTAGTCACTTTTCCACCTACTGTCAGAATAATGTACACAATAAACAATCATGATGGGGAAAATGTACGCAGCTGCACGCCTCTCTGCTAAACGTGAATGGAGATCAATACAGGACTTGCTCTCCGCTACACCTGCAAAGAGATTAATGTGTGCCCTTCTGCTATCGCACAGCGTGGTACATAGTCCACAACAGAATTCAAGACACTTTCTCTGGAGGACAATGCACGTCATCAGCCAAAAGGAACACAAAACATAAGATCAGAGAATGCTGTGAAATGTAGGGAATGTTAATGCTAAAATAGGATTTCCCTGGGAAAGGTTCAGTTAATGGCTGTAAAACTAAACTAGAGAGAGAGAGAGAGAGAGGGGAGGGGGGGGGGGGGGGGGGGGGGGAGAGATGGAATGGGGAGAGAGAGAGACGTGAGGGACAAACTATGATGAACAAGGCAACTTTTTCTGATGCCAAGCTTTACTAAGAAGGAAGGAAATGATGGAAATAAGCCATCAGAGAAAATGTGCTTGCACACACACACAAAAAAGTAACAGCACAGATCAAAGTGCACACCCTTAATGAGAAACACAGTGTGACACACACACACACACACACTAAAACAGCCGCCTATGAATTTTGAAATGAGCGTAATACGCTCATCTACACTGTGTCCTTTCACATACACACCCTTCCCCCTCTCCCCAAACTGTTCAAACTTTTCTTTTCAATGCATATGTAGATTAACAAAATAAAACTCATGTGAATAATAGAAGAGGGAAAGCGAGTGGAGAGTCAGCCAGACATACACACGGAGACAGAAAAAACTGGGGGGGGGGGGGGACTGAAGGCAGAGGTAAGATGATGTGTAACTGACATAAGAAGAGATTCATGCCCCCCCCCCCCCCCCCCCCCACACACACGCTACCTACCAACAAACCAACTGCACTGCAACCAGCAACCTCACCAAGACGTGATGACAAAAAGCACTTACCCTGTGTTCGCCGTCTTTTGCAGACAGGCTCCTCCTCACCGTATACCGGCATCAGGGGATCTTTGTCATGGAGCAGAACTCCATGCAGGCCATTGTCCACCTGAGAATCCAAAATCATATTTCAAATCTTTGCCAAGTCATTACTATAATGAAAGGAAGAATTATTGTTAACCTGCACTTGTTTTCCCCCAGTACTTAACTGTTCAGCATCATAATTGTTTGGTCAATCAGTGGGCGATTGCATCTCTTAGGAGATCCAAGCAAAGGTTGTACTACACAATTCTTTGCTGCTGACAATGCTTGGGTTATTGAACAGCAGAGCTGACCTCTCAGACTGTTCCGTATCTTTTGATCTCCCTTGCATCCTTAAATGGATCATCAAGAATATACTGATACAGGCTCCAAGACTGTCCCCTACATTTGTTGGATTCTCCTTTTGAATCCTTGGTGGTGTAAACACCACAGAAATACGGACTGTGGTGTGTCTCTATTTGACACCAGGGAGCACACACACACAATCAGCTGTCTCCCTGATCAGCCTGATCCAGCAGATGAAAGGCCCAAAAGAGCAGGCAATATACAGATCTGCCTTCCAGAGGGATTACTAGTGATTATGATGGTTCCCACATGCAGCTAGTGAAGCTTTTTTTTTTATCTATATTTTCCCATGTTCTTCATCTTCTGCCTTTGCCAAGTCATTACTATAATGATAAAAGAACTCTTGTACTTATTTCCCCCCACTATTTAACTGTTCAGAATCTGAGAATCTGGGCCTAGAATGTCTGCCATGGCACTGTAAAGTGCACTGAATCTAATGGCTTTGGCTCATTCTGAGAATCTGAATCCGGGCCAACAATGTGTGCCACGCTCATGCACTGTGCACAGAAAGAAAGAAAAATCTCATTACAAGGACATTCTCTTACGTGTGTGTGAGCAAAGTGGGTACGCCGTGCGTGTGTGTATGCATGCGTGCATCCATGCTTGTAAAGAGAGAGAGACAGACAGCTAGACAAGACAAGTGTTGTAAGCATACATGTGTGGAGAGCAAGGTGTGGATCATGGGATCAAACTGAAGAGTGGTGCGTTTTCTACATTATTGCTATTGACTGAAAGCACCCTCCTGCTACCCCTATGAGAACGAGCCTGATCAGCATAAAACAAACAACAACCAAAGTAACTTCCATAAATAACTAACCAACATCTGCGTTATATACATTTATGGCTTTTGTCATGCACAATCTGGCAATAGTTACTATCAACCCTCCTTCAGATTTTGCACATTTGATCTATCTATCAATCGCACGTCACTGAGAAATCCATTGCTGTTTTCGACGTTTGTACAGTATAACTTTCTACTAAACACTGTGTATTCGTATTGGTCAGTGTGACCGCCAAACAGGATAGTTGTGTGTACAAACTGTCAGGCAAGGAACAGCAGGTATTTGAGGAGGGGAAAAAAAAAAAAAAAAAGCAAAAATGAAAATGAAGTCAATAAATAAGTAACAGACGATGTGAAAGCCGCGACTCGGACACACACACACACACACACACACACAGACAGAACTTGATTACACAAGTCATGAAAATGAAAGCCGTCACTGGCAACGAAAGCGCTGCAAACACACACACACATTGCAATGTCCTACATCAGCACCCCTCCCCTAGATCGATATCAATAACTGGCCCACACAGTCAAACAAGTCCCTTGGGTGACCGACCGACGAAAGTTAGACTAGACTAGAACAGTTTTTTTTTTCCCCCCCATCTGATGGAGATGCACCTTGTTTCAACATATTTCAGATTTCTCCCCACCTCACCGTTACAGTTTACTTTTTTCTTTCCATTGTCTTTTAATTTAGAAAAAAAAAAAAAAAATCGATCAAAAGCCGAAAGCCGAGACGAGTCCGTCGTACCCATGCAACATGTTAGGCCTGACTGATGACGACGGCTGAACCGCCTACAACAGATCTGACTGGGCCGAGTGCTCCGTTTGTCATGCACGATCAGCGAACGAGCCCTTCCGCCCGCCGTGTCCGACAAGTAGGGCCACGTGGGCCCAAAAAACACGTTTTCCACTGCAGGGCCAGCAATCTTTCGGTATTTTGTGTTTCAATGCCAAACAAACACCATCCATCCTACTAGAGAACCCTTTCACTAAACTGAAGAGACTGTCGCGGCGTTAAAACACTTGGAACTTCAACATGGACACAGTTCTGATGATCACGCGGCCAAGCCCGCATTCCGACAACGCCCCCACAGCATGAACAAGACGATCATGTCTGGCTACATACTTCGGTACCGACAGCTTGTTCATATCATATACTTTAAAGGCAAAACTCGGAAAAATCTACTCACGTCTTCAAACCATGGAATGGGGTAAAAATCCTCCATAAAATCCATGTTGGGTTTCTCCAAGTAGCGATGCGCTTTGCCGAACACACCACCACTGTCGCAGTTCGCAATCACCCCACGGACACGGCAGGCAACGCGCTTATATACAGTTGGCGGCGGTTGTATTCCTCCGCGTGACACACATGCACTCTGTCAAAGACAAATTTACTCACATTTATTTATTCTAGGAAATTAGGTATTTGAGAAGTCAGCAGAATACACCAAAAAGACAATTATCAATGACAGTCCCATCAATTAAATATACAGCTTTAAATCAAACATAAATCATAGGATCTATATGACACCGCAATGTTTTCATGAGTGCTTGGGCTCTATGGCGGGGAATTGTAGAAGTGGGAGGAGCCATAACCCAGCGACTGGTGAAGCCCGAGAGCCAATGAGCAATGACGATCGCGCTCTGCGCATCGTAGTCGTCGTGTTCATTGACAAAGCGTGCGGAGGCGAACGCATAGTAAGGCAGCGCGAGTAGGTGTGGATCGTGCCCTTCCTTACACCCCTTCCATGCGAACGTCTCCACCCCGCTCTCCTTCTTTCCTTCTCTCTCTCTCTCTGTAGCTGAGCATGTGAATGTGTGTAAGCTTTCATGAAA
>JADBJO010002489.1:257500-272500 GCA_016801955.1 Conus betulinus
CTGCGCTTGATGTGAAAACAAGTATCACACCTGTATGGGACATTAAACACAGCTCCATAACTCGATGACATGTTTTCGCTGTGTTCGTGAGGTAGCCTGCACGCTATCCTTCACGAAAAGTCATAAGAAGTAAATCGGTTACTATAATCTGCTTTATCGTGGAAAACAGTGATTAATATTCCACTGGGGAAAGAACGGTAATAGAGAAGTCAGTTTATCATCGGGGGGGGGGGGGGGGGGGGGGGGGGGGGGGGGGGGGGGGGGGGGGGGGGGGGGGGGGGGGGGGGGGGCAGAAAAAATCAGAAAAGCGTCAGCTGCCGTGGCCCAGTGGGTAGCGCTGTGGACTTACGGCTGGGAGATGGTCAGTTCAATTCCCACCTGAGCCCTTTATTTGTGGGATTTGTCTGCCCCGAACGGCGCCTATTCAGAGTTGAGTTCACTGTGGGAAAGACTGGGACCATGTAGACGATTTTCATACCTAAAAGTAGTGCAACGCTGAGCATGGATTCAAGAAGGTTGTGAGTTCGAATCTTTCATCCATCCCTCCTTTTCCTCTTCGACTTGCAAACCCTGCTTTCCTTCCCCTACTACCTCACCCTGAGCTCGGCTCTCTTTTGTCCCATGCAAATCTTGTCATTTGTCCGACCCTCGGCAGCCACTGGCATGCAAATGACGGAAGACTGCTTCAGACAGACGTGACTTCTCCAATCGCTTTCAGTGGCCCAGCAGTTTTACGGCCTCTCGGCTTTTAGTGCGGACGTCCTGATCAGCTGTGTGTGAAGCGGGCAGACCTGTCCCGTGGGTTACAGCTTTATGCCGAGCAGTACAATCACCGACTGGCCAGCGGGCCATGTACGAGGACACTGAGCTCATTCATTTCCTGGATCACGTTCATCGTCGACGTACCTCGCTCTGACCATGTGTCGTGTTAACGATAAGTCCTGCAATGGCTAGGTAATAAAACCATTATGGATTGTACACATTCTGACGTCACCTCTTATCGAGGGGAGGGCGTTGTTTCTTTTGATGCGTGTGGAAAACTGATGGCGGAACACTGTCAATCTGAAAATATTTCTTTTTTTTTTGTGCTCTCGCCGTTGAAGACAAACAACATTCATCCTCCAGAACCGCTTCCAACGTGGATCTCATGGCTTCCGTTCTTTCTGTCTATGGTCCCCAACTCTGGACCACTCCTCCACTTCCGTTCCATCTTTCAGAAAATACAACCTTACAACTTATCTTTTCAAACAGCACTTCCAGATTCAGAATCTGCCCAACGGTTTGCAGTTTGTTCCTGTACACATTCATATGATGCTGGGGAGAGAGAGAGGAGAGAGAGAGAGAGAGAGAGAGAGAGAGAGAGAGAGAGAGAGGTGTCTTTGTTCATGCCAACATCCATTGTCAAGGTGCTGTATGAATGCCAGTAATCATCATCATCTTGTTTCTATTGAAGATGTAGTAGACTTCAAACGGAAAGAAACTTATGAGAAAAAAAAAGTAGACTGTTACATGTTCGTTTGTTTTTCATCCTTTTCACCGCTCCATTAAAAAACATTATATGTCACGCCACGTGTTTTGCCCAAAGCTGCACAACGCTTTGCCGTTGGTACAAACAGCCGTCAGCAGTCACCAGCTGACTGTACTTTCCATGACTGGAGGTCGTGTAACCCTTTGGCCCTCCAATGTTAGAGCATAAGTCCAGAACTGTTGTTCTTACTCTGACTAAACAGCTGGTGTAAATAGACACAGACTAGTGTCGATTTCTCTCAATCAGCACAGTGATTCGGTCGTGTGTGTGTGTGTGTGTGTGTGTGTGTGTGTGTTGTGTGTGTGTGTGTGTGTGTCTTGTTCTGTGCTTCTCTGTGTCAAAGACATTTCACATTTCCTTCTCTATTCACAGTAACTCGCATTCACATTTGTGTTTGTACAGCTGCGTGAACAACAACAGCAAGGGGTGATAATGCCAGATCACTCAGCTACCGATCGTTTTCACTCTGCAGAGCTGAGGTAAACTTGAATTCCATGAGACAGACTGAAAATACAAAACAAAAGAAACAACAACAACAACAGAGAGAGAGAGAGAGAGAGAGAGAGAGAGAGAGAGAGAGAGAGAGAGAGAGAGAAAGAAAAGAAAGACACGGACTTAAAGGAACACACCGCCCCAACACACACACACACACGCACGCACGCACGCACGCACGTCGCGCGCGTGCGCACGCACACAAACTGTACTGGAGCCACAACAAACACTGGTGCAGGAAATATCTGTGGGAACCATCCCCTAGCCCATTCTCGCGGAAACGAGTTTTCAAAACCTGTTTGTCTTGCGAGGTTCCCCTGATAGTCAAGTTCAAGTTTACTACGTCGGAGCGGCACTGAAGGGAGAGGGAACTCCGAAGGCCACGGCCAGGGGAGTGAGGTGTGGGCGATGGGTGCGTCTGGAAACATGAAAACGCGGGGTGTCCCTTGAACAAAACAGGGGCTGGGAGTCAAAGCAAACAAGGAGCGAAAACAGGTCAGTAGGGGTGGGGGTGAGGAAAAAAAACACACACACACACACACGCGCGCGCGGCGCGACACGCAGAGCGAGAGAGAGAGAGGAGAGAGAGAGTGGAGAGAGAGAGAGAGAGAGAGAGAGAGAGAGAGAGAGAGCAATACAATGAAAAGAAAGAAGTAACATGACATTTCACAAAGCATGTTTTCAGCCATCCCTTGAACTAAATACGGGTGGAAGTGTGTGTGTGTGTGTGTGTGTGTGTGTGTGTTTGTGTGTGTGTGTGTGTGGTGTGTGTGTGTGTGTGTGTGTTGTGTGGTGTGTGTGAGTGTGTACATGTGTGTGTGTGTGTCTGTGTGTGACAGAGAGAGAGAGAGAGAGAGACAGACAGACAGACAGAGCACAATACTATAAGAACAAACTCCAAACCGCCGCAAACATGACACTCAGCAAAACTTGTTTTCCATTCCCCCCCCCCCCCCCCCCCCCGTTCCTCAAACCCCCTCTCCCACCACACCCCCGCCCCCCCCCTTCATGCGTCCGTTGTTGTTGTTAAAGCTGCATTACGTAAAGGCTCGAACCCTTGAGCTCCCTTCCCACCTCCCCCCCCCCCCCCCCCCCCCCCCCCCCCCCCCCCACCCCCCGCACCCCACCCCCACCACCCACTTCTACCCTGTCGCCCATCTCCCAGCAAGGAAACCTTTCCCTACTTAACAGCACTGCCCCTGTCAGACCCAACAACGCGGTGAAAGAGAGAGTGCCGCAAGTGGCACGCGGCCAAACGTGTCGTCCACCCCCCCCCAAGTCCCGTGCAAACCTCCGGCCCCCCCCCCCCCCCCATCTCCTCCTTCCCCCCCCCCCCCCCCCCCCCCCCCCCCCCCCCCCCTCTCTACTCTCCCCCCCCCCTCCATCTCTCTCCCTTCGTCTGTTTGTGGTCTGGGGTTGGTGGGTGTAGGAAGCTGGGGCGTAAGGGTAAAAGGTGTGAAACCCTTGTGCTCCCCTTCCTGCCACGTGCGGTGCGTGCGTGGTGCGTGTGTGTGTTGTGTGTATGAAATAAACATTTTATTTTGTCCGCGACTCACGGGCGTTCCACGTAATCGCTCGAGCAATGTCTTCTAATGATTATGTAGGTCTGTGTGTTGTTTGTGTGTCGCCCATCTCCCAGCAAGGAAACCTTGTCCCTACTTAACAGCACTGCCCTGTCAGACCCAACAGCGCGGTGAAACCTTGGCTGTTAGAACGGAGAAATTTGCCTCAATGTGTCAATCAAGGGCTTCGCAGTGGCACACGGAGGAAACGTGTCGTCACCACCCGCAAATCTCCTTTATGAACCCAAAACCTCCCGTCAGTCATTCTCTCTCTCTCCTCTCCCTCTTCCCCCCCCCCGACCCCCCGTCTTTCCCCCCCCCCCCCCCCCTCTCCTCCTCTCTGTTTGTACCTCGTATCTCCACTTCGCTGGATTGTAATTGCGGGTTGGTGGTGTGTGAGTGGTGAGGCGTTGGGGGGTGTGTGTGTGTGTTGTGTGTGTGTGTGTGTGGTGTGTGTGCGTGCGCTGCGCAGGTGCGTGCGTGTGTGTGTGGGTGAAATAAACATTTTATTTTGTCCGCGACTCACGGGCGTTCAACGTAATCGCTCGAGGCAATGTCTTCTAATGATTATGTAGTGTGTGTGTGGGTGTGAAGGGTGTGAGAGAGAGAGAGAGAGAGAGAGAGAGAGAGAGAGAGAGAGATGAGAGGGAGAGTGGGGAGAGAGAGACGAGAGAGATTTGCAGCTAGTTAAGGGATTAAATAAAACAACCTGGGTGTTAGAACTTCGAGAAACTTCCCATCCCCGCTCCACCAATTTGTCATCAAGGGCTTCGCAGATAGCACCACAGACACACACGTTTGAAGTCTTAGGGATAGCACATTAAAATCTCCTTCAGAGAGAACCCCCTACCTCCCAGTCACCGCAGTCTCTCTCTCTCTCTCTCTCTCTCTCTTCTCTTCCTGCAAGGTGACGTCATTATATATCCCCCCGTCAAATCCCATTCCTCTGTGATTGTAGATCTATCCTGATTTAAACTCTTCCGCCGGGCTGGCCTCAAGTGTTCCCAGATGCTGGTCCATGTGGCAACACTCCGTTTGCCCTCCTGTTTGACAACGACGTCACGGGGGTTGTTATGGGGGACCGGCATCTCTCCTCATCAAGCGGAACAGCAGGACCTTCTTGCTCTGACTTCACCCGCCTCTCATTGTCATGCTTGGCAGGTTTTGCTTTCAGGTCCTGTTCTCGCTTACACAAGGACTTTCCCGCTGCTGAGTCTAGTGGGATTCAGAGACGCGTTGCCCAAGGAAAAGCGTGGCGTAGAAGAATTCTCGCTTGCTTGGAGAGTGTTAAGCGTTTCGTTGCACCACCCTAGGGGGCGAACGGGGCTAGGAAAAGGCGCGGTTCGCTAGACTGTCTTGGAACTAGTTTCGCATGCGAGACAAAATGGCCCACAATTACAACGTGTATCTGCTGCTTGAAAGGGAAAGTGATGTTGTCTGACTGGTGCAGAAAAACGATCAAGACGGGGGGGACTCAACGAGAAATAGTCACGCTGTACATTCTCATTTATCTTGCGTTACGTTGCTTTATTCCCCTCGCCTCTTACACCCCCTCGCCGCTGGGACATGCTGGTCAACTCGCGCGGTTTTGCGTCTAAGAACTCGCCTCAGTTGGTAGGCCGGCGTCACTGACCTCCTTATTTAGCATCCACATGGCAGACTGTCTTCCATTGACCTTTATAGGTAGGATCCAGGAGGGAGACTGTATTCCATTGATCTTTGTAGTTAGGATGCAGGTGGAAGACTGTCTTCTACCACACCTTTGCAGGGTAGGATCCAGGTGGGAGACTGTCTACAATTGACCTTGCAGCAGGGTCCAGGTGGAAGTCTATTATCTTATTGACCACTGTAGGTGTGATCCAGGTGGGAATGTCGACCATTGACCCTATGAGCAGGATCCAGGTGGGAGACTGTCTGTCACTGACCTTGTAGGTAGGATCCAGGTGGGAGACTGTCTGTCACTGACCTTGTAGGTAGGATCCAGGTGGGAGACTGTCTGTCACTGACCTTGTAGGTAGGATCCAGGTGGGAGACTGTCACTGACCTTGTAGGTAGGATCCACATGAGACTGTCACTGACCTTGTAGGTAGGATCCACATGGGAGACTGTCACTGACCTTGTAGGTAGGATCCACATGGAGACTGTCTACCACTGATCTTGTAGGTAGGATCCACATGGGAGACTGTCACTGACTTTGTAGGTAGGATCCACATGGGAGACTGTCACTGACCTTGTAGGTAGGATCCACATGGGAGACTGTCTACCACTGATCTTGTAGGTAGGATCCACATGGGAGACTGTCACTGACCTTGTAGGTAGGATCCACATGGGAGACTGTCTACCACTGATCTTGTAGGTAGGATCCACATGGGAGACTGTCACTGACCTTGTAGGTAGGATCCAGGTGGGAGACTGTCACTGACCTTGTAGGTAGGATCCACATGGGAGACTGTCACTGACCTTGTAGGTAGGATCCACATGGGAGACTGTCACTGACCTTGTAGGTAGGATCCAGGTGGGAGACTGTCACTGACCTTGTAGGTAGGATCCACATGGGAGACTGTCACTGACCTTGTAGGTAGGATCCACATGGGAGACTGTCACTGACCTTGTAGGTAGGATCCAGGTGGGAGATTGTCACTGACCTTGTAGGTAGGATGCAGGTGGGAGACTGTCTACCACTGACCTTGTAGGTAGGATCCACATGGGAGACTGTCACTGACCTTGTAGGTAGGATCCACATGGGAGACTGTCACTGACCTTGTAGGTAGGATCCACATGGGAGGAGACTGTTACTGACCTTGTAGGTAGGATCCACATGGGAGAGACTGTCTACCACTGACCTTGAAAGTAGGATCCAGGTAGGAGACTGTCTACTACTGACCTTGTAGGCAGGGTCCACGTGGGAGACTGTCTACCACTGACCTTTGTAGGTAGGATCCACATGGGAGACTGTCTACCACTGACCTTGTAGGTAGGATCCACATGGGAGACTGTCTACCACTGACCTTGTAGGTAGGATCCACATGGGAGACTGTCTACCACTGATCTTGTTGGTAGGATCCACATGGGAGACTGTCTACCACTGATCTTGTTGGTAGGATCCACATGGGAGACTGTCTGTCCACTGATCTTGTAGGTAGGATCCAGGTGGGAGACTATCACCGATCTTGTAGGTAGGATCCACATGGGAGACTGTCTACCACTGATCTTGTGGGTAGGATCCACATGGAGACTGTCTGTCACTGATCTTGTGGGTAGGATCCACATGGGAGACTGTCTATCATGCATGCTCTATGGTGTTCTGTGGTGTATGTTCTATGGTGGTCTGTGTTACATGTTCTATGGTGTTCTGTGGTGGATGTTCTATCACACCATGGTTCCTTGTCTAAGACTTCTACCGTGGGAGGTCAATTTACAAACGGAGCGCGCGCGCGCGCACACACACATTCACACACACACGCGCGCGCGCACGCGCACACAGACAGACAGAAATAGTCCTGGATTCACAACATGATACACTAAACTGGTTTCAACAACACCTCTCTCCATACCCTGGTCCGTCTTCTTCCTCCTCTATCCCCACTGTCCCCCCCCCCTCCCCCCATCCCCCCCCCCCCCCCTCTCCCGGTACCCCACTCAACTCCCCTTTGCATTCGATCTGCTTGGTATCCTTTGGGGACTGAAGTACAATTACTGAAGTGTGTGGGATCGAGCCAAGGATTTTCAAATCTTCTGTCTACATCCTACACTCACTTAGCAGAGCTATTCCGGCTGACAAGAAGCACTTTGTGTGAACGGCAACGACGACATATGTTTGATTTTCGTAGAATCCCGCTATCGCTTAAGCCGTTCGTACACGCCACGCCCACCAACAGCAACTATCCTATCCTATCTATGCCTATCCTAGCACAGGATAATTTTGAAAACTGGCCTTGCTACGAAACGGATACCCTCTAGCCTACATATTTTCTGAATAGAATTCGTTCTTTTTTTTTTTTTTTTTTTTCTTTTCTATCCTATCCAGTGTAACAGCCAATTGGTGGACACCTCTTTATCACGTGACTTGGCACAACTAATCAATGGTCAAAGGAAAGTGGTCGGCTGCGGTTTTCATCAGCCAAAATAATGGTTTTCTTCTTCTTCTTTTAACTGAAGGCCCAACGTGAATTTGTTTGTCACTCTAGCGCCTAACTGAAAAAAAAAACAACAACAACAGAGAATGCGCTTTAAATCGAAATCTTGCCGGCGACGACGGATTTTCCGTTGTCGGTTTTCCGTGCAAGATGCGGTAGGATGGGGTGGAGACTGGAGGGTTGGTCATTGTATTGTCCAGGCTTATACTCCCGACGATCATACACACAAAACTCCACTGCCTGTCCATACAGGCAGTGTCCGCAGGAGTATCAGCCTGCGTACGCAGAAAGAAAGAAAGAAAAGTTCTCCCGACATGTTTTGCGCGCCGTGAGTATCTGCTCACATGAATTCAGTTTACAAGATACTGCAATAATTACTTTCCGCTTCGTTCGTCGTTTTTTTTTTTTTTTTTTTTTTTTTTTTTTTTTTTTTTTTTTTTTTTTTTTTTTTTTTTTTTTTTTTTTTTTTTTTTTTTTTTTTTTCCCCTGGGGTTCGTTTTCATCCGGGGGTCGTGGGTCGTTTTTCTCCGGGTCGTTTCTTTCTGGGTGTCTTCGAACAGAAATGTTGTAACTAGCAGCCCAGACGTCGCTTTCTGTATGTGTAAGTTAGACAGCACTATCACGTCAGAGCCTCGTTAAGCGTTTTGGGTGAATTGTCGGATTTTGGTGCTTTGTTGACAAGCGCTAGGGGATCGAATTACTCTCATCATCTTCAAAAAAAAAAAAAAAAAAAGAAAAGAAAGAAAAAAAAAAAAAAAAATATATATATGATATTAATTTTGTGCTTTCATTTTGTTATGATATAATGAAGAAACAAAATCTCCATCTTTGTCTCAATCCATGACTTGTTAATTACGCATTTTCCAAATTTCCTGCAGCGATGACTAAAACTGATGCCGTGATCATGCACGATCCTGAACCAGCCGGTAAGAGTCAAAAAACAGAAGCGACCCGTTTGCAAGGAGAAGATAACTCCCACGAGACTTGCCATCTAAGGAACTATCTGAAAGGCAGTTTTAGGCGACATATCTTCGTGTACGACAAATAACTATCGGTTGGCTCACATAGTCAGAGGATAGTTTTCTATCGTAGTCATGTAACTATCCACGTGTACGATCGGCCTTAGCTACGCCATATGGTCACATTAAAACGCGGCTAATGTAGGTGATTCGCTTATCACTCTATACGCCAAATTTGGAGAACAACAGACAAAAACTGTGGATATATATAACCAAGAACAAAGACTGCATATGGTACGTAGACACACACGCGCGCGCGCGACTGCCCCCCCCCCCCCCCCCCCCCCCCCCCCACACACACACACACACACAGAATGAGAGAAGAGAACATTCTGCATTTACTAGGATAATAGGCAAGTATTGGTGTGTGTGTGTGTGTGTGTGTGTGTGTGTGTGTGTGTGTGTGTGTGTGTGTGTGTGTGTGTTTTGTTTAACATCCAGGTCTCGCCTTGAGTAGAGTCAACAATGCTGAATAAGATAAGGCAATAAATGTATATGAGAGAGAGAGAGAGAGAGAGAGAGAGAGAGAGAGAGAGAGAGAGAGAGAATGATGTGAGGTCGAGAGAAAGAGAAAAGACAAAAAAAAAAAAAAAAGGAAGATAGGGTGCATTGGACCAATGTCCAGTGACTTTTGTCCGCCAATTAGACGAAGAATCCCCCTTCCCAGCACCCCCCACCTAGCCTCTGCCCTTCTGGGGCATAGAAGAAGAAGAAGAAGCAGAAGAAGAAGAAGAAGAGCACTCTTTCTATCCAGACAGTACACACCCAACGAATGTCACGATACATGACTCGGCGATACAATATTATTCTGTCTTCTTTCCCACCCGCCAAGTTTGCCTGGGTGGCAGAACCTTTTACCGTCGTCAGCTTCGTTCTCTATTTCTTTTCTGGGTCATTATGCCTGCTTGCCCGCCCCGCACGCATGAGACACACCTCCCCCCCCCCCCCCCCCCCCCCCCCCCCCCCCCTCCGATACGGAAAAGGGTGAGGCCCGGTCAAAGGTCAGAGGTCAAGGTTCTTCAATTCATGGGGAAGACGCCATGGCTTACTGTGCGGCGGGCGAGCGGGCCACTCCCCACTGCTCCAGCTCTCCTCCATTTTCTTTTATTTTCTTATTAGGGGGTTGGCCTCACCCTCCCGCTGAAGTACTATTCATTCAAGAACAGCTGAGACGTTTCCTTTTTCTTGTAAAGCCTGAGTGATCTTTCTCTGTCTCTTACCCCCTCCCCCGTCCCCCCCCCCCCTCTCTCTCTCTCTCTTCAAAAATACATCGTGTGGGGGAGGCACTGGTGCCCGTTCGGACAGGGGGATGGAGCTAAAGTGCGTGAGACCCGGTTCACGAGTCTCGCAGGTTGATGACCTTCAACAGGTCAGGGAGACTATAGGCTGGGTTGGGGGTCAAAGGCTAGACCTCCATGAGAAGAGTTATATAATTTTCGATCTTCTGTTTCATCGTTCTTTCTGACTCCGTATCTTCTCTTACAAATGGACCCATAGAGAGTTGTAGCAGTGTTTGTTGCCTATTTCCGTCGTGAAAAAACTGAAGACCAAGTCACGTTGGTTTAGTCCAGCCGGCCGGACACGTGGGCCAGTAACCGGCGCCTCAGTAATTACAAGGAAGTTTCGTTTGGAATTTCAGGACAGACAGACAGACACACACACACACGCATGCGCCCCCCCCCTCCCCCCCCATTATATATATATATATATATATATATATATATATATATATAGATATATATATATAGAGAGAGAGAGAGATGAGAGAGAGAGAGAGAGAGAGAGAGAGAGAGAGAGAGAGAGTTTGTATGTCACTGGTTTAAAACAGTATTTTATTGCAACATTGTCACAAATGTTACAAGAGAGTAAATGGGATAGGGCAACAAGAAATACTTATAAAAGCCCTATCTTGAGAGTGAATGTACACGATGAATTTGCGACGGACGTCTGAACAGCAAAGCATTTTGATATAGCAATGTAATGTTTCAAACAGGAAAAACAAAAACAAAAAAACAAAACCAAGTATAAATAAACATTATAATATGTCATTAGATTCAACTACAAATCATACCTTTAAGCTTTTTCTCTCTCCTCCTCCTCCTCCTCCCCCCCCCCTCCTCTCTCTCTCTCTCTGTCGTGAGTGAGCGAATGAGTGTGTGGTGTGTGTGTGTGTGTGTGTGTGTGTGTGTGTGTTGGCGTATGCCTACACACGACACACGGCACCGTTAAGCCAACACGATGAAGATGGAAGGACTGTGGCGCGGGTCATTTCACAGATCATTCCCATCTCCCTCCCGTTCCACAAGACTGCAAGCGGAACGAACGAAAAGATGGGGGGGGCTCGCTGTCTTCCCGGCGTTACTACTCTCGGGCACGTTTAGTTCCTACCCTCCGCTCTGTGTGTGTGTGTGAGAGAGAGAGAGAGAGAGAGAGAGAGAGAGAGAGAGAGAGTACTTCAACATCACTCTCTAGTCAGCTGCCAGCTTTTCCCCGGCTCCATTACAACAGAGACCACGCCCCTTCCTTCCCAGGCTCGCCGACCGTTGGTTCTGTTGGTGACGAAGCCATCTTCGAAATGACTACGAAGTGTTCATTTTCTTCGCCGCTCACTTGAGTTCAAACTTCATGACTGGGTTTTATTCTGGTAAATGAGAGAGTGTGCGTGTTTCCGTTTGAAAAAAAAAAACGCTCAGTTTTGATCTGATCTGATCTAACGATGTGGACACGTACAGTTCGCAGTTCCGATGGACTGATTGGCTTCTGTCAAAATGCACTGGAAGTATTCATGGGCATCGCCTTCGTCCCCACTTGTCTACCTCCTCACCATGCATCGCCTCCCTCCCCCCTCCCTTCCTCTCTCTCTCTCTCTCTGTATCCATAAAATGTGTTTGCACAAAAGAGATGATTTTTTTTAACTGTGCAATTTGAATCTATTCAGTTAGTATTGATTGGCAAAGACAAAAAGTTACACTAATTTCATATTGATGACTTCATTTTGCATTCAACAAGTGAAACAAGCGCGCACACACACACACACACACGCGTGCGCGCGCACGCACACACACTCACACACGCACGCACGCACACGCACGCGCACCAACGCACACACACACACACAACACACACACACACACACACACACACACAGAGACACAGACACACACACACATAAATACAGACACACAAACACACACACAACACACACACACACACGCGACACAATGACATAGTTCTCTCTGAGCGTAACCATCCTATTCATCCCTCCGTCTGTAACACGCTATACTCTTTCTTCCTTTTTTTCGACAGTCACAGTCAGACTTTTGGGGTACAGAGCATCATGGGTCTCAGACCCACGACGAATATAAACTGGTACCAACAAGTTCCGAAGCAGTACCGGGGTCGGCATAGCTTGCAACGAGCGGTCTGTGTTCCAGAATGTCATTGACGGTTATTCGAGAAAGAGATACTCCGTGGAACAAAGTCAGACTGATCAACCGTGGGTTATATTTGCTTCCCCCCCCACCCCCACCAGTTCCCTACACAACAGATGGCCACCGCACTTTTATCTCTGATGAGCAGATGACCTATGCGTGCCCCTTTGCCAAAAAAAAATAAAAAATAAAAAAAAAATCTCTGAGATTAGCCTGTCCTGGAGATACGACACGCTGTCCTGCCGTCAGTAGCGTCTGGATCTCGAGTCGTCAGTCCGCTTAACCCTCTCAGTGCCAGTGTACAGGTCTGGCTGGCTCCATGGGTAAGGCTCAGACTCGGGGTTCCCTTCTCACTCGAGATAACCAGGTTGGAAAGACGCTTTCTCCTCTGAGACAGCGTTGGCACCTCCCCCAATATATATATATATATATAATGCTGAACAATTAAGTAGTGGGGGAAAACAAGTGCAGGTTAACAATTCTTCCATCATTATAATTATGACTTGGCAAAGATTTGAAATCGAGAGGGAGAAAAAAAAATTGAAGATGAAGTAAATTGTATATCATGAATATTAAAAACCCTTCACTAGCTGCATGAGGAAACATGAATATTAAAAACCCTTCACTAGCTGTATGAGGGAAACATGAATATTAAAACCCTTCACTAGCTGCATGAGGAAACTATCGCAATCCCCTTTCGAAGACATATCTATATGTATCACCTGCTCCGAGGCCTTTTGTCCACTGGATCGGACTCATCAGGAAAACACGGCTGTTTGTGCTCTTGGCGTCAGATAGAGAGACACACCACAGTCCATAATTCTGTGGTGTTTCCGACTGCCAAGGGTTCGAAAAAGAATCCAACAGCACCCCCAAAGCAGCCAGCGAAAGGTAGTAGTATTAAACAAAACGAAAGTGTGGAGAGGAAAAACGTTGTTGAAAAACTAAAAACATTACGCAAACAGTATAAAATGTAAGGGACAATCTTTGAGCATATGCTTGAGGATCCATTTAAGGATGCAAGGGAGATCAAAAGATATGGAACAGTCTGAGTGGTCGGCTCTGCTGTTCAATTACCCAAGCATTGTCAGTGGCTAAGATTGTGCAGAGCAACCTTTCCTTGGATCTCGTAAGAGATGCAATCACCCACTGATTGACCAAACATATAATGCTGAACAATTAAGTAGTGGGGGGACACAAGTGCAGGTTAACAATTCTTTCATCATTATAATAATGACTTGGCAAAGATTTGAAATTGAGAGGAGAAAAAAAAAAATTGAAGATGAAGGATTGATGTTATATATATATATATATATATATATATATATATATATATATATATATATATATATATATATGAACGTTGCATTCTTAACGGGACAGTTTTCATGTTTATATCCGGAATATACGGTTTAGAATATTGTTTTAGTCACACAAAATCGATAGCGTTTACTCATGATGATATCAATACCAATTAGCGAAATGAAGACATAGTGTTTTGAAATCATTTGCCTGGTCTACGTAGAGGAATTTACGCCAATGCCAATGTCAATTCCCGAAAATAAAAACGTGTATCCATGTAGGCTTTATGTGCATGAATCACAGCAGAATACAAATCCACAAGCGATAATAATAAAACAAAAAAACAACAACAACAACAACAAAAAAAAAAAACGCACCATCGCATATTTTGCAGACGGGACTTCTTATGTCGGAATCTTTACTTTCAGGTGCAAAAGTGTTTCACGAGAATCGTTTGGTTGAGACGTTCCAGACAACACTGACTATGAAATGGTCTGTCCTGCCAAGGACACTCCCCCAACCCCCCACCCCCCCCCACCCCCCCCCCCCCCCCCAGCTCTCTTTCTCTCCTCGACAATTAATGCTGGATTATTTATCAACAGCTAATCAAGAACCCATTCCCAGGAGACGTAAGACACTTCCTCCCAACAGACTCGCTCCCCCCCCCCCCCCCCCCCCCCCCCCCCGCCCCTCCGCTCGTGAGTTCCATCCGCACTGCGAGAGCATTGTTGCGTCCATTCGTTCAGCCCCCCCCCCCCCCCCCCCCCCCCCCCCCCACCTGTTACCTGTTTCTGCTGCAGACAGGACAGTAAACCTTCCTCTCCTCATTTGAGGAACGTCGGCTATCAGGTGCCCGTCTGGACTGGCGGAGGAGGCCCCCGGAGGTCTGCTCGGATTGGTTACGGTCTGAGACTATGTGGGATGGGGGGTGGGGGGGGGGGGGGGGGGAGAAGGAGAAGGGATAGGAGTGAGGTATGGCGGGGGTGGGGGTGGGGGGGGGGGGGGGGGCGGGCGAGGTATTTCCAGGGGGCGTGGTGACCAAATCAATGAGCGTCTAATGCACACGGGACCGTTTGACGGCGAGTAGATCAAGTCCACACTGATGTCAAGACATTGAGAACCTGACCTACTGCTTCCTCAAGCGGTCTTCCCCTCTAAATACAGCAGAAACGAGTTGTGTTTGAGTGACTCGTCGCGTTAGCCCAGCAGAGCGAGGGAAGACGGGCGAAAGTCTCTCCTACAAACTGAACACTTTTGAGCGATAGGGAAATTCATCACTGGACCTGTCTGTCGCTTACCAAAACTGTCTTGTCGGTGTCAGAACATGCATGCCTGCGCACGTCTTTGTGTGTGTGCGTGCGTGTGTGTATGTGTGTGTGTGTGTGTGCGTGCGTGCGTGCGCGTTTATGTGCTCGTGTGTGTGTGTGTGTGTGTGTGTGTGTGTGTGTGTGTGTGTGTGCGCGCGCGTTTGCCAGTCATGCGTGTGTATGCGTGCTCTGTGTGTGTGTGTGTGTGTGTGTGTGTGTGTGT
>JADBJO010002489.1:275000-282500 GCA_016801955.1 Conus betulinus
TTGACGTAAAACACTTTGCGACTTGCATCAGACGGTGTTGCAACGAACCTCTCCCCTCCACACATATACGCCCCCCCCCCCCCCCCCCCCCCCCCCACACACACACACATTTCTCTGTATTGTTACTATCTTACTCTCTCTCCCTCTGTGTTGTGTGTGTCCGTGTGGTGTGTGTGTGTGTGTGTGTGTGTGTGTGTGTGTGTGTGTGTGTGTGTGTGTGTGTGTGTGTGTGTGTGGTGTGACTCTTGACTGTCTTCGTCTCTCTCTCTCTCTCTCTCTCTCTCTGACAGTGAGAGAGAGAATGTCGTATACATGTATATATGAAGAAAGTCACTGATACAAATACAAGAACCTTAGTATGTTGAACTTTGATAGTGTAAAAAAAAATTTATTATAGCCTTGAGTGGCCATTCTCCATAAGTGTCACTTTCGTTTAGAAAGATGGTTTTTTGTTGTACTTTTTGTTTCCTGTTAGCAACTTTGTTTGCTCGTTTGCACATTACTGAACCATTAGGCTGATCATTCTTTTTGTGTCAAAAAAAAAAAAAAAGAAAAAAGAAAAAAAAAAAAAGAAAATAACGCATCACCTGTCATTAGGACTGTAAGTCAATGACATTAAAGTGTCAAAGTGTCAAAGAGTCAAAGTCTCTCTCTCTCTCTCTCTCTCTCTCTCTCTCTCTCCTCTCTCTCTCTCTCTCTCTCTCTCTCTCTCCAGGTCCATAAAAAGTTCAGTGTCCAGGGTCATTTTCAAGTCTCCAGGGCCAGAATGTTGTAAAGAAATCAAATTGCTCATGAACTGGGAACTGAGCGTTGAACATATTTCCCCTACACTATGCGCAGAGGAGACACTTCACCCCGAAAAAAAAAGGTCGTGAAAAATTTGTCATAGCGATCTGAAAGATTTGTTTGTTTATTGAAGAAAAAACATCATTCTCTTTTTTTAATGATTGTTTAAAAAAAAAAAAAAAGACGTATATAGTCTATTTCACTGCTGTCTAGTCGACCCGCCTTTATATACCCCCCCCCGCCCCCCCCCCCCCCCCCCCCCCTTTTGTCTGTTTTACACCCTTCCTGCTTCTCTGGTTTGCATCTCTCTTCTCTCTCTCTCTCTCTCTCTCTTCCCTCCTTCTGTCTCTCTTACCACTCTCTTTTACAACCTCCTCCTATTCCCTCTCTTTTATCACACCTCTGTCCCAAACACACACACACACTCTCTTTCTCTCTCTCTCTCTCGCTCTGTCTGTCTCTGTCACTCTCTCCACCCTTTCTCGTCCCCCCCCCCCCTCTCCTCTCTCTCTCTCTCCTCTCTCTCTCTCTCTCCCTCTCTCTCTTCCCTTCTCCCCCCTCTCTCTCTTCTCTCCCTTCTCTCTCTCTCTTCTCTCTCTCTCTCTCGTAATTCACTATCATTTACACTCCTTCACCCCATCCCCCACCCCCGTCTCCCCATTCTTCCTTGTACAGTCCTTCTACTCTGTATCTCACACTCCTCCAACTCTCTCTTTCGCACCCTCCACTTTCACTCTCTCTCTCCCACTCTCTCTCTTTTCACACCCTCCCCCCCCCCTCACACACCTTCACCCCTACTCTTTCGTACACCACTCCTCCACTCTCTCTAACACCTGAGCCAAATAACCTACTAGTTTTGCTCGTATATGGATAGACAGGTTTCTCTCTCTCTCTTTCACTCACTCACTCACTCTCTCTCTCTCTCTCTCAACATATTGCCAAGAAGTTTTTTTTCCTTGAGAGAGAGAGAGAGAGAGAGAGAGAGAGAGAGAGAGAGAGAGAGAGAGAGAGAGCAAAATCATGCTGTCAAGAAACACACACTCACAATATGTGTGAGAGTGTGTGTGTGTGTGTGTGTGTGTGTGTGTGTGTGTGTGTGTGCGTGCGTGCGTGTGTGTGTGTGTGTGTGTGTGTGTGTGTGTGTGTGTGTGTGTGTTTTTCGCGCGCGCGCACGCGCGTTTTTTTTGTGTGTTGTTGTTGTTGGTGGTGGTGGTGGTGTTGATATCGACAGCATGATTCTCTCTCTCTCTCTCTCTCTCTCAAGGAAAAAAAACTTTCTTGGCAATATGTTTTTTCCCTGAAGTCTGATACCAATATTGATCTTTTCCCCTGAACGGCATTCGCCAATACTCATCCTAGCATATTTTATCAGACATTTGTAATGTGGGTAGAACGTATGATTGATTACCTTGTCTCCACAGAATCCTAATTAAGCAATGCCGTCTGTTACTTTGATCTCTCTCTCTCTGTCTCTCTGTGTCTCTCTCTCTCTGTGTGTGTGTGTGTGTGTGTGTGTGTGTGTGTGTGTGTGTGTGTGTGTGTGTGTGTGTGTGTGTGTGTGTGTGTGTGTGTGTGTTGTCGGAGAAGGCGGAAAGATGCGTGCTTGTACATATCATTGGCATGACTGGAAATGACAGTCATGCCAGAGGGGAGGACAGAAAAGGGGTAGGGGACATTGAAACCAAAAAATGGGGGCGGAGAGAGAGAGAGAGAGAGAGAGAGAGAGAGAGAGAGAGAGAGAGAGAGAGAGAGAGAGAGAGAGAGTGAGAGAGAAACAGAGACAGAGAGAGAGATAGAGAGAGAGAAAGAGAGCGTCCTCATTCAACGCGTAAGGGATGAAGAGGAATGGGGCAGAACGGGAAGAAGGGCAAGGAAAGAAGTGGAGGTGAGCAGGGAGTGGGGGACGGAGGCATCACAGAGATAGGACCCACACATGTAGCTGAGAAAATTGGACCACACGGAGAAAAGCTACAGGGGAGGGGAGGGGGGGGGGGGGGGGGGGGGGGGGGGAGGAAGGCGGGGGGATGGGCAATGCCCTCGTTAATTATGAGGCAGGTCTCTTCTTTCTCTGTTCACGGCGGCTTTTCCCAAACTCACGTGTCGTTCACCCTTCGACTGCCGAAACCTTAATGAAAGTGTACAGACATTGGAAGGCGAGTGATTGAAGCTGCTTTCCTGGTGTCCTTGCTTCATTCACCTTAGAAAGGGAGCATGACAGACAGCGGTACCTCGATACACCTGATCTGTCTGTCTGCCTCATGTCATCAGCCTCTGACGGACGATCTTACTCCTAACCAGTGATCAAGGGGTTAATCAAAGAGAAAGCCACTCTTCCCCTGCGTTGCTGTTCTTCATCTGCTTGCTCAAGCCAGGTTGCGCTATACTGAAGGTAGGCCCTTCCATGGCTGTTTTAACCACCAAAAAACAACAAAGAAATAACCAACTCCACCCCCCCACCCCCTTCCCTCCAACTTGCTCCCTCTTTCTCTCTGTCTGTTTTTTGACTTTCGTAACATGCCAAAACGTCTGTGTATCTCCTCCGCTTTGTCTACTAGTTTTCAGTGGTCTGTGTGTGCACTCAACATGCGTGGCCGCGTATGTGTGAGTTGTTGTTGTCGTACCCTGGCTAAAAGACTCCAGGGATCATCTGAACAGTCAATGTACTTGAACACTATGGTGCAAATGCATCAGCTGGGGATGAGAACATTACGTGTGTGGCCGTTTTTCATTACCCCGCCACATGGGCAGCCACACTCCGACTTCGGGGGATTTTGGAGACTAATAATGTTATGCTAGGAGCTTGTAACAACTGAAGACAATCCCCGCATAACTATGCAGAGCATAACAACATTTTGATGTAGCATTGGTGTTCTAGCCTGTGTCAATTGGCCTGACACAGCCTTAAGCCAAGGCGATATGTGCGAGTGTGTGCGTGCGTGTGTGTGGGCGGGAGGGTGTGTGTGTGTGTGTGCGTGTGTGCGCGCGCGTGTGTGTGTGTGCGTGTGTGTATGTGTGTGCGTGCGGCGCGCGCGTGTGTACGCGAGCGCGCGCAGGATTAGTTGTTCAGTCGGTCAAATTCCTGAGATTTTTTCTCAAGAGCAGTGACTAACATCAGAGTACTGACCTCGCATAACCGGAAGTCCTACCTCCCCTCCCCCCCCTTCTCCTACTCACTTCTTTCCTCAGATTAATCCGACTCTGACGGTTTGATGCATAGTGATTTTGAATGTTATGTGTATAAACAACCATAACAATCCCACCCCCATCCCCCAAAACGTGACAATGGATGTCACATTCTTCTCAAGGGCATTTGAATGATATTTGATGATGACTGTGACATTCAATTCTGTCAGAAGCCTGGAAGGGGAGAGAGAAGATGTAGTGTGTGTGTGTGTGTGGGGGGGGGGGGGGGGGGGCCTGCGCGCGCGCGCGTGTGCGTGAGTGAGTGAGTGTGTGTGTGTGTGTGTGTGTGTGTGTGTGTGTGTGTGTGTGTGTGTGTGTGTGTGTGAGTGTTAGTGAGCGAGCGTGTGTGTGTGTGTGTGTGTTGTGTTGTTGTGTTTGTGTTGTGTTGTGTTGTGTTGTGTTGTGTTGTGTGTGCGTGCGTGCGTGCGTGCGTGTGTGTGTGTGAGTGTGCGCGCGCGGAGGCGGGAGGACAGGAGTAGAGTGGTTTCAGTGGAAATTGCATCAGTTTTCAAAGCAGCGTACGTTCACACCAGCAGCATTAACGTGCCGTGCAGTTACTGCTGGAGTCCACAGTCTTGGTCTGTCCTATGGAGCGACACACACACACACACACACACACACACACACACACACACACACACACACACACACACACACACACACACACACACACACACACACACAACACACACACACACACACACACACACACACACACACACTTACTTGCAGAGGTGGGTGAGAGGCGGGGTGGGGGGTGGGGGTTGTAACAAGAATACTTTTTTGAGTCATGACTTTTGTCTCATCGTAATGACCTGACCCTTTTGCTAAGTTGTAGAGGGGTGGGGGATGGACAGATGAGAGAGAGAGAGAGAGAGAGAGAGAGAGAGAGAGAGAGAGAGAGAGAGAGAGAGAGAGAGAGAGAGAGAGAGAGAGCACTAATCTAATCTGTCACGATTTCGTTTCTGTATGAATCCCTGACCTTTTTTCCCCGAGTTGGGACTGGGGAAGAGTGGAGCGAGGGAAAAGGGTAGAGAGAGAGAGAGAGAGAGAGAGAGAGAGAGAGAGAGAGAGAGAGAGAGAGAGAGAGAGAGAGAGAGAGAGAGAGAGAGAGAGAGAGACAGACGAGAGAGAGAGAGAGAGAGAGAGAGACAGACAGAGAGACAGACAGACAGACAGAGACAGACAGACAGAGAGAGAGAGACAGAGAGAGCGAGAGACAGACAGACAGACAGACAGAGAGAGACAGAGGAGAGGGACAGAGAGAGAGAGAGAGAGAGAGAGAGAGTACGAGGGCTTCCTGCACGAGGGCCATGATCGGTGCGCTCCACGTCCGGCAGTAAAACATGACCTACATTAGGCAGCTGTTATTCTGCTTCCGTGTCAGTCGGTAGGCAGCACAGCCGGATCCGTGATGCGAGAGGCGATGGAGGTGAAGGACTAAGGATGGCGACCTAGATCTAGGTCTGTCGAGTCTTGCCGACCTGCCTGCCGGATCATTAGCTGACAAACGCATTAACACCTGGACTTGACTCCCTACGGGCGTCAGTCTGGGATCAGCGTGACAGTTTAGAACCTCGAGCTGATGAGACGTTAACTTCATCATTCAAACTGATAACGCGTTACTTTCACCATTCACGATCAGGCGCAAAATGGTTGAGATTCACATAATGTAATCAGGTCGCTGGTATGATTGAGTGAATGTGCATGTCATGTCAGCGACTTCTAACTCCATTTCGAGTCGTCCTGAAATGTAGGGGCTTCCTTCTTCTTCTTCTTTTTTTTTTTTGTTTGTTGTTGTTGTTGTTGTTGTTGTTGTTGTTGTACGCAGGCTGATACTCTTGCACACACTCCCTGTGTGGACAGGCAAGGATTAATCCCATCTACCCAACAAAGGGAGTGGAGTTTTGTGTGTATGACCGTTTTTTTTTCCCCTCCCGCAATTAAGGCAGCCATACTCCATCTTCGGGGAAGGTACATGCTATGTGTAACGTGTCATCCATACCAACGGCCAAACTGGCCTTCTCTTCCGAAAGTTGGTGATGGGATTTGACGTGTGCAAGATGTCATGCGTGCGTTCACACACGGAACCTCGATTTGTAGTCTCATTCGAAGGACTGTATGGGAAATGGAGTCAGAACCCAATGTGAACTCCGTGGGGAATTTACCGAAACGTCCCGGCTGAGATTCGAACCCGCAACCCTTGGATTACGAGTCCGGCGCTGTAACACTGAGCTCTTCCGGCCCCCGGCTCCCTCGTCCATATGGACTAGACCAGCTGGCTGTAGATGGGTCATCGAGAACACCCGGAAGGTCGACTAAACCACCTGTAAATGAGATACAGGTGCTCTGTTAGCTGAGCTAACCCAGACACACAGAATGTTTGTGTGAATGACCGGGCTGGACATTGGAGCTTTCATTGGAATGTATGCGTCGGAAAGGTGGTGTTCACCATTGGAAGTTTGACAAATGACCGCGCGCGCGCCGGAGTTGCGCGGCCTAAGGCATAGAACACCGCGGAGATATCTCAAGTGCGGGAGCCAAGTATTGCACGGCCAGTTACTTTCATTAGCGGCTTGTGATACACTGATTTGAAGCCCACGTGGCAATTTCCCAAAGGAGATGAGAGAAACCAAAGTTCCCCGCAGGAAGCATACACTTGGATGCTGAAAACTTTCGGCAGTTTCTGGAGTACAATATCTAACTGCAGTTTGGAGTGTACTGTCCCTGATAGCAGGTTTTATTTCCCCAAGACCTGACGGACTGGGAGCAGACTACATCATGCCACGTGTTCCTTGTCTAGCAGTGGGGTCACAGACTGCAGGCATCTGCTCGTCGGCTCCACTCGTGGATGGGGCAGAAGGGTCGCTGGGTGACTGCTGTGGTTCCCCTGGTCAGACACATCGCTGTCAGAGCAAAGGATGCAGAGCTATCTATCTCTCCCTCTCTGTCTGTCTTTCTCCTCTGTCTCTGGCTCACTCTGTCTGTCTGTCTGTCTGTCTTTCTGTCTTTCTCCGTCTGTCTCACTATCTCTGTGTCAGTGTTCTGTCTGTCTGTCTTTGTCTCTGTTTGTTTGTCTGCCTCTCTCCCTGTGTGTGTGTGTGTTGTGTGTGTGTGTGTGTGTGTGTGTGTGTGTGTGTTCGTGCGCGCATGTGTGTGTGTCTATGACTGTCTGTCGGTTTGTCTGTCTTTCTCTCTCTCGTATGTGTGTGCATATGCGTGTCTGTATAAATGACATCTCTCTTCTCCCTACACACACACACACACACACACACAAACTCTCTCTCTCTCTCACTCACTCACTCTCTCTCTCTCTCTCACACACACACACACACACACACATACACATCCCCCCCCCCCCACATACACACTACAGGGAGCTGCAACTCCCCCAAACCAGACCAACCAGCCAGCTGACCTTCGCCCCCCCCCGATTCTGACCTTGCCCTCCCTCCCTCCCACAAGAACGCGTGAGTCGGCAAAGTCGTCGGCGGGCCTTCCATTCCATCTTCCCTGCTGGCACGGTATAGC
>JADBJO010002489.1:287500-290000 GCA_016801955.1 Conus betulinus
CGTCACTGTGAGGGGAGGGAGAGGGAGATGAGGAGGAAACGGGTGGGGGCGGGGGGGGGGGGGTGGGGGTGGGGCTGTAATTTGTCTCGGTCTAGAAATTGTGCGCTCCCTCATGTTACGTACAGTCTAGCTGTTTCTTGTTGCCGTTGTCAGTTTGTATATTGATAACAGTAATTGCGCGAAGCCATTTGGTGGGCCAAAGAGCAGACTATTGTTCACATGATACTCTGAACGCTCTGTGTGTGTGTGTGTGCGTGTGTGTGTGTGTGTGTGTGTGTGCGTGCGCGCGCGCGCGCGCACACACGCGCGCGCATACCAGACGAAGGAAAACCAGACAGACAGATATGTAGTCCGCCAGGCAGTCGACCAAACGCGGCTTTCAACTAGACTCACGTTTTGTGCAGGGTCGCACATCGTGAAACTAGCCCCGCGTCGAAAATCAATAAGGCTGTATGTATGTATAATTATGCACTGACGCGTTAACTGGATACTGATATTCAGATTTCACGTCCCCTCCCACTCAGACGATCTGCCCAACGGACATAACCGTCCCGTGAGAGAGAGAGAGAGAGAGAGAGAGAGAGAGTGAAGAGAGAGAGAGAGAGAGAGAGAGAGAGAGAGGAGAGAGAGAGAGAGACAGAGACAGACAGAGAGACAGACAGACAGACAGTGAGAGAGACAGCGATGAGACAGACAAAATAGACAGGGTAGAGAGGGTCAGAGACAGACACAGACGGAGCCAGAGAGAGAGAGAGAGAGAGAGAGAGAGAGAGAGAGAGAGAGAGAGAGACAGACAGACAGACAGAGAGAAAGAGAGGAGGAGGAGGGGGAGTAGCGAGCGGAGGACAGCACAAGAGAGGGGAAAAAAAACGGGTAAGGGGGGGAAGGGGGGAGGGGCACCTATCTCATACTACACCTAATTCTACCAGGACCACCTTAAAAGAAAAATTAAAAAAAAAAAAAATTACGTCGAGACTCGAGTCGGATACGATCGTCTTCAGTTCCTTTTTTTTTTTTTTTTTTTTTTTACATCCAGTCCCCCACTCCCACCCCCACCCCCCAGCCTTCTCCCCTTTTCTCTTCAGTCCCATTCCGCACATTTAACTTTTTCACCCACGCCAAAGTTTGCACCAGATCCAAGAGATAAATGACATGTTCGTCTTTTACTTTCATTGTTTTGAATGTTGTTTCCTGCCGGAAGAAGACCCAACAGGTCGAAACGCATTGTGTTCGCTTTGCAATTTGTTTGTTTTGTTCCTCCGTTCGGTGGCTCAGTAGGTCTGTTTTTGCCTTTATTATGGCATAGCCAGGAGACTAAAGTTTCTGCAGCCCTGTGTGAGTGGGGGGAAAAAAAAAAAAGCCAGAACACAAGATGAGCACACGCAAACCCAGGTGCAGCGCAACGGGGCTCAATTCATCATACACACTACCAGACAGACAAGTGAGTTTTCCCACACACACGTCTTCTTCTCACGTCACTGACGACAAAAATAAGAAAGCACCAAACTGCATTCTCACTGTCAGCCATCTAGGAGTACTATTAGTGTGTGTGTGTGTGTGTGTGTGTGTGTGTGTGTGTGTGTGTGTGTGTGTGTGTGTGTGTGTGTGTGTGTGTGTGTGTGTGTGTGTGTGTGTGTGTGTGTGTGTGTGTGTGTGTGTGCGTGTGTGCATGTGTGCGTGTGTGAATTAAAGGCTCTCATCTTTTACATCCCAAACACAATTATTTGCCCCAAACTCACTTATCTGTTCCGTATGAGTATGAAAAGAAGCCTCACAACACATCTAGTTCCGCGTGTTGATTTGAATGCTGGCGCTTTTATTATTATAGTTAACCACAAGGGCCCGTTATTTTCCAGGCATGCTGACATGTGTGTGGTGGACAGACGTGGAGAACGGGTGCAGGGGAGGACTGATGGAGGGAGGGAAGGGGAACATGATAACGAATCGATGCTATCGGGCAGTCACGGCTGGCTTTATGTCAACACCCAGGGACCACTGGAGGCCTGGCTTGTTACACCTTCCAGTGTCTCTCAGCAGACAGACCTAAAACTGGTTTACCACGGACACTTTGCTGTGGGGGGCTGGGTTGTTACATCCCCCTGTGTCCCTCAGCCGACAGATCTACAACTGGTTTACCTCGGACACTATGCTATGGAGGGCTGGGTTGTTACATCCTCCTGTGTCCCTCAGTAGACAGATCTACAACTGGTTTACCTCGGACACTATGCTATGGAGGGCTGGGTTGTTACATCCTCCTGTGTCCCTCAGCCGACAGATCTACAACTGGTTTACCTCGGACACTATGCTATGGAGGGCTGGGTTGTTACATCCTCCTGTGTCCCTCAGTAGACAGATCTACAACTGGTTTACCACAGACACTATGCTGTGGTGGGCTGGGTTGTAACATCCCCCTGTGTCCCTCAGCCGACAGACCTACAACTGGTTTACCTCGGACACTATGCTATGGAGGGCTGGGTTGTTACATCCTCCTGTGTCCCTC
>JADBJO010002489.1:302500-309216 GCA_016801955.1 Conus betulinus
CCATGCAAATTGACGCCATGACTCTAAACACTGATACTCATACGTGACTATCTATTATGATTTCTACTACTAAGTTCCCTCTCTCCTCCTCCATCCCTACCCCCCTCCCTCCCCGCACCCAATTAAAAAAAGGAAAAGTACAACAACAAAAAAACCTCCAAAATATGTTACACTGAAAACGCGGCAGCTGAAATGGGAACTGACAGGGGGCGGGGGACTGGCAAGGGACAGGGGGCTGACAGGGGGCGGGGGGACTGACAGGGGCAGGGGGCTGACAGGGGCAGGGGGCTGACAGGGGGGCGGGGGACTGACAGGGAGCGGGGGGACTGACAGGGGGCGGGGGACTGACAGGGGCAGGGGGCTGACAGGGGCAGGGGACTGACAGGGGGGGCGGGGGGACTGACAGGGAGCGGGGGGGGAACGGGGGGACGGGAGACTGACAGGGGCAGGGGACTGACAGGGGGGCGGGGGACTGACAGGGAGCGGGGGGACTAACAGGGGACGGGGGACTGACAGGGGCAGGGGACTGACAGGGGGGTGGGGGACTGACAGGGGCAGGGGGACTGACAGGGGGCGGGGGGGGACTGACAGGGGGCGGGGACATGTAGTGGGGCGGGGGACTGACAGGGGGCGGGGACTGACAGGGGGGCGGGGGACATGTAGTGGGCGGGGGACTGACAGGGGGCGGGGGACATGTAGTGGGCGGGGGGACTGACAGGGGGCGGGGGACTGACAGGGGGCGGGGGACATGTAGTGGGCGGGGGACTGACAGGGGGCGGATGACTGACAGGGAGCAGGGGACTGAAAGGGGGCGGGGGACATGCAGGGGGCGGGGGACATGCAGGGGCGGGGGACTGACAGGGGGGCGGGGGACATGCATGCAGGGGGCGGGGGACATGCAGGGGCGGGGGGGGGACAGGGGGTGGGGGACATGCAGGGGGTGGGGGACATGCAGGGGGCGGGGGGGGGGACATGCAGGGGGGCGGGGGACATGCAGGGGGCGGGGGACTGACAGGGGGGGCGGGGGACATGCAGGGGGGGCGGGGGACATGCAGGGGGCGGGACTGACAGGGGGCGGGGGGGACATGCAGGGGGGGGCGGGGACATGCAGGGGGCGGGGGACTGACAGGGGGCGGGACTGACAGGGGGGCAGGGGACATGCAGGGGGGCGGGGGACATGCAGGGGGCGGGGACTGACAGGGGGGGGGCGGCAGACATGCAGGGGGTGGGGGACAAGCAGGGGGGCAGGGGACATGCAGGGGGCGGGGACTGACAGGGGGGGCGGGGGACATGCAGGGGGCGGGGGACATGCAGGGGGCGGGGACTGAAAGGGGGGCGGGGGACATGCAGGGGGGGGGCGGGGGGCGGGGGACATGCAGGGGGTGGGGGACATGCAGGGGGGCGGGGACATGCAGGGGGAGGGATCTGACAGGGGGGCGGGGGGAAATGCACGGGGCAGGGGACATGCAGGGGGGCGGGGGATATGCAGGGGGCAGGGGACATGCAGGGGGCGGGGACTGACAGGGGGGCGGCGGACATGCAGGGGGGCGGGGGACATGCAGGGGGGCGGGGGATATGCAGGGGGGCGGGGGACATGTAGGGGGCGGGGACTGACAGGGGGGCGGCGGACATGCAGGGGGGGGGGGGGGGACATGCAGGGGGGCAGGGGACATGCAGGGGGCAGGGACTGACAGGGGGGCGGGGGACATGCAGGGGGGGCGGGGAACATGCAGGGGGGGAGGGGGACATGCAGGGGGGGGGACTGACAGGGGGGGGGGGGGGACTGACAGGGGGGCGGGGGGACATGCAGGGGGCAGGGGACATGCAGGGGGGGGGGGACATGCAGGGGGCGGGATCTGACAGGGGGGGCGGGGGACATGCATGGGGTGGGGGACATGCAGGGGGCAGGGGACATGCAGGGGGGGCGGGGACTGACAGGGGGGCGGCGGACATGCAGGGGGGCGGGGGACATGCAGGGAGGCGGGGGACATGCAGGGGGCGGGGACTGACAGGGGGGCGGGGGGACATGCAGGGGGCGGGGGACATGCAGGGGGGCGGGGGACATGCAGGGGCGCGGGGGACATGCAGGGGGCGGGGGACATGCAGGGGGCGGGGACTGACAGGGGGGCGGGGGACATGCATGGGGGGGGGGGGACATGCAGGGGGGCGGGGGACATGCAGGGGCGCATGGGACATGCAGGGGGGCGGGGGACATGCAGGGGCGGGGGACATGCAAGGGGCGGGGACTGACAGGGTGCGGGGGACATGCAGGGGGGCATGGGACATGCAGGGGGCGGGGGACATGTAGGAGGCAGGGGACATGCAGGGGGCAGGGAACATGCAGGGTGCGGGGGACTTGCAGGGGGGTGGGGACTGACAGGGGGGTGGGGGACATGCAGGGGGCGGGGGACTGACAGGGGGGGCGGGAACTGACAGGGGGTGGGGGGACTGACAGGGGGGCGGGGGACATGCAGGGGGTGGGGGACTGACAGGGGGGCGGGAACTGACAGGGGGGGTGGGGACTGACAGGGGGGGGGGGGCGGGGGACATGCAGGGGGGGGGCGGGGTAATGCAGCGGCGGGGACTGACAGGGGGGCGGGGGACATGCACGGGGCGGGGGACATGCAGGGGGGCGTGGACTGACAGGGAGATGGTGGACATGCAGGGGGGGCGGGGGACTGACATGGGGGTGGGGGACATGCAGGGGGGCGTGGACTGACAGGGGGGCGGGGGGGGACATGCAGGGGGGCGTGGACTGACAGGGGGGCGGGGGACATGCAGGGGGGCGTGGACTGACATGGGGGGTGGGGGACATGCAGGGGGGCGTGGACTGACAGGGGGGCGGGGGGGACATGCAGGGGGCGTGGTCTGACATGGGGGTGGGGGACATGCAGGGGGGCGTGGACTGACAGGGGGGTGGGGGACATGCAGGGGGGGGGCGGGGACTGACAGGGGGGCGGCGGACTGACATGGGGGCAGGGGACATGCAGGGGGGCGGGGACTGACAGGAGGGCGGGGGACTGACATGGGGGCGGGGACATGCAGGGGGGGCGGGGACTGACAGGGGGGCGGCGGACTGACATGGGGGCAGGGGACATGCAGGGGGGCGGGGACTGACAGGGGGCGGGGGGGACTGACATGGGGGCGGGGGACATGCAGGGGGGCGGGGACTGACAGGGGGGCGGGGGATTGACATGGGGAGATGGACATGTAGGGGGCAGGGGACATGCAGGGGGGCGGGGGGACTGACAGGGGGGCGGGGGAACTGACATAGGGAGAGGGACATGTAGGGGGCAGGGGACATGCAGGGGGGTGGGGGATAGGCAGGGGGGCGGGGAACTGACATGGGGAGAGGGACATGTAGGGGGGGCAGGGGACATGCAGGGGGCGGGGGACTGACATGGGGAGAGGGACATGTAGGGGGCAGGGGACATGCAGGGGGGGCGGGGGATAGGCAGGGGGGTGATGGACAGGCAGGGGGGCGGGGGACTGACAGGGGGCGGGGTACTGACATGGGGTGGGGGACATGCAGGGGGGGACTGACAGGGGGCAGGGGACATGCAGGGGGCGGGTGACATGCAGGTGGCGGGGGATTCACAGGGGGCAGGGGACTGACATGGGGCAGGGGACTGACATGGGGCACGGGACATGCAGGGGACGGTGGACTGACAGGGGGCGGGGGGACATGCAGGGGGCAGGGGACTGACAGGGGGCGGGGGACACGCAGTGGGTGGGGGACATGCAGGGGGCGGGGGACATGCAGGGGGCGGGGGACATGCACGGGGCGGGGGACATGCAGGGGGGCAGGGGACTGACAGGGGGCGGGGGACATGCAGGGGGGGCGGGGGACATGCAGGGGGCGGGCGACTGACATGGGGCGGGGGACATGCAGGGGGGTGGGGGGACTGACAGGGGGGGGGGGACATGCAGGGGGGGGGGGACATGCAGGGGGCAGGGGACTGACATGGGGCGGGGGACATGCAGGGGGGTGGGGGGACTGACAGGGGGCGGGGGACATGCAGGGGGGCGGGGGACATGCAGGGGGGCAGGGGACATGCAGGGGAGCGGGGGACTGACAGGGGGTGGGGGACATGCAGGGGGCGGGGGGACATGCAGGGGAGCGGGGGACTGACAGGGGCGGGGGGACTGACATGGGGCGGGGGACATGCAGGGGGGGCGGGGGACTGACAGGGGGCGGGGGACATGCAGGGGAGCGGGGGACATGCAGGGGAGCGGGGGGACTGACAGGGGGCGGGGGACTGACAGGGGGGTGGGGGACATGCAGGGGGGCGGGGGACTGACAGGGGGGCGGGGGGACTGACAGGGGGTGGGGGGACATGCAGGGGGGCGGGGACTGACAGGGGGCGGGGGACATGCAGGGGGCAGGGGACATGCAGGGGAGCGGGTGACTGACAGGGGGTGGGGGACTGACATGGGGGCGGGGGACATGCAGGGGGCAGGGGACATGCAGGGGGGCGGGGGACTGACAGGGGGCGGGGGATGACAGGGGGTGGGGGACATGCAGGGGGGCGGGGACTGACAGGGGGGTGTGGAACATGCAGGGGCGGGGGACTGACATGGGGGCGGGGGGACATGCCGGGGGGCGTGGACTGACAGGTGGGCGGGGGACATGCAGGGGGCGGCGGACATGCACGGGGGCGGGGACTGACAAGGGGGCGGGGACTGACAGGGAGGCGGCGGGACATGCACGGGGGCGGGGACTAACAAGGGGTGGGGACTGACAGGGAGGCGGCGGACATGCATGGGGGCGGGGACTGACAAGGGGTGGGGACTGACAGGGGGAGGCGGCGGACATGCACGGGGGCGAGGACTGACAGGGGACGGGGGGATGCAGGAAGGCGGGGGACTGACAGGGTGTGGGGACTGACGGGGGGCATGGGGACTGGGAGGGAGGCGGAGGATATGCAGGAAGGCGGGGGACTGACAGGGGGCGGGGACTGACGGGGGACATGCCGGGGGGCGGGGACTGACAGGGGGGTAGGGAACATGCAGGGGGCGGGGGACATGCAGGGGGGCGGGGACTGATGACAGGGGCGGGGGGACACGCGGTGGAGGGGGGGGGCGGGGAACTGACAGGGGGCAGGGGACATGCAGGGGGCAGGGGACTGACAGGGGGCGGGGGATATGCAGGTGCAGGGGGAGGAGGACATGCAGGGGGGAGGGGGACTTGCAGGGGACGGGGGACATGCAGGGGGCGGGAGACTGACAAGGGGCAGGGGACATACAGGGGGGTGGGGGACTGACAGGGGGCAGGGGACATACAAGGGGCAGGGGACATACAAGGGGCAGGGGACATACAAGGGGCAGGGGACTGACAGGGGGCGGGGACTGACAAGGGGCAGGGGACATACAGGGGGCGGGGGACATGCAGGGGGGCGGGGGACTGACCAGGGGGCGGGGGACATGCAGGGGGGCGGGGGACTGGCAGGGGGCGGGGGACTGACAAGGGGCAGGGGACTGACAAGGGGCAGGGGACTGACAGGGGGCAGGGGACTTACAGGGGGCGGGGGACTGACAGGGGGCAGGGAACTGACAGGGGGCGGGGACTGGAAGGGGGCGGGGAGACTGGCAGGGGGCGGGGAGACTGAAAGGGGGCGGGGGACTGACAGGGGGCGGATGACTGGCAGGGGGCGGGGAACTGACAGGGGGCGGGGGGACTGGAAGGGGCGGGGGACTGACAGGGGGCGGATGACTGACAGGGGGGGCGGATGACTGACAGGGGGCGGATGACTGACATGGGGCGGGGGACTGACAGGGGGCGGAGGACTGACATGGGGGGAGGACTGACAGGGGGCGGATGACTGACAGGGGGCGGATGACTGACAGGGGGCGGAGGACTGACATGGGGCGGGGGACTGACAGGGGGCGGAGGACTGACATGGGGCGGGGGACTGACAGGGGGCGGATGACTGACAGGGGGCGGATGACTGACAGGGTCGGATGACTGACAGGGGGCGGGGGACTGACAGGGGGCGGATGACTGGCAGGGGGCGGAGGACTGACATGGGGCGGGGGACTGACAGGGGGGCGGATGACTGGCAGGGGGCGGATGACTGACACAGGGGGCGGGGGACTGACAGGGGGCGGATGATTGGCAGGGGGCGGGGGACTGACATGGGGCGGGGGGACTGACAGTGGGCGGGCACTGTGGTGATGATGGGAGCCAAGAGCAGGATGGACTTGGCTACCTTTGTCAAACTTCCTAGGTTAACACGTCAAGAAAAGAAGAAAATCAGTACACCTGATAAAAACCCAGGTTTTTAATTCATCTAGCAATTTCTTTCCTCCCTCTCTATCTGTCTGTCTCTCCTTCCCCCCCCCCCCCCTCTTTTTTCCCCTCCTCCTCATCGCTCTTCTTATCCTTCTGATCTATCTCTGTCTGTCACGCGCGCGCGCGCACGCAAACGCACACACACACACACGCACGCACGGACGCACGCACACGCGCACGCGCACGTACACACACACACACACACACACGCGCGCGCGCTCGCGCGCTGACTAACTGACTGAAACGAATTTATTGTTAGAGTTACTTTATGGTTGTACTGACTAACACACACACACACACACACACACACACACACACACACACCGCTGTGTAAGAATACCAGCCGGCGACATGTTTCACTTCCTGTTACACAACCCGCACAATGACCTGTCACTCGACCCGACATTTTTCCGAAACTGTCCGT
>JADBJO010002490.1:0-47500 GCA_016801955.1 Conus betulinus
AAAACATTAAAAGCATCCTAACACTTAATTTGATGAAAGGTCACACACACACACACACACACACACACACATCCCACACTCAAACAAATGAATAATTGAACTGGGTCCTTTTTTTGGCAACTGTCCCATAATGGACGCATTAAAATAATTTAAAAGCTCTTGTTTGTATGGAATGGCCCCTGGACCAAGACTGATGGTGATGTGGACGTTAAACCCGAAATAACAACATCCCAACCCATACTCTCTCACACACAGTGCACACAGACACATACACACTGACACAGACTGAAAAAGCAGCTTAACTGAAACAAGTTTGATACAACTATTAAAAGGCCATAAACATGATGAAGTCACACTCACACGCACACTGACACTACAGTGATACATACAGGCACGAAGACAGATTTAGCCTACACACACCAAGCGCTAAGCCAACTATCGTAGCAGACGAACTTGGGAGCTAGATCTATCTGCTTGTCCGAGAATGAACAGACGTCAGACTGATCACGCACACACATGCACAGACTGTGACGCACACAAAGTGGCAGTCACAGACAGACACAAACACACACATCACATATATTTTGGTCACAATTTTACGAGCTATTCTATTGTGTACTAACCCATAGAATTTCTGGCTGATCGCAGCAGCCTCGGCATCAGTAGCTGGCATTTTCACTTCCACAGGCAGGCGACGCAACGAGGCCAGTCCAGTGTCACTCTCCTAACAATTCTTGATGTTTTCTGAGATACGCCGATTGTTTCAACAACATCATCTTGAAATGTGCCAGTGGCAAAAAAAAAAAAAAAAAAAAGCGCAGTGCCAGACACACTTGTAGAGCAGGGGCAGAGTTCCGTGTCTCCGTCTGTGCAAATCAAATTCAATGTCTTCTCAAAGGGTATCTGTCAGCTGGATGATGTTGTTGTGACGACGAAATCTTAACTTCGCGTGACTTTCTCCATCATTGAACGTATCGAACGGATTCGTACTGTCTCGTAAAATACGGCTCTCCGCAATAGTTGCCTTCGTCGGTGGAAAAACATAACATTGGCTGCCATCTTTTGTTTTCATCTAACCCAGGGCGGACTCCTGCCCTCTCCTCGTTGTAGCTTACTCGACCGCCACCCACTGCTAAACTCGAGGTTAAAGGTTACTCTCGTCATATACATCCCTAAATAACGGCCCTTCGAGCTTACGAGGTAGGAAGGTCACTTCCCCGCCACCCACGACATGTGCATACGGCCCCAGATGAGTGCACGTCTTGAGTCGGGTGTGTCTAACTTTTCTTTTGCCTGCTGTGGGGAACGGGAAGAAATTAGAAATGATTGACATCGTTGTGGGAGGGGGTGGAAATATCTGCATGCATTGACTATGGGGCAAGTGCCAACATCATAGACAAGGACACGTGGGAAAGGATGAAAGGCAGGAACATTGCATGCAGTTCTCATGCCAACAAAACGGGAAAGTGTTTGTTTGCATATGGGTCTTTGAGGCCGTTGAAAGTACTCGGTACTTTCGAAGCTCAGGTGGATCTGTCAGCACAGCCAAACAAAAAAATAAGCACGGCGCCGAGTTTGTTGTAACTGACGGAAAAGGGATTTCTTTGTTGGGCAAGGAAACGGCAGAAAAATTGGGTGTTTTGAAAGTGGGCTTACCTACATTGGTGCATGATGTAGGCGCTGTGCAGACAGAGAAACCTGAGTTGAAATACAAGAGCCTGTATGATGGTTTGGGGAAACTGAAGAATCACACAGTGAAATTGCATGTAAAATCGGATGTCAAGCCTGTCGTTCAGGCAGCACGCCGGATTCCGTTCAGTCTGAGAAAAAAAGTCGAAGAGAAAATTGAAGAGCTTGAAAAGCTCGACATCATTGAAAAAGCAGAAGGCCGACATCGTTTGTCAGCCCGATTGTTGTAGTTCCCAAATCAAACGGAAAGGATATCCGCATTTGTGTGGATATGCGACAGGCGAATGAAGCGATCGAAAGAGAAAGATATCCAATTCCAACCGTTGAAGAAAGCCTGCATGACATGAACGGCAGCAAAGTGTTCTCCAAACTTGATTTAAACATGGGTTTTCACCAACTGGAGCTGGATGAAGACTCGCGTCATGTCACAACGTTTGCGACACACACTGGACTCTTTCGGTACAAAAGACTCATGCTTGGAGTCCCAAGTGCGCCGGGAGATCTATCAGTACACGATACAGAACGTCCTCCGCGAGTGCCAGGGTGCGCGAAACATGACTGATGACATCATTATTTACGCTGACAGTGTGGAAGAACACGATAGGCGTCTGGAAAAAGTTCTGAAAACGTTGCAAGAAGTCGGTCTGACATTGAACAGAGAAAAGTGCGTTTTTCGCATGTCTGAACTTCAGTTCATGGGTTTTCTACTGTCGGAAAAAGGGATTGGCCTAACATCGGCAAAAGTTGAGGCAGTAAAAAGCATGCACAACCGCCCAAAAGTGCAGCTGAAGTGAGAAGTTTTCTGGGACTAGTCAATTTCAGCGCTCGTTTTATCAAAGATCTCGCGACAAAATCCGAGCCTCTACGAAAATTGACCAGAAAAGATACAGGGTATCAATGGGGTAAAGAGCAGCAGAAAGCGTTCGATCAGCTGAAAACAGACCTTTCAAATGCGGACACATAGGCCTATTTTGATCCGAAGTTGAAACGCGCGTCATCGCTGATGCGAGCCCAGTTGGACTAGGCGCGGTACTGGTGCAGGCAGACAAAGAAAGGAATCCGCCGCGCAGTCTACTACGCGAGCAGACGACGACTCACTAGCGTTGAACGGCGCTACTCAGACTGAGAAAGAGGCGTTAGCGCTTGTGTGAGCGTGTGAGAGATTTCATCATAGTATTTGTTTGGCATAGACTTTGTCTTGGAGACAGATCACAAACCTCTTGAATACATTTACTCAAAGAGATCAAAGCCATCAGCACGCATTGAACGGTGGGTCCTTAGGTTACAGAACTACCACTTCACCGTTCAGTACAGACCTGGATCACAGAACATTGCTGATCCACTGTCACGTCTTGTCAGCAGTGACGAAAACAGAGCACGCACATACGGCGGTGGGACTGCCCATAGCTCAGCAGAAGAATACATTTGTTTTGTTGCAAACGCTGCTGTTCCATCTGCCATGACACTGCAGGAAATTGAAAGCGTAGCAGGTACAGACCCGGAGATGACTGCGTTGAGGCAGTGCATCCAAACTGACAACTGGAATGATTGTCCAAACCAAACCTTCAAAGTGCTGAGAGCAGAGTTGTCATGTTGGGGAAAGATTGTTCTTAGAGGGAACAGAATTGTTGTGCCAAGCAAACTGAGAAAAAGGGTGATACATGTCGCCCATGAAGGGCACCAGGGAATAGTGAAAACAAAAGAAAGTTGAGAACAAAAGTGTGGTGGCCCGGGATGGATAGGGAAACAGAACACATTGTCAGAGCATGTCATGATTGTCAGATTGTTAGCCAACCATCCCCACCTGAACCAGTTAGTGTTAGGAAATTTCCAGAGGGCCCATGGCAAGATCTTGCTATTGATCTTCTTGGACCATTCCCAACAGGAGAGACCATACTTGTGGTGGTGGACTACTATCGTCGATTCTTTGAGATTGCAATTCTCAGGGGCCACACAAACCAAGCACATTGTGCAAGCGATGGAGGGAATGTTTGCAACACATGGTTTGCCAATGTCTGTAACGTCAGACAATGGACCACAGTTCGTTCAGAAGAGTTTGAAGCATTCATGCAGACAAACAACATTGAACACAGGCACACAACACCACTTTGGCCGCAAGCCAACGGCGAAGTTGAACGTCAGAATAGAACACTTTTGAAGGTTATCCAAATAGCACATGCACAAGGGAAAGACTGGAAAAAGGAGCTGAATGCATTCCTACTGGCATACCGCAGCACTCCGCATCAAACCACTGGCATCAGTCCTGCTGAACTGTTGTTCAAGCGGAAGATTCGAACCAAATTGCCTGAGGTAGATTGAACACACGAGCCTCGCTCGATGAAGCAATCAGAGATAGAGATCAGGTGAAAAAAGAACAGAGGAAAGAATATGCAGACATGAAGCGCCATGCGCAGAACTCAGAAGTCAGTGTAGGTGATGAAGTGTTGGTTCAGCAGCACAGACAGAACAAACTGACCACACAGTTTGATCCAGAACCATACAGAGTAGTGGAAAATGACAAACACACAGGTCACTGTACTATCTCCAGCAGGGGTTAGGTACAGGCGGAACCTTGCGCACACCAAACCCTACATTCGACAGGATGAGGAACAGGACATATGTCACACACATGACATAAGTCACACACCCTCCACAGAACAAACCAGCACTGAAGCCAGAAAGTCGGATAACACAAACTCTGAACCTGAAGCTAGAAGGTCAGGTCGAGTGACCCGCATGCCAGAGAAACTGAATGACTATGTGGTGGGCTAAGTTAGTATTATGTGTTGATTTTAATGTTGTAAATAGAGATTACCTGTTGGTCATGTTTCAGTCTGAAGGAAGAAAGGGAATGTTATGTGTTGTTAATATTAGAGACATTTATGTCGGATCTAGTCTGAAGGAAGAAAGGGAATGTATTGTATTGTATGTTTGTAGTAAAGACATTTTAGTTAGAGAGTAAGGTCAGAGAAATGAGAGTTGGAGAGTAAAGGGAGGAAAAAGAATGTAGGTAGAAGCTGGAACGAAATAAATGCATGTTTGAACTTAGAGTTCGGTTTCGTGCTGTGAGTGTGCCTGGGAGCATGTGCTAGAATCGTACTCAGTAAGAGGAGACGATTCTACAAGGTTATGTGAGCTTGCCAACTCATATTTATCAATTGTTATTCCTAGCACTTTGAGGTATTTAACCTGTTCAACGGGTTCATTTTAAGATGTACAGGAGGAAACTTAATAGTGAGATTTTGTCTTTTTTGCCTGGTTGTGATGAGCATGGATTTAGTTTTTTGAGGGTGAAGCGACATGTGATTTAGTTCAGTCCATTAGACGAGGTCATTCGCACTTTCTTGTAAGCTTTGTGCAAGAACAGTAACATCAGAATGATTTGTATGTATTGTTGTATCATCATCAGCAAAGAGTTCACAGGTGGATGTGATATGGAGGGGTAAATCATTGATGTAAATTGTGAACAGTAAGGGACCCAGGATAGAGCCTTGTGAGACGCCATTGGAAAGTGTTTTTGAAATCAAGTCAAGTCAAGTCAAGTCAAGTCAAGTCAAGTAAACTTTATTATCTCAGTTTGAGAAATTAATTTGTGGTCGCACACATTCACAGCAAATAAACAATAATTTTTTTCACATTACCCATTTTCTGACATATGACATACATTCATATACAGGAATTTGGATTTCAATAAACATCTCCTCGGTTCATAAAATCAATGGACAGGGGAATAAAACTTTGTTTAAATCTGACACTTCTGCATTTAACCGATCGATATCTTCGTCCTGACTGAAGAGGGTCATACTGATTTTGCAAGAACGTGGGTCTGGTCACACGCAATCTTCTTTGCTTTACAAACAATACAGCACCTGTACAGCTCACTCCGACCTTTTTGTCTCTCACCAACGATTTTTCCTCCCACGTTCACCACTTTCTCAAGCACATTTCTACTCTTTACAGTCAACCCACCATACCATCACATAAATGAGAAAGTTAAAACAGATTCCAAGAAGCATGAATAAAATGTCCGAAGAATGTCAGTATTCACATGAAATGATTGCAGCTTGCGAAGACAATATAATCTGGTTTGACCTTTTTTGTGGACATACTCAACATGGGATTTAAAATTCAGCTATTATCTATAAAAGTTCCTAAATATTTGTATGATTCAACACGTTCTACTTCAGCACCTTTGATAAAAAGCGGTGGTACAGCTTTTGGATTCTTTCTAAAATCAATCAACATTTCTTTCGTTTTTGTTACATTCAGATCGCACCAGTCAACAAATCTTTGAACCTCCTTGAAGTAAACAGAATCAGAGTTGGAAAGATCCACGAGTGCTGAGTCATCTGAATATTTAATGTACAAAGTTGAATCACTTCCTGAACAATCATTTGTGTACAGAGTAAAAAGCACTGGTGATAAAACAGTACACTGGGGCGCGCCAGTTGAAATGACTTTGGAAGACGAAACAACACTTTGATATCGAACAGACTGTGTCCTCTGTGTTAGAAAATTGTGAGATATGAGTGAAAAAGCGTAAGAGTTTTTGTGGATAAGCCATACAATTTTAATTTTCTGAGAAGAAGGTTATGGTCTATTACATCAAATGCTTTTTTGAAATCAATGAATAGGACACCACAATATCTGTTGTTGTTAATGCTATTTAGCCAGTCATCGACCAGGTTGATTAGGGCTGAGTGGCATGAATGGTTGTGTCGAAACCCGGACTGTCTTGGATGAAGCAAGTGGTATGTATTAAGGTGGTGTAATGTGTGTTTGTGTATGTGTTTTTCCAAAGGTTTGGAAATAGTGAAATGATTGAGATTGGTCTGTAGTTTGCAGGGTCTGAGCTGTCACCTGCTTTGTAGATAGGTATGACTTTCGCCTTTTTTGAAACTATCGGGAAAATGATTTTTGTCGATGCATAAATTGAAGACGTATGTTAACGTATCTGTAATTGCTGGAGCTGATAGTTTGAGGATTTTGCCGTCTAGGCCATCCACCCCGCAGGTACCTGACTGTTTTAGGTGCGTTAGGTAGTGATAAACTTCAAAAACTGTTATTGGTGGAATATAAAGTTCAGACTTGATGTTTTTATCTTGGCAATATTGTTTCAGTTTTTGAAGGTCGTTTGATCTGGATGAATCTGTCGTGACAATTTTATTGGCAATAGTGCAAAAGTGGGTGTTCAGCTGTTCGACAGAGATGTCTTTAATTACAGTTGATTTTGAAGATTGATTGTTTGTAAGCTCGTTAATAGCTCTCCATAGCAATTTTGGGTTCTGGTTTGACGATATTAGTTCTCGATAATATTTCATTTTTTCTCTGCGCTTCTGTGAATTTATTGCATTTCTCAGTTTTCTAGATTCCTCTTCATAGCCATGTGTTTAAGCATATCTCTAAGGTAACCTGCCTCCTGTAACTCTTTAGTGTACCATGCCGGCTTAGGATCATGTCGTACTCTAATCGTTTTTAGAGGGGCGTGTTTATCATAAATTTCAGTAAATGTTTTGATTGATCCAAAAATTCTACTGCAAGATCTGGATTAGTTATGTTGAAAACTGAAGAGAGATTTGAGTTGAGCAAGTCATGTAGAAAGTCTTGGTTGTTAAAGCTTGTAAAGCAACGGTAGGTCATGTGTCTTGTGTCCCGTTTTGGGAATTTTTTTACTCCTTTTTTTTGACCATGTGACACAAACTGGATAATGATCACTACAGTTTAGAACAGGGACGCAGACTTCTGTTATGTTAGTTTTATCTGAAACATAAATATGGTCGATAAGTGTCTTGGAGTTTGGTGTGATTCTCGTTGGAGATTCGATGAGCTGATGCAGATTGAATAGACTGAATGCTTGGGTCCATTGGTTTTGTACTTTCAGAAGGTCTATGTTAAAGTCTCCAAGTAAAATGATTTCCTTGGATTCAAGCGAGACTGCATCCATCATCGTAATAAATTTGTCGACCCAGTTTATTCTTTCAGATGGGTTCCTGTAACAGAATCCAACCAAAATGGGAGGGTTTCTTTTCAGCTTAACTTCTATCCAAACACATTCTACACCGTTACTTTCTAGGTGTAGAAGTCGTTTGAAGCTGAGGGTTTCGCTGATGTAGATAAGAAGACCCGTCTCTTTCGCAAGTGAAGGATCTTTCCGGATTGTGTTGTATCCTGGAATAGTTACATCATTGTCGCTAATGTGTGCAGCTAATCTGGATTCAGAGAGTCCTAAGATATGAAAAGGTTTACCATGATTCCAAATCAGTGTTGATATATCTGATGTCTTGTTAACTGCATGTTGGATATTAAGGTGACAGATTCGGAGTCCTTCTTTGCATGGCCATGCAGACTGGTTCTTGCTCATTTCTAGTTGTGTGCTGATGTGATGATAAAAGGAGACGACGATTTTTGCACATTAATTGACGTTAAGATTTGTATAATCAAGGAACACAATAAAGATTACATAAAAGGGAGAGAGAAAACGGGGCTAGTTTACACACCGTAACAACTTTAGTAAACTAGAAGCGTATGAGAAGCCACAAAAACAGGGAAAAAAAGCCCAAAATACAAAGAAAATCTTCACGGTATATGTCCGTAGGCTCCTTGGCCAGATGGTATACTTATGGGTACACCTTTCTGAAATAAAAATATACACTCCCTCACAAAGGAAGCACTTCTAGAGTAGAATTACAGTAAGGGGACAGAATATGAGGAGAAATAAAGTAAAATGAAACTTAAGACAAAAAAGGCAAAGAACCAATGACTTAAAATGAAAACAATGGGAAAAAAAAACACACACACTAATATACACACAACACGTAGCCGCACAGTGCACTTGTAAAGTTCTACGAGCTGGCAATGCACAATATTGCCTTGCTCGCAGTAAACAGCAGTTTTTTACAGAGGTTTGTTGCTGCAGAGGCTTTGTTCAGTCTCTTTTCTGTACGGCACACAGTCTTGTATTTTACGAAGTCTTCTGTATATACGTTGTTTAAGTCCACTTCAGTTATCATAAAATCAACATTGCCGGCACAGGGTGAAAGTTACACACACACACGCGCGCGCGCGCGCGCGCGCGCGCGCACACACACACACACACACACACACACACACACACACACACACACACACAATTAACTCTTAGCTCCACCTCCCTCCCCAACAAACGCCCACTCGCTCAAGCACAAACTGCTACCGTTCGTAAAAATTTAGTCCGTGGCCATATAATAGCGTATACTATTAAAAACATTTATGCTCGCTCACACATACGCAAACTGGAACCTACAATCAGAAGTGTGGGGGAAGCATGGAGTGCTGGGGAGGTACGAAGAATGGCCAGTACCACGGATGATGAGAAGGAAAAAGGGTCCGTGGAAAGTAACTGAAGGGTGGAGGGATAGGCAGGGGCGGGGGAGTGACAGATCTATTGAACCAGGGGGGGGGGGGGGGGGGGGGGGGGGGGGAGAGCACACTCGCCTGGCGGCACACATAGCGGACGGTTGTCAAGCGACTAACTTCTGAAACGTTACTAGTACTACTATCTTCTGAAAACACTACTATAATTTCATAAGATAGTAGTAATACTACTATCTTATGAAAATTAAAGTAGTGATTTCAGAAGAAAGTAGTAATAGTAACGATTCAGAAGATAGTCGCTTGGCGCTGCGACTATCTAGTGAAATGATCCCTGTGTGAAATTATGTCCTTTTTTTTTTTTTTTTAGTATTATTACTATCCAGGGTCACTGATCGATGGTCATTTGGCCTGTTAGTGTAGAACGAGTTTATGTGAACAATGTATGACGTTTTCTAACCAGTGGTCATTTTGGCCTAAATTCACTGTTTGACAGCTAGTGAGTGTAGAACGAGTTCAGGTGAACAATCTATGACATTGCTGACCAGTGGTCAGTGCCCTTGACCAGTGGTAATTTTTTCTCTAATTTCACTGTTTGACTGCCAGTTACTTCTGTTATTTCTTTAACAGTAGCGTTGCTAATGTACCCAAAATACTCGTTACAAAGTTCGCGCTTTACCCTTTCCGTTGATATATAACAATTGCCTGTTAGGTTTACATTAAGAGACAGACATCGCACGCACGCACATATACTCACGCACACGCACACAAATTACATGCACGCGCACTTCGCTCGCACATACTCGCACACAGCACTGCTGTACTTCCCGGGCATGCCGTGCCTCCGTGACGGCACAACTGTAAAAAAAATTCCCATGTTCTCTCGTCTACCTTCTAGGGGGGTGCAGTTGCCATAAATATTTTGAACAGGGTTCTGGCCACTGGAAGGGTAAGTTTGCATGCACTAGCGATGACCTTTGTGACCCCAGAGTAGTCCGAACACAGAGACCTGTCTGGCACTGGAAGGCACGTGTGGAATTTCCTGCTTCACCAGGTTATTGGGGGCAGAAGAAGAATGACATGTGGTTTTAGAACTGGTTCAGCAAAGCAGTTCAGAAAATGAAGGGGGTAAACGTGTACAAGTTTATCAAGTTTATCGAAAAGAATCTTAGCTTGATTTATTTGTTCTGTGTATTCAATAGTTTTATACGTCTTATCATCTAAAGCCAAAACAGTGAAAAGTGTGTACTGTGTGCAATGACTTAATTTCCTTTAAAAAAAAGAATTCACACTTGCATTACACATATTGAATACCTCAGGCTTTCTGTGCATCTGTTCAAAGTAAGAGCGAAGTGTTATGCCCCTTTTCTTCCTCATCTGCTGTCATACTAACCAAACAAACGTACACAAGATTGTGTTCTATGTTTTACTTCTGTCGTTTCTGTAACAGTAGCGTTGCTATTTTGCCCAAAATGTATTTAAATCTATGCTCGTTACAAAGTTCGCGCTTTACCCTTTCCGTTGATATATAACAATTGCTTGTTAGGTTTATATTAGGAGACATACATCGCACGCACGCACATATACTCACGCACACGCACACAAATTACATGCAAGCGCACTTCGCTCGCACATACTTGCACACACAGGTGCGTCCAATAAGCGCGCGTTTGGCAATTTGACAACATAGCCCATTTACCATAAGCACGAATTATCAGTGTACGATAGGCGTGCATATTTTCGTCCAAGGTTAATAAAATGAACTGTCTGTTAAGTGCGCATTTCCTTCAGTTAGAAATGTTATTCCAAAATCTTTCTCCACACCATTCGGCAATACATACATGGACTGTACTGTTAAACGCTGTTTACAGTTTATTTATAATAAGTAAAAAGTATGAGCATCGAAATCTTTCTCTCCCTCCCACAAAAGTAAAAAGTATGCGCATGGAAATCTCTCTCTCTCTCTCTCTCTCTCTCTCTCTCTCTCTCTCTCTCTCACACACACACACACACACACACACACACACACACACACACACACACACACACACACACAGTTTACCGCAGAAATTAGCAGTCAAACAGTGAAATGAGGCAAAAATGACCACTGGGCAATGACACTGACCACTAATCAGCAGCATCATAAATTGTTCAAATGAACTCATTCTACACTAATTAGCTGTAAACCAGTAAAATTTTGCCAAAATGACCACTGGACAATGACACTGACCACTGGTCAGCAGCGTCATGAATTCTTCACATGAACTCGCTCTTCACTATCTAGCGGTGAAAAGTGAAATGGGTCAAAATTACCACTGGTCAATGACACTGACCACTGGTCAGAAATGTCATAAATTGTTAACATGACCTCGTTCTACACTAAATAGCTGTCAAACGGTGAAATTGGGCCAAAATGACCACTGATCAATGATACTGACCACTGGTCAGAAACGTCATAAATTGTTAACATAAACTCCTCTACACTAATTGCTGTCAAACAGTAAAATTGTGCCAAAATGACCACTGGTCAATGACATCGACCCCTGGTCAACCACAATATGAATTGTTCACATGAACTCGTTCTACACTAACTAGCAGTCAAACAGTAGAAATAGGGCAAAAATGACCACTGGTCAATGACAATGACCATTGGTCAGCGACGTCATAAATTGTTCACATGAACCCGTACTGTACTGATTAGCAGTCAAGCGGTGAAAATAGGCCAAATGGCCATCGATCATTGACCCTGGACAGTAATAATACTAAGAAAGAGGACATAATTTCACACAGGGATCATTTCACTAGATAGTCGCAACGCCAAGCTACTAACTTCTGAAACGTTACTAGTACTCGTGGTAGACTATCGATTTCGATAATGTCACTGTGCAGATGACCTTCTCCCATGGGCACGAGTGTGGCTGGAGAGACCGATTCTCGAGGCACACACACCGTGGGCAGTAGGGGCAATTGAACGTGGTGGGAAGGGAGGACACCGAGGCCTTGCGTTTTCTCTTGCAGTAGTCATGTGGTTGCGGCGGTTGTCTTCAAATTCTTCCTGGGCCTTCCTGGTTAGACTTCGCCATACTGCTCTGTCTTGGGCACAAACCTCTAGGTCTTTTGCAGGCGTGTAGCTGTGCTTCAGATTGTCTTTTACACAGTCTTTGAAGCGCTTTCTGGGGCGGCCTCTGGGTCTCTGGCCCTGCCTCAGTTCTCCGTAGAGCAACTGCCGAGGCAGTCTGTGAGGCTCCATACGGATGACATGTCCAGTCCAGCGAAGCTGGGCCTTCATTATCATGGCTTCGATGCTGAGCAGACCGGCTCTGTCCAGGACTTCGAGGTTGGTCACTCGGTCTTGCCACTTGATGCCCATAATCGCTCGTAGTGATCTCGTGTGGAAGCGTTCAAGCTGTTTCGTGTGTTTCCGGTACAGCGTCCAGGACTCACAGCCGTAGAGGGAGACTAGTGAAAACAACAGCTTTGTAGACCTTGATCTTTGTGTCGAGCTTGATGCTTTTGTGGGTCATCACACGAGTACGTAGGCGGCCAAGAGCTTGGCTGGCTTTGCTGATCCTGGCAGAGATTTCTCTGTCAAGAGAGCCATCACTGGAAATGACGCTCCCGAGGTACTTGAAGTGTTCGACAGTTTTCAGAGTGGTGCCTCCGATGGTGATGGTGGGGGGGGGAGGTTGCACTGTTAGGCCTGGGGAGGGTTGGTAGAGCACTTCCGTTTTTCCAAGGCTGATTGTGAGGCCAAAAAGCCGAGAGGCTTCCGCAAACTTGCTGACAATGAACTGGAGATCCGCTTCTGTGTGTGCCATCAGGGCACAGTCGTCGGCAAACAGTGCGTCAGTCACAAGTCTCTCGACTGTTCGGGTCTTGGCGCTCAGCCGACGAAGGTCAAACAGAGAGCCGTCCAGCCTGTACTTGATGTAGATGCCTCTGTCGAGATCTCCGAGGGCATGGTTCAGCACGCACGTGAAGAACAGGTTGAACAGGACCGGAGCAAGGACACAGCCCTGCTTGACGCCGTTCGAGATTTCAAAGGGAGCAGAGCTGTCACCCCCAACAAGCACAAGGCCAACCATGTCGTCGTGGAATAGGCGGGATGATTTTTGTGAATTTCCTCGGACAGCCAAGCTTGGAGAGTATGACCCACAGCGCCTCCCTGTTCACCGTGTCGAAGGCTTTTGTTAAGTCGATGAAGACAGTAGAGGTCCATCCGCTGCTCAATACACTTTTCTTGGACCTGTCTCACCGAGAAGACCATGTCGATGGTGCTGCGGCCTGGTCTGAAGCCAGACTGTGACTCCGGCAGTGTGACGGTTCTGACACAGCGCTGATCAGGCGGTTTAAGATGACTCTTGCAAGGATTTTCCCAGCGACTGAGAGGAGGGAGACGCCTCGGTAGTTACCACAGTCAGACTTGCTGCCCTTGTTTTTATACAGGGAGACAACAGTGGCATCTCGAAAGTCATGTGGCATGGTTTCTTCCCCCCAAACGCTGCAGAGTATGTCGTGGAGAGTGTCCAGGGCCACTGGACCGGCTGCCTTGTACATCTCGGCTGGGATGCCGTCCATGCCTGGTGCCTTACCACTGCTCGTCTGCTTCACTGCCTTAGTGATTTCCTCGAGGCTGGGTAGGAGGTCAAGCTCTTCCAGGGCCGGCTTCTCCGGGATAGCGTTCAAGGCTGAAGAGTCGACTGTCGACTGTGGACGGTCTGTTGAGTAAGGTGGAGAAATGTTCCCTCCAGCGTTGTGTGATGCTGTCCTTGTCTTTCAGCAGGGTCTTGCCATCTGCAGACAGGAGGGGGGTGCTGGGTCTCTGTGGTCCGTAGACAGCCTTGAGCGAGTTGAAGAACTCTTTGGAGTAATTCAGCTCGGCATATCGTTGAACCTCATCAGCTTTCCTGTCCCACCAGCTGTCTTGCATTGTGCGCAGTTCTCTCTCTGGGCTTTGCTCTGGAGGTGCTTGAAGCGATCCTTCTTGGAGATGGAGGATAGATCGTTCTGCCAGTTGATATAGGCAGTGTGTTTCTCTTCTAAGAGTTTGTTGATGTCGTCATTGTTTTCATCAAACCAGTCCTGGTGGACATGCTTTTGAGGCCTAGAGTGGCTTTGGCTGACTCTGTCACCGTCTTTGAACTGGTTCCATTGTTCTGTTGGGTCTCCAGTCAGCGGTCCTGAGCAGTCAGAGTCTCATCTAGGTGAGTTTGGAATTTCTCTTTTACGAGAGAGGTTCTGCAGTTTTGAGATGTTGAATTTTGATCGAGCAGCCTTGGGCTTCCTGCGTTGGACTCTGGCTATGTGAAAATTGAAGACCGCCCTCACTAAACGGTGGTCTGTCCAACACTCAGCTCCTCGCATGGCTCTGGTGATCATCACGTCCCGTGTATCCTGCCGTCGAACAATGACATAGTCTATAAGATGCCACTGCTTGGACCTTGGATGCATCCACGTGGTTTTGTGTGTTGTTGGCCAGTCTGAAGAGGGTGTTGGTGATGGTGAGACCGTTCTCAGCACACACAGTCAGGAGCAGTAGCCCGTTGCTGTTCATCTTGCCGACTCCCTGGGAACCCAGAACTCCCTCCCAGCTCTGGTGATCTGTCCCCACTCTTGCGTTGAAGTCCCCTAGGACTACTAGCTTGTCGCTTGCAGGAGTTGACTTCACAAGAGAGTCCAAGGTTTCATAAAATCTCTCTTGTCTTCCTCACAGCTTGTGAGTGTGGGGGCGTAGGCACTGATGATGGTGACATGCCTGGAGCGACCGACGGGGGAAGCGCAGTTTCATCAGTCGTTCGTTGATGCCGGTGGGGGGAGATCAGGGAGTTGGTGTAGCAGAGTGAGCGCAGCGATGTCAATCCTGTATCGCGCCAGCTCTTTGGCTACAAGAGCAGTTCTTCTGTGGGGCCGTGTTGTGTCCTCTCTATCCAGCAATGTGCGCACATTCCATGCACCGATATGAGTCTTTTTCTTCCTCTTTTTTCTTTTCGACGACCGCTAAGAGGGTTAACTGCCAGCTGCGGCATACTGGCTATAGGGCAGGCAATTTTTAGGACACATTTTCTAGTCCCTTCCCCTTACTAGGGTGAGCAGTGCTGTCCTGAAAAGGGCTGCTCAGACACCTGGGATGCTACCGAACTCCACTGCTGCCCCGGGTACAATGGAGAGCGACCATCTGTCCCAGGCCGCCTACGTGTAGGCTTGGAACTACGACTGCCAGTAGTAACCGCTACCTGTCGCTTCGTCCCGCCCCCATCGCCGCAGGACTATAATTTTCATAAGTTAGTAGTATTACTACTATCTTATGAAAATTATAGTAGTGTTTTCAGAAGATAGTAGTACTAGTAACGTTTCAGAAGATAGACGGTCACTTTGGTTGGCTAAGAGACGGGTGACTGGACCGTGCTGTTGTCACTGCCCGTACACACATCTGGCCGGCGGGGTTTTGGAGGGGCTTGCTGGAGGGGGGAGGGTGCAGTAGGGACGGGTGATGTGTCAATAGTTTTGGTGTTATTTGGGGCGGCAGAGCGAGAGGCTGGCTGTACATTCGTTTGGTAACTCTGTGTACGCACAAGCGAGCTGGATGGTCTTGGAGGGGCTTCCTGGAGGGGGGAGGGGGGAGACGAATGAGAAGTGCGTAAATCGGACGGAAGGTTTGGGAATTCTGAGAGGGTGAATGGGGGAGGGAGGAGAGGGGATGGGGATGGGGGGGGGGGGGGGGGGGGGGGGGGAGGAGGGAGGAGGGAGGGAGGGGGGAGAGCGAGAGATTCTGCATGTATGGTTAAAATGTTTGTCATTTCAATACTTATGTTTTAAATGTAGCAGGTCTTAAGTAAGTGTGTTTTGGAGCCACACAACACATGATCTTCCACATGATCACACGTTTTCATGATAACCATGTCACATGGTTATCATGAAAACGTGTGATCATGTGGAAGAAAGTGAGTTTGATGATAAGTAGTATTTCATTTCGTAAACTTTTATCTTTTCCGCCACACAACCCACCACCTTATACCAAAGAACAAGTAATGTGTTTTATGTTGGTCTTACTTCAACACCCTCCTCCCCCCCCACACACAGAGGGAAGCAACCCAGACCAAATTTGTTCAACGAAGGGAAAGATAACTCTGAAACAACGTGTGAAGAACCTTGGCAGTCGATTTCAAGTTTGGTCCATTGATTGTCACACGGTAACATCTGATCCCACACAGACTCAAGACAGACAACCATTATCGTACTGACCATACCACCTGGTCATGATCGGCTGAATAGCCACGTAAGTATTGAGTTTTGACCATTGCAGGGCCATGCACGTGTTTTGAGCTTGGAACTTTCTTCTTCACCCTGTGCACATAATGTGACGTTTGACACTGAGCTGAAAACTCGGCAGACCGTTGAGAGCGGAAGTGCCAGAAGAAAAAAAGAATGTGCTCAGTTTGGGTGCAAAAAGTTGCCTGAAGTCTCATTGCTGTGAAGCAATACTGATTTCTTGTGTTAGTTTGTCGGAGTTTGAGAGGAGATGGTGTGTTGGAATTTTAACGCGATTGAAGCATGAATCATTCACGAAAGGAGACAATAAATGTCCCTGGGATCTTATAGACTTGAAAACGGACATGTACAACATTGAAAATCAGTTGATTGTTATTAAGGAATATAAACAGCGTGGAAAAAGGTAATATGGACACATACACAAAGCACAGAAACATGCTGACTTAGTATGCTCAAGGGCTCACACAAACTGTACACATTATATTAACAACACAGGACTTGCAGATGAATGTACAACACACACATACAGAATCATCTTTTTACTTTCACATACCTACTCATGCATGCATGGGCTCACAACACACACACACACACACACACCGGCACGCACACACACAAGCATATGAAATGATGATCTCACAAACTGATAAAAAGGAATTTTATGATTCCGTTGGACACTATGGAGACCCAAATATTCAGTTTATATGCAGATCATGGTGACCAACTTTCTGTATCTACTGTCAGTATAAAGTTATGACTAGCTGTTTTCACAAAGCTATGAACTTTGTTTTTGAAGTCATGTCAGGTGTATGATTTAACAAGCCAATTTTAGAAATGTTACTTCTCAGTATTATCAGATATTGCTGTGATCATTTTGCAGGGTTTTTCAGTTCATATACTGTTGCTGTTTAGTGATTTAACTTGCATGACACAGAATTGTTTAGTTATTGTACTGGTTCAAATTTTTATAGTTCAACAAAAGCATTACACACATTCATACCAGCCAACATGCCTGCCAAAATCTGTGTGACTGCAGGCAGATATGAATATGTATACAGACATAATGCATGTACATGCATAGCATGCATGTGAACACTAACTTACAGACTTGTGCCACAAATTTAGCAGGCCTGGCACAAGGGAGAGTACTGATGGTGTGGTGCCCTTGGAGTTATGGTAAATGGCTTTGATGGTGCAGTGGTTAGTGTCACAGATGTGTTAGCAGGAAGCTTGTGGGTTGGAATCCAATCAGAGGTTTTTTTTTTTTATCAGATTTTTCAGATTCCTCAAGTTGAGTGTGGTATGGGCTCTAATGGGAAGGAAGATAGAAACCAAACAGTTCAACCATTTATCAGTTCAACAAATTTATCAATCACCTCTGCAAACTTCTGTATCTTTTGAACCTTGTTACTGTAGGGATATAAACAAAGCGTAAAGTACAGCCCGTTATGTAACTCTATAGCATCATCTTCATCATTCTGATCCTTATGGATCATCTTTAAGAACAAAAATCTCAAGTTTTATGGGCTTCTTCTGTCATGCTCAAGGGAGTATCCTAGTTTTAGTTTACTCATCCATGATTGTGTTGAGTTAGTGTCAATTTGTTGGTATCAGTTAAATTCCCATGGGAAATGTTGTTAGATGAATTGGCAGCACCCTCCAGAGGAGTGCCCTCACTTATGCGGACTTGGCAAATAAGCAATTTTTTGTTATTAGTACATAGCTTAGTAGATGATGACCTACATATATTAGATCAGAACAGGTATTGCTGATCATCACCGAAGTGACTTAGCAACAGTGTGGCGTCTCTTACAGTGGGTTGCCTAATAATAATAATAAAAAAATAATAATGAGGACAATTTCTATAGTGCCCATCCTAACGACGTAGGCTACAGGGTGCTTTACAAGTTTTAACAATTCAACATCTGAAAAATATCAGCAGAAAAACACACACACACACACACACACACACACACCACAGACACACAAAATTCTGCATTCACGAGTCAAAACACACACACACACCCACAGACAGACAGACAGACAGACACACACACACACACACACACACACACACACACACACATGTGCGCGCACACACACACATGCATGCACGCACAGCACACTCGAGTGCACACACATATACACACACACACACACACGCACACAGACAGATGCACACACACACACACACACACACACACACACACACACACACACACACACACACACACTGGAACATAATGTTGCATACACAAACACACTATATGACCGGTGAACAGCTGGGATTGAATGATAGTGGGTGTAGTTATGTTTGGAGGAGCTAGAATGAGGGGCAAGGGAATAATGCCATTGATGAGTCCTATATGAAAAGTAAAAGGAAAAAAAAGGTTCTTTTCTTCAGACTGATTTTTCCAGTCAAAATAATCACCTAATAGTGAGAGTTAAAGTACAGTCTAATGATAAGAACTTCAGACAATTTCAGGGGTCAAGTTGGTGACGGTTGGTGCAAATGAGGAAATCAGTTTGAAAGTGATGAGTCAGTGGAATTACTTTTTGCACAGTATATTTGTGAAAGGAAAAACCTTTGCATTAACTTTACTTTTTAAATGTTTTCTTCAGAGGCATGTTGAAATGATTCGTGACTTTACTTTAAAAGAGTTAAGTCAGTGCTCTTAGACTTATTATTGACAGCCAGTCAAAACAGATGTTGTGCAGTTCCATTCAAGGCTTTTATTTTGGTGTGAGCCCTTCATATGTATTTATGTTTGTGAGTGATTCTTCACAATGGTCTGTCACTGGCTGATCAAGGTGCACCTAATTGATGTATTTTGTAAATGTACCACATGTTTTTTGACAGCCAGTCAAAACAGATGATGTTGTGCAATTCCATTCAAGGGCTTTTATTTTGCTGTGTGCCTTCACAGGTATAATGTATGTGAGTAATTCTTCAGAATGGTCTGTCACTGGCTGATCAGTGTGCCCCTAATTGATGTATTTTGTAAATGTACCACATGTTATCTAAAACCATTTGTTTTAATGGTGCAAAAGCACCAACTGTCTGAAGCTCTGGATAATGCTCTCACACTATCCAGTCATGGCCACTTTGTATATGCGCACATAGAATCACATTCAGTCCATCATTCCATGAACACATGTTTGCACACACACACACACACACACTCATGCACGCACGCATACACACACACACACACACACACACACACACACACACACACACACACACACACACATATGTATGTAATGTGTGCTCACACATTTACAGACACACACATACTCATTATGAATCTGTCTAAACACACTCCGTGACTCATACACACAATCAAACAATAAAACATAATACCTGCATGCACTTGCCTATTATAACACTTAGATCTGTTATTGGTTGCCTCACAGTATGTCTAGATGTGTTGCTATTTTGGGAATGTCAGTGTTATTCTCTTATTGGCGTTACTAACTCAACTGAACAAATTGTTCCTGACATAGAATTCAAATGCAGCTAACTCTGCAATAGTGAGAACAAACTGATGCAAATTTACAACATACGTTTATGAATGCAGAGCATGTGAATTACTTGGAGAGAGGGAACTGAAGACAAGGTCACTCAACAAAATAGGAAGTTTGCTTTTTCTCTGCAGTCTGATGAAATGTTTAAGTAAAACTATGTTTCTGATTTTTGTATTAAATTTTACTTTATTGGAGGTTAGTGAGGGGAGGATAACAGAGTGTATAGTATGTTTCCACATTGCCTGCTTGAATGAAAGTTTTATTATCAGTTTTAATATTAAACTCATAGTTGACATTAACTCCTCAGCTGCCATTGTCAGCTAAACCAAGATTGTGTATTTTGCATGTTGTCTAGAAAGGTGCACAACTCTGAGGGCTTGTCAGGATAGACAAATGGGACAGCTGAGCTTCAGTCTCTCTGAGGCACATATTATTTTTTACCATGAACTTTCACTCATGAAAAAGCTTACAGAGTTCTGGCCTATTATAAGTGCACTGTCACTGAACACTGAAGAAACAGTAATATCAGTGTAGAAATAGATTAAAGAACTTAAATATTCAAGCCTCGGTTACTGAGAAAGATGCTGATCATATGTAGTGATATTTGAAGTGTGTGTGTGTGTGTGTGTGTGTGTGTGTGTATTTGATGGTATGTTATGAAAAACAATAGTGATTAAAGGTCATGACCAATCTTAAATTTGTTTATAAACTCGGCAGTCGATACAAAGTCGACAGTATGTGATTCATGTCTTCGAGAGCATAAGAGGATCAGACATTCTATGTTGGTTAAACATTGTCAGTATGATTATTGATGTATCCCTGATTTTAAGCCTTGAACAGTTTCAAACTTGGCATAAAAATTGGCTTTATTCTTTCGTTGTCACAGCGTTGTGTCAAAAGAAAACAAGCAACAGGGGGGCACAGATGCGGCAACACTTCCGATTGCCAACACAGCAGCAGCAGTTTAGATCACCAGTACAGATACTGACCTGCCAGTGGCAAAGAACTGTGGTCTGTCTGGTAGTCTGGAGCTCTATCATAAAAGCTGACTTGACACAGGGGTGGCATGGTCACAGGCCAGATAAAGCAGCATGGAAAGACTGCACCGACATCGCATGGTGAGCATCAGTGATCAGCAGCATCAAGCTAGTAGCAGCCTAGAGCGCCTGCATAAAAGGAGGACTGGAAACGCTGCAGAACTGCAGCAGCAGACAGTTTGTGGCAGTGTGCTGTGGCAACAAGGAAGTGGCAGCAGTCTTGAGCGATTGCATGGTAACAGGACTGGCAACAGTGGTGTGGATCTGCAACAGAGCAGTGGTGTGAGGCCATCCTGTTCTGCTGTGGAAACCGAGCAAAAGCCACCATCAAAACTTAACAAGGAATCTCCTAGAAAGCAGAAACAGGTAAGTGTGCCTTAAAAAAAATTCAGTCGCTTGTCTGTATCAATATCTATGAATTACTGTATGCTGCAATTGAAGATTTTCCAAATAGATGGAGATTTTGATGTTTTGAAGATCCGTGAATCACAATTTGCTTTCAATTTATTTATTATTATGAGATATTTGAGTTGTCGTAAAACAATTCTTTGAATTTGTGGAATACCAGTCAGCTACCCAACCAATGTGATGAGAATTGGGAGTGGGTCAGTGCGTCATCAAGGGACGGATTTAGTGTGTTTTCTGTATTAGAGTTTGGTTAAAATTTCATCTCCACCCTCTCTCTTACTAGTTAGGGAAGGAGCAACTTTTCGGCACTACTCATTGAAAGAAATTTTTAAATTTTTTCCTCTGGACTGTTAAAATATTCAATAGTGCTCAGGAATAAGTTTCCTTAGGCTTGTACTCTTAGGAGTATTTGTGGCTCTGAGAGACAGAATTAGAGAGAAATTCAAACATTGAACACTGATTGAACAACAAAGAAATGACACAAGTTAACTGCACTTTCACACATCAACTTTACTTGTTTATACAAGGGTGAAATATTCTAAACTATTTCACAAAAAATCAATTTATGCTGAGTTTTGGTTCACACTGTTTCATCATAAAGAGAGAGGTTTGGACGTTGAGTTGAGTCCACTTGGAATATCAGAACTTATCTGATGTCAGAGAGGATAGTTGATCTGTCTCGTGTTGCTGATGACTGATTCACTTCTGTGGACCTGCTGCTGAATTGCTGGGCTGTGGTGTTTGTTCACTACCAGGCATGCCCAGGGTAGATAGGGACCCAGATTCTAAACAAAGAGGACCTGGTCTGTAGTTAAGTAGCTGAGTGTTTTGCTTGTCAAGTTCACACTTGTCCACTGGCTTTCAGCAAATGTGTGAGATCTCAGCCAACAAAGGCTTAGACTAGCATGAATATATCTGCCATAATTATCAGTCTTCATTGTGTGTTCAGATTTTGAGTGGAGTGTAAACTAAAGGTAGGAAACAGTAGTACAGTGCTAAACAATTTTAGTCAAATAACTCTTCAGTTTTTCTTATGAATTAAATTGCAGTAACTTGGAATACACTTGGCCCAGGTACACATGTGGTGTAGACTTAGAGTCACACACTACAAAGCATTTCAACCAGCAACAGTATTCATAAATCAACTTAACAGTTTTCACCTAGTATAGGCATACTGTTTTCCTATCAGAATTGATCATTCAGTTATCATCTTAACAGATAGAATTGCATACTGGCAAAAGTCAGATTGTACAAAGAATGGTGGTCAGATTGTTAACAAAGAATCATAACCAAGCATGGTAATAGCCTTTAACCATGTGGTGGCAAACAAATTATTACAACAGAATACTCATTCATCATCTTGATACATGTCACCAAGGTTTGGCCTAAAGTTATACTGTTAAACCATATGGCATACATACAGTCAATACATAGTCTCAAAATGTAGAAACATAGTTTCAACTTACAGTTCTGGGAGATCAGTGAATCCTAGACAAAGGAGATACAGATCAAGTGAGATGATCATGCACTCTCTGTGGTCCCTGTTGTCTTTTTGGCTACACTGTATCGTTCTATTTACAGCTGGTCTGAGGAACAGTGATTGTTCACCAGGGATTTTCCCTTTTTCTAGGCCAAACTATTCCAGTGCCTGTTCTGGTTGACGTTGTGTCACTAAAGACAGAGAAAAGGGAAGGGAAGTGGGAGGTTTGGTCCTCCCCACACTCACAGGGGGGGAGAACATTTCCGAACATTCGGAAATATGCTTCTTAGCCGTAACAGTTGGGAGTTGTGTTGCAGCACCTATATCAGCACATGCCAATTGACACAGCACTGTTTAACATAACTGCATCATTCGTGAGCACATGCATGACTGTCCTCGTGCAGGTGGTGAATATGTTGGGGGGAGGGGGTTGTCAGCCTCTCTGTGATCTAGCAGAGAGTGAACACGCATTCCGATAAGGGAAAGGGGGGGGGGGGGGGGGGGGGGGGGGGGGAGTGAAGTGAGTGATGGACTTGGAAATCGACGTAATTGTTGGGTTTGAATTGGGAAGGAAAGGGGGGGGGGGGTGACGGCAGTGTAAGCATTATCGTCACTTGTGAGACAAAGAGAGAAAGAAAGAAAGAAAGAGAGGGAAGGGGGTAACAAGGGGGGGGGGGGGGGGGGGGGGTGGGTGGGGGGGAAGTAGAGGGGGGAGGGGCGGTGTTTGTACAATTTGTACAAGAGGGTGAGTGTAGCAGTGGATGGAGTGTAGGATGTCAAGTTGGACATGTCACACAAAGGCCTCCCCCCAAAAAGATCCACTCTTGAGAGAAACTTTCATTGACAGCCCACTCCAATCCCTGTATCTGATAATTTTGGCACTAGCTGTGGGTTTACAAAGACAACAATGGAGCCTCAGAAGGTAGTATTTGGCTTTTGTCAGCCCCTTGGGTTTGTCAGGAGGGCCTGGGGAAGAGTTGGCCCACTGACTGGGTGACAGGCTTTGGCACAGGGGGCAGAAACCGACATATTGCCCTGGCCAATAGTTCTGGTTCGTCACCCATTGTGTGATAGGCCCTACTCCCATATGGCCTTTGGAGTGGAGTGTGTGTTCCACTTCTAGTACTCGGGTTCGGTGTAGAGCCGGGACCACAAGTTGAGAGCGGTCTTTATTAATCCTACGGTATAAAAGACTGTTCTGCCTGAAAAATTCACCCATGTAAGCGGGGTGAGAGCTTTGTACTGGTTCTCAAAGCACTTAGCTAATGTTGGATCAGCCAGCTGAGCTTCTTTCATCTCCATGCGAGGAGGCTTGAGATGGTTTGGAGCCCTCTCCAGAAGTGTGGATACAATTGCAGGCTGAGATGGGCTACCAAGGATGACATAACGGCCCCCCAGGGATGAGGTAATGAATTGGATTGTCATGACTGCCACGTTAATCTGTCCTTTTACATACCTACTGACAACCGTAATAGTGGCTACAGGTAAGTTTGTGGAAGGCAGAGTCAGGTCAGCCACTTGTAAAGGTACAGTCTGCTCTGTGATACTGATAGCAGTTGGCTCAACTAGTGATGCTCTTAATACTGCGTCATATGACAATCTGTGTATATACAGACAGGTGGCTGGGGTGTTGCTCACTAACACCTGCTCACTGATGGATGGTGTAGTTATGCTGGGTACCATAGCTGGTGTATCACTGCTTTTAGACACAACCTGGTATATGGTAATTGTTTGGAGTCTTGGTCCAAAGAACTTTCTGCAGTCTGCGGTGTTATGAGAAATCATTTAACAGTGCGATTAGTAACGCTTCTGTACACTGTTTTGGTCCACAGGGCCTGAATGACCACTTTGGGGTTTCCACTTTGTGGTTTGTTGTCAGTTGGTGGGGCTTTCCCACTTGGTATATGTGGTTTGTTGTCAGTTGGTGGGGCTTTCCCACTTGGTATGGAGTTTTGGTTTTGAGATGGCAGAGGCTGTGAGGGGTTCAAATCCCTATTTTGTTTGTCCCACTTTCATTTGTGTGAGTTTGCCTCATAATGGGCGGCGGTGTACCTATCAGCTAGCTTGATCAGGTCAGCTAGCATGGAAGCTCCTTGTTCTGCTGTGAAAGTTTGTAGCTCAGTGGACATGGTGTCACGCAGCTGCTCACAGAGGATGAGCTCAGTCAGTCCATCATAAGTCTGTTTTTGGTTGGATAAGGTCAACTATTTTTTGAGATAAGTCACTAACTTATCTGCGAATTGGCTGTAGGTTTTTCACGGGCTACGCAGCGGGCTTCGAAAATTTCTTTTGGTATGCTTCAGCTGTCAGTTCATAAGGGGTGAGTAGGGCTTGCTTGAGAGCATCATTATCAGTTACCTTATTCGGTGGTATCTTGGTATAAATGTCATAAGCAGCACCTCTGAGACCTTGTGCAAATTTGATGTTACATTTTTCCGGGTCTAGGCCAAATTCATTTGCTAATCTTTCGAACCGGTCCAAGTATGCATGATTACTTTTCCATGTTCACATTTGATTAAATAGACCCAAAGAAAATGACATGGTCATGGAAGGCAGAGAATTTTGACTGGCTGTGTTGAAGAAACTATCAGTCTCTGCAGATTTTTCAAGCTTTTTAAGAGCAAGTTCATGTTCTCTGGCTTTATCATGCTCAGCCTGTTCTGTCTCTCTCAATTTGTTTCGCTCTTCAGCTTCATGGGCTTTGTCTCGCTCTGCTGCTTCATGCTGCCTAACTTCTTCATGCTTGGCCGCTTTTGATTCAAGCTGTTTTAGCTTACTGGCATCTTCTGCGGCTTTTTTTCTTTTGCAAATTGTGTAATCACAAATATGACTAAGTCTTGACTAGAGAGGCCTAACGATTCTCTCCACTCCTTGATTTCCCGTCTAAGTTTCACTGATTCAGCCATGATAATGAACTGTTACACAGGTCTAAACAATCAAATATCCACTAAGTATAACAAAAGCAAATAATCTCACAAAGCAACATCAAAATGAATTGATTATAACATCAACCAAACACAATGTTTTCCTGTATCATATAATAAACATGTACACAAGAAAGCATAAAAGTTTTCCTCCTGGACCGAAACTCGTTCAGCCTGTTTGCTCATTATTCTGTTCTTTGTCCAAATTTTTAGACTAGCCAAAGGAAATAAAATTTTGAGTAAATTTTATTTTAACAAACCGGACAAGCCCCCACTTTGATGTGGCGAGAGTTGGGAGTGGGTTGATGTGTCCTCTAGGGGACGAAACTTTGTGTGTTTTATGTTTCAGAGTTTGGTTAAAATTTCACCTCCACCCTCTCTCTTACTAGTTATGGAAAGAGCAACTTTTCGGCACTAGTCATTGAAACAAATATTTATTTCTCCTCGAGACTGTTAGAATACTCAGTAGTGGCTCAGGGATAAATTTCCTTAGGCTTGTACTCTTATTAGAAGTACTTGTAGCTCTGAGAGATAGAATTAGAGAGAAGTTCAAACATTCAATACAGATTGAACAAAGAACTGACACAAGTTAAGTGCACTTTCGCACATCAGTTTTACTTGTTTATACAAGGGTGAAATATTCGAATCTATTTCACAAAAAATCAATTTATGCTGAGTTTTGGTTCACACTGTTTCTTCATTAAGAGAGGAAAAGTTCTGGATGAGTTGAGTTGGAGTCCACTTGGAATATCAGAACTTATCTGATGTCGGAGAGGATAGTTGATCTCTCTCTTGTTCCTGGTGACAGATCCACTTCTGTGGACCAGCTGCTGAATTGCTGGGCTGTGGTGTTTGTTCACTACCAGGCATGCCCAGGGTAGATAGGGACCCAGATTCTAAATAAAGAGAATAAAGAGTGTCTGGCTTGTCGAGTTCACACACTTGCCCTCTGGCTTTCAGCAAAATGTGTGAGATCTCAGCCAACAAAGGCTTAGACTAGCATAAATATATCTGGCATAATTATCAGTCTCCATTGTTGTTCAGATTTTGAATGGAGTTTAAACAATGGGTAGGAAACAGTAATACAATGCTAAACAATTTTAGTTTCAAAACGGAGTGACAGAAGGCGGAAAATGAAGCAAAATTTAGAAAGAGAGGGGGTAGTTACCGCCAAGGACACAGAGTACAGGACTAGACACAATGCATTTCGACCTTTTGGGTCTTCTTTGGTCTCTTCTCTGGGGTCTGGAGAAGACCCAAGCCAAAATGCATTGTCTAGCCCTGTACTCTGTCTGTGTCCTTGGCGGTAACTAACACCCTTTCTTTCTAAATTAAACAATTTTGGTCAAATAACTCTTCAATCTTAACCAAGCATGGTAATATAGAGAGGGAGGGGTTGTCGGCTTCTCTCTGATTTAGCAGAGAGCGAACGCGCATTCCGAGAAGGGAAGGGAGAAGGGAGGGAGTGAATCGTGCGACGGACTTGGAAATTGACGTACTTTTTTTTCACTGTGTCTCGTAGCACGACTGTCAACTGGTTTCAAAAGAGAGTTTCCGACAGACTGCGGGTGACTTAGGGGATGAGGGGTTTGAATTGGAAAGGGGGGGGGGGGGGGGGGGGGGGGGGGGGGGGGGGGGGGTATAAGACGGTGGGTGTAGTAGTGGATGGAGTGTTGGTTGTCAAGTTCGACATGTCACAACCAATCAACCCAACAACATACTAGTAAAGCAATCCGCTTCAACAGGCATCAAGGTAAGCGACTTATGAGCCAACCAACCAAATCCCCAAGCTGCCTTAAAACTTGTGTTTGTAATGGTTGGTTAGAAAAGTGATCGAAGACTGGCAATTTTTGGGATTACAGCACTTGTAATGACACTGTGTGTGTTTGAGTGGGTGTGTGGTGGTGTCCATGTGGTTTTGGGTGCATGTGGGAGTGTGGTGAGGAAGTCGTATAAACAGTGTGTGTGTGTGTGTGTGTGGTCAGGGAATTAACAAGCTGGCAGACTGCTTTGTCAACTGAGTAGCAGAGTGCCAGAGATTATTTCTGGCTTGCGCATGCAAAATCATTCCTGTTTTCTCGCAGCCATCTCCTGCTAGCCTCATGCACTCCAAGCAGCTAAGTATTTTGTGCTTTTCCTTGCAACTGATTGATTGTTGCTGCTGATTTTTGGTGTTCTTGCATATGCTGTCGCTTAAGGGGGAAACGTACGTGAAACATTTAGGTGGCAGATTCAGGGTTTGGAAGATTTTGTCCGTCGATCGGGAGTCCTCACTCTCTTCACTTCCACTCTCTGTCCCTTCCTTCTCACCACATTCTTTCCGGGGATCTGCTGCTCAACTCAGCTGCGGTTCTGTTGAGGTGACGGCAAGCCCTTGCTCACCCCCCTCACATTCTCATGGTGATCGACTCGGCCGCAGTTCTGTCAATCCCATCCCTGCTGAGGTTCTGCTGCTCACATCTCGGTCGCCATGGCTGAATCACAGACGCAGTTTCCCCCTTCTTTGGGGAATAGAGTTGGGCGATGCAAATTCTGAAGGCTTAGCCCCTTCTTCACCCTCTCACCTGATTTCAAGCCCGCTCTTGCCAGTGCAGCCATTGGGCGAGCCAAGGGAGACAACTCTTTTATGGTTAAACAGTAAACAAATGGGGTAGTCTTTGCTCCCCATAAGGAAACCTAACACAGAGTAACTTTTATTCAAGACTGGCACAGCCTTTTAAACTTGAATAAAGTCAGACAAATACAAAGACGAACAATCTAATAGTGGGGGAAAACAAGCGCAGGCCAACTAAATTGTCTTCATAGTAATGACTTGGCAAAACTTTGAACTTAAGGAGGACGGAGGGGGGGGGGGGGGGGGGGGGGGGGGGGGGGGCGGCAGGAGGTTGAAGATGTAAAAACTGGAAATATGAAATTAAGAAAATATGAAAACTCTTCACTGGCTGCATAAGGGAACCATCGCAATCCCTTTTAAAAGCAGACATATTTGTTATATATATGTATTTATATATATCTGCTTTTAAAAGGGATTGCGATGGTTCCCTTATGCAGCCAGTGAAGAGTTTTCATATTTTCTTAATTTCATATTTCCAGTTTTTACATCTTCAACCTCCTGCCGCCCCCCCCCCCCCCCTCCCCTCCGTCCTCCTTAAGTTCAAAGTTTTGCCAAGTCATTACTATGAAGACAATTTAGTTGGCCTGCGCTTGTTTCCCCCACTATTAGATTGTTCGTCTTTGTATTTGTCTGACTTTATTCAAGTTTAAAAGGCTGTGCCAGTCTTGAATAAAAGTTACTCTGTGTTAGGTTTCCTTATGGGAGCAAGACTACCCCATTTGTTTACTGTTTATTGTTTACTGTTCCCTGCCTCATTTCATTTCCAATTTCTTTTATGGTTGTCTGACACTAAGTCAGCCCCGAATGTTTGCCTTCCTCCACCCTTGCCTGGCTTTGCACCGGCTCCTACTTCTGTTTCCTATTCGGGACAGAATGCATGGTTTCCTTGGCAAATGCTAGGCAACCTGCAAGGGGCTGGGCCCTCAGGGTCCCCCTATGTCTGTTTGGCCAGCAGGCGCACCTTCATTCCCCCTCGGGGCAGCAGGCACAGCTTCAGCCCTCCTCTGTGGTAGGGCAGAACCCTTAGTCTTGGGCGCCATGGGTCCCTCATATGGCTCAATGGCAGAATCTCTTCGCCATGGGACTTCCTAAGCCCCCTGCACCCGGGTTTCCCTGGTGGCCCGTTTTTTTTGCCCGGCGCTCCAGCGGTGAGGCCCTCTCCTTTGCCTGCCCCTCTGGCCAACCCAGTGGCAGATACTTCCCCAGGGGTTCCAGCAGGGTCAGTCCACCCAGGAATATCAGGTTTACCCCCACGCTTATCCACACCGAGGTCAGTCACCTCCTGTGCCTGCAGTTTTGAGCAGGCAGGCTCAGAGGATGAGGACCCGATATCCTCTTCCTTCTCCTTCAGTGACTCTGTGGCCCTTCTGGCTTTGTATGTGCTCAGAGTCGTGTCCACCTCTCATGCCTGGGCTCCCTGAACTTGGTAGCTGAGCTTGCCTTGGGTGCACTACCTCTCTGCGCCTCTCCCACCTCTTCTTAAAGGAGTCAGGCATGATAGCCAACTCTATGAGGAGGGCACAAAGCAGCGTTAGGGGCATGGAGGCACAGGACATCCCGCCTGGTTCTGTGCCTGATTTTCATGGGGCTTTAGCGTGTGGGAAGTTTCTGAAGCCGGAGAAGCTCACATTCGCATATAAGGCCTTTATGGCCCATGACTATCCCAGACTCTCACTTCTCCCCTTCCCAAGAGGTCCTCCTCCTTTTGCAGGAGAGGTCTCAGTCTCAGCACCGGCAGGTCGCTTTCTTAAAGTGCTGCCTCGCAGATTGGGAGGAGACTGCTAGGAGGGGGACGGAGGCAGTTTCAGTGATGGACTCTTGGGAGGTCTGGTATCTGCGCTTAAAGACCCAGTTTCTGAGTCTTTTGCTCTCCACCAATCTGCTGACCCATCCGCCATCGAGGCCTTTATCCAATCCATGGCAGAAAAGCTCAAATACTCAGCAGGTGCTTTTGCCAGGCTGCATCTGGCAAGGCGGGATGTGGTTCTCCTAGTGTCTTCTGTTCCTCGCTCTTCCTCCGCCCGAGCCTCTCTCAGAGTCGTGCTGGTTAAGACTGGTTCTCTCTTTGGGAACCATGTACAGGCGACCATCAAGAGCCAGGCCGAAATTAAGAGGGACCTTGCCTTTCACTCGGGTTCCTCTCACCCCATGGTGAAGTGCCCTGCTCCAGCTACCTCTTTTCCAGGCCCTCCACTGACCAAGGCCTGCAGATCCTTCGGACGCAAAAGGGTCTAGTGCTAGACAACTCGCCAAAGGCCGATCAGGTACCCAAATCTTGGAGCCCAAAGCCTGCCTCTTTGCAGCTGGCTCACCCCCAGTGACTAAACTCTGACCTGGGGCCATCCCCCCCCCCCCCCCCCCCCGCCCCCCACAGGCGATCCTGTGGGCAGTCTGTCTCGGCGACTCAGTGCCTGGGAATGGTTTCCTGCAAGCCAGTGGGCCCTGCGGGTGATCAAGTCAGTGTTTCACATTCCATGGGGCTCACAAAAGGCCCCCTCACGCCCTTCCCCCCTCCTTTTGCTCGTCCTTGGGCCTCTCAGGTCTTAGACCAGGAGGTCCTTTCGCTTTTAGCCAAGGGGGCCACAGCCCTGGACATAACGTGTTTCATATGTCAGTCTCTGCTGTTCACCAAAACCACTCAGATGCCATACACCATAAATTCCTTGAATCATCTCTGATCTCTAGGCTAGGGACGCTGACTCCCCATAGACTGAACATCAAGGACTGAGGTGGAGGAATCGCCATTGTAGCTATACCGCCTGAATGACCGTTGGAGGTCCTTCTTTTTTTTTTTTTTTTTTTTTCAACATGCCGGCAGCTAGGATAGGGTACATAGCTTGTTTGTGGTCTTCAGCACTACCCTACCCTTGTTGTTGTTTTTCAAAAAGATTTTTGAGGTTGAAAAAAAATTGTTTGTGGTTGTGCATGTTTATATCATATATATAATATGCCTAGACACCCTAAGGCATGCATATTAGGAGATGTAAACGTGCTCCCCCCCCCCCCCCCACCCCCCCTCCCCCCTCTCTATAATGGTAGGTGTGTGGGGGTGGGTAATGCCGGGGAGGGTGGGGAGCGCGCACATGTGTGCGTGCATGTGTGTGTGTGAAAGTTTTTTTTTTCCCTCCCCTTCCCTCCCTCCTCCCCTCCCTCTTTGCCCCTCCCTCCCAACAACACAACCGTCTACTTTCAAACCAGATCTCCTCTGATTTCTATTCACTCACCTTTCTTAGCCTGTGTCTACCCAGCCTCCTTTACTTTTTTTTGTTTGTGTGTGTGTGTGTGTGTGTGTGTGTTTTGAGTGAGTTCTTGTCACGTCAAAATTTATTGTGACGTCTTTGTTGTTTTTATCTGCGTCTCCCGTTCTTTACGTCATTAACACAGCAAAATTTGCATGTACTGTCGTGGATCCTCAGTTTCATGTCACTTGAAAAAGACTCTAAGAGTCGAAACGTTGTGCATTGTTTTTGTTTTCTTTTTGACCCCCCTTTTGTTTCGGTCTTTATCACCAATCCTCAAATTATATACTTGTTATGGACGTGTCCAAGTACGGGTGGGGGACTAATGTGGGCTGTCTGACAACGGCTGGACGATGGCCAAAGGAGATGAGCTCCTGGTACATGAACCTGCTGGAGGTGGTTTTTCAAGCCCTCAGGGAGTTTCTTCCCTTTGTGAGAGGGAAACACGTTCTCCTCAACACAGACAACACAACCGTACCTCGTTACGTCAACAAGCGTGTGTGTGTGTGTGTGTGTGTGTGTGTGTGTGTGTGTGTGCATCCTCTCCTTGTTCCAGAGGGCAGAGGGCAGAACAACTTCTTCTCTGGTGCGAGGATCAGTCCATCTGGATCTCGGCCAAGCACGTTCCAGGGAAAACCAACATTCTCGCGGACTTCCTGAGCAGGTTGCACATGATCCTTCCCTTGGGATGGACTTAGGTCCATTTGGACCTGGAACCAGTCTGGGCTGCGTGGTTCAAACCACAAGTAGACCTGTGTTTGCCACCAGGTACAACCACCGTCTCCAGCTATATGTACCTCCAGTTCTGGATCCAGAGGATCTGGCAGTGGACGCCCAATCCATTCTGTGGTCGGTCCTGATAGGCTATGTCTTCCTCCATTCCCCATCCTGGGAAAAGTTTTATGGAAAGCGAGGGAAGACTTGGCCTTACTGATCATTGTGGGCCCCAGCTGGCCGACCCAAGCGTGGTTTCGGATCTGTTGCATCTGTCTCACGAGCATCCGATAAAGATCGCCCTGACAACAAGGTCCCTGCTCCAGCCACAGTCAGGCATTCCAGAGGTGCTAAACCTTCATGCCTTGCTACTGTGCAGGCACGCTGTCTATACATGACGATTCACCCGTGATAATAGGCCTTATGGAGCAAGCTCACAGGCCAGCACACAGGGGGTATACAGTATCCACTGGAACGGCTGGCTTTTTCTGGTGCTCCTCCCCTCCCATTGGCGTTGCCCCCTCTCGCTGAGTTTGCGAACTACCTTGCCTGAGCTCTAGTGTGAGAAAAAAACTCACAGCCTCCTCCATGAGGTTCACACGGCTGCTGTCTGCGCCACCATCCACCAGTTAGGCGGCCCTTCCTTTGCGGACGACCCCTTCCTGTGGGATCTCATCAGGGGAGCTGCTCTACAAGAGGCTCGAACCCCCCGCCGAACCCCGGCGTGGGATCTTTCTAGTCCTCTCCTCCCTGAGGCTTGTCCTTATGAGCCCATCAGAGAATGTTCTCTGAAGTTCCTCTCCTTCAAGACAGCCTTTCTCGTTTCTCTGGCTTCGGGGAGGCGCTGCAGTGAAGTCCATGCTCTTAGTGGGCTTCCCGGGGACATACCATTTGCATCAGAGCCATCTGTTCTGCTCCTCCCCAAATTCTTAGCCAAAAAAAACCAGTTGCCAGGTTCTCCTTCTCGTACTAACTCCATTCATCCTCTGACCTCTATTCTCGCCCCAGACGAAGTAGACGGCACTCGCTGACCGGTGCACGCCCTGCTAGTGTATAGAAAGCAGACGAAGTCTTCTCACTCGAAGCAGCGCCGCCTGTTTATCTCCTACAATGAAAGTTATAAGGAGGACATCAGACGCTCATCAATCTCTCGATGGCTGAGAGAAAAAAAAAATCAAAGTTGCGTATGCGAGGCCTGATGTAGATTTGGCTGTCTTTTCACCAAGGCCCTGTGAAATTAGAACATGGGCCTCGTCGCTGGCAATCGCCCACAGTGCCAGCATTCAAAATGTCCTGGACGCCATGCATTGGCGTTCCACAGGCTCTTTCATCCAGTTCTACCTGCGCGACGTCCCCGTCTGTGCGATGTTCAAGGGTATTGCTTCAGCTGTGGTGGCTCATCATCTCTTCTCCGCCACTCACCCTGGCTCTTCTCACTCCTCCAGACGTTAACCAGGTCAGCCCTCCTTCCGGGTAGTGCCACTCTGCATTAGTGAGCCATGGTATAGTATGTGTAATTAAAAGGAAATTTTCTTCTAAAATTACGTTTAATCAAACATACTGTGGCTCACGCAGAGTCCCTCCCTTCCTCCCCGCCTTCCTGGTTCCCTTAGGATTTCACTGTCAAGTTATTAGTTACCGCGAAAAGAGAAATGATCTGGGCATGCGCAGGACGCGAGGCCCTTTCCGGGTTCTTGCCTGTACATACTTTATTGTTCATGAGGCAGGGATAGTAAACCGCTGTTGCTTATTGCATTAGTGAACCATAGTAAGTATGTTAGATGAAACATAATTTTAGAAGAAAAAAATTTCTTTTACTTATTGCCTAATCACATTTGTTGTTAATTATCAAGATGCCATAACTTCAGAATCAGTTATCAAATACTGATCATCAGCAACTGCCATAACACAAAATGCATGCTTACAAAATGATTCAAATTACATTATTAATTTAGGTAAGCCCTGTTACCATTAATATACACCAATCACTTGGAAACAAACTTTTTTCCCCGGACAACTTGACACAGTGAATTTACTGTACCAAGAAAAGAATAAACAGACTATAACAGCATACAAAAACACTAATAATTAGCCATTGCACCAGCAAGAAGAAACAGTAGTTAAATGTAATAGTCACCTGGTGCACGGAAGATTTCATGGTATAATAATAATATACAGCTTCACAGCAAAAGAACTCATTGCTAACAAAGCCAGCCAAGAACAGACAGCAGAAAAAAAAACAAAAAACAACTGACTGAAAAGAAATTGACATCAAGGTGACAATGTTCTCATGTGTTACATAGAACAGCTAGCAGTGCCACACAGCTACTGCAAATGCCTACATCAAATATCAAAGATCTGCAGGTATCTGAAATACGGTTAAAGATTAAACAGGTGTCTCATTTCATAACGCTCAGAGAACAACTGAAGTAAAAAATGTAATCCATATACTACATAAAAAGACAAGTATGGTCAAAGCCGCTATATAACGAAGTCCGATATAACGAATGCTGGATATAATGAAGCAAAGGTTGGTCCCGGCAAAAATAAAATCTTCTTTACATGACTAAAAGTACGTCGCATGTAATGAAGTCGGATATAACGAAATGCTGCTTGTAACAAAATGGTTTGGGGTCCTCAGCGGGCGATCACGCCGATTATAACGAATCAGCTGCCTATTGCGAATCATATGTTCGGCCCTGTGAAGAGTTTAAGCCAGACATAACGAAGTGGTTGCTTTTGTGTTGGGGAACCAGTTCTTGACATGGTTGGTTAGTTCACTGCGATGTATTTTGCTTTATACTGTTGCATGCTATTCCAGGGAGATGGAGGAGTGTCCACATAGCACATGAAATGTAGAGCTGTCTATGCATTGCTCTAAATAGAAATCACACGTTTATACATGTGTTTGACTAGCTGCATAACCTAAACTTGCTTCATTTTCTTGCACAGCTTCACGTAGGTAGACTGAAAGTACACAGTATATTTACTGTATGCTTGTTGTATAGTAAACATCATAAATCGTATTTTAATGTCCTGTAATGCGAATGCCTGTGATTGTCGAAGCAGAGCAGTCGGCTCATGTGGGTCAAGTTCAGCAACTGTAGATGGAGGAGAGATGCTGAAGGGATAAGGGTGGGATGAAGGGGAAGGAGGGCGTCAGGGTGTCAGGCTTTGATTTAATTGGCTATTTCATCATGGTGTGTGCACGTCGCAAAGTTCTGTCGCTAAATTGAAAAACTGAAATTATTTAGGAAGAAGAAATCCAGCAACACAGATGAAGAAATAATGGAAGAATATGAAACTGCACCGTCGACACTGGCAATCAATCTGGCTTCCAGAGAGGAGTGTAAAAGTCAGTGTTTTGGAAGTGAGGACACCGCAGGATGGTAGAACTCGTTTTAAATACCTATCCGAAAGAGTCAAATGAGAACTTTTTGGTCAGAACGCTGCATGTTTATGTACTGGGTGTGCCTTTGTGTACTCATGTTGACTGCTGTGTTACGAGGGATGAAAAACAAAACTATTTTCCTTTTGAGATATTTCTCTTCGTTGCTCATAGTTGAGTTTTGATTTTTTATTTTTTTCGCCCAGCTGTGGCAACTATCATCCTCTGTTCTGTCAAAGAGTGTAACATTTAAGATATTTTTTTCCGTCCAGTGTGGCAACTATCATCCTTTTCTGTTGTTTCACAGAATGTGAGAATTTGAGGGATTTCTTGTGTTCAGTGTGACAACAATCATCCTTATTTGATGTTTCACAGAATGTGAGAATTTGAGGAATTTTTTTTTTCATCCATCTGTGATAACAATCATCCTTTTCTGTTGTTTCACAGAATGTGAGAAATTGAGGGATTTTATTTTTGTTCAGTGTAACAACAATCATCCTTTTCTGTTGTTTCATGGAATGTGAACATTCATATATCAGACATTATAACTGTCATTCTATTAACTATATGTGCGTGACCTAATGTGTACAGCTAATAATAAAGAACTCTTGACTGTATATAGTATAATCCGGTTATAAGAAAGTTGAGGGGGATTTTTTTGTTGTTTCTTATAACCGAGTTTTCTTACAGCCGAGGTTTCTTATAATCGAGAGTTCTAAAAAATATTTTTCAGAGTGTTTCTAATATCCAAGTTTTTGTTTGTTTTTGCCTTGGTTCTCTTTTTCTCTGCACGTTTCTGTAATTGTTAGTGTGTGTACGTCAGTGTTAGACACAGAGAGAGAGAGAGAGAGAGAGAGAGAGAGAGAGAGAGAGAGAGAGAGGGAGAGAGAGAGACTGACAGACAGACAGAGATTGAGACACACACATACACAGAGACACTGAGAGAGACAAAGAGAGTCACACACACACACACACACACACACACACACACACACACAGAGAGAGAGAGAGAGAGAGAGAGAGAGAGAGAGAGAGAGAGAGAGAGAGAGAGAGAGAGAGAGAGAGAGAGAAGACTCTTTGTTTGATTTCGCAAGTAAACTTTGGCCTGTGACATAAAACTTCTAGTGTGTTTTCTTTTTCTTCTCTTCTTCTTCTTCTCTCTCTCTCTCTCTCTCTCTCTCTCTCTCTCACACACACACACACACACACACACACACACACACACACACACACACACACAAACGCATAAACACGATAGACGAGTAAAAATGCGACAAAGGAGAGTATAGATTTATTCTTGGAGCCATTGGCCGTCATGACAGAGAGAAAGAGGGATCAACATTTTCGTGTGAGTATTATGTGGTGTGGAGAGAGAGAGAGAGAGAGAGAGAGAGAGAGAGAGAGAGAGAGAGAGAGAGAGAGAGAGAGAGAGAGAGAGAGAGAGAGGTTTTTTTAGAACGTAACGGTAAAATAGTAAAGTCAACATAATCGTAAAGAAATTTCCCAATATTAACAAATGTACCTATATAAATAAATGAATCGCTTATTCTCGGATGAGTCCTCAGTCCTTAAACATAAACCATAACACACCAAAGGCGCCACTGACGTCATCGTCGCTTTGCGACGAACATCCATGATGGTGTGGTGTGTGTGTGTGTGTGTGTGTGTGTGTGTGTGTGTGTGTGTGTGTGTGTGTGTGTGTGCGCTTACAAATATGCAAGTACATGTATATACTCTTAATTTTAACAAGAATGCATATAGATATGTTACCATATGTTGTATCTGGGAATTGCATCAGAGACAATACTATATCACACACTACAAAAGATTTATTTCAAGCCTTGTGTAGAGAATCGTCTTGAAATGCAGGTAGGAACTGTTTTATAATCTGTCATCGGAACAGAACATGAAAGTTTGAAAGAGAGAGAGAGAGAGAGAGAGAGAGAGAGAGAGAGAGAGAGAGAGAGAGAGAGAGAGAGAGAGAGAGTGTGTGTGTGTACGTACGCGCGCACACGCACCCACACAAGTATTTCCGAGCAGTATTTAACAGCGCTCAGGTACTCATAAGTTGTAGGCTATTACATACAAACGCTCGTCAAATGTGAAATGAACGAATGAATCCGAATATAGCACGTGATTCCTTGATTATTTATTAAACTTCTCGCATACGCGCACATGCACGAGAAACAAAGACACACAGACAGACAGACAGAGAGAGAGAGAGAGAGAGAGAGAGAGAGAGGAGAGAGAGAGAGAGAGAGAGAGAGAGAGAGAGAGAGAGAGAGAGTGTGTGTGTGTGTGTGTGTGTGTGAAAGAGAAGGGGGGGGGGGGGGGGGGGAGGAGGGAGGGGAGTGATGAGAGAGGGAGAGGGAGAGAGAGTGTGTGTGTGTGTGTGTGTGTGTGAGAGAGAGAGAGAGAGAGAGAGAGAGGGCAGGGGTGCGTGGTGGTGGAGATAGTAACATAACATACGCTTAAACAAACCATCGCAGAAGCTGATTGTCAATGTCCTCATGTTTCGCCTTCCTATTCTTTTGCGTAGCTGCGGGTCAGTTGTACTGCCCAGAACGATTTTTTTGTATTTGTCCCTTTGTTTCACAATGTTGCACAGAGTAGCAAGAGGAATCTGAAATTCTTCAGCAATCAAACAACTCTTTTTCTTTTTCGGGTTTCTCTACACAGCATCCAAAATTTCGATTTTCAAACACCTCTCGTAATCAAGCGCCTGCGTTTTGTCTAGCTTACATCCGGATATCCCATCTTTTAGGCGACATCAAAAGGCCCACATCCTGTCCCGCCAATTCCTGTGACCTGCATCGTGGAATTGTTGTTGTTGTTGTTGTTTTTAAATATATGTATGTGTAGGCCAACCGAGAAAATCTTTCGACAGCCGAGACTTTCTTACATCCGAGGAAAAGTTTCGCCAGGGCCAGCTAAACCTGTTTCTTACAAGCGAGTTTTCTTACAACCGAGTTTCTTACATCCGAGATATTTTAAGTAACGATAAAGAATCCTCTCAGCAGGGGAAAACCTCACATTGTCCTTCCTTCAGTTGTCCATAGTGCAGCATCTGTGGACTTCTGCTGTTCTCCATACGGACAACGCATCTTGTCCATTGGAGGTAGCCTTTGATGAGCATACACTCAGTGCTGGGTAGGTCACGCTTCTTCTGGATCTGTAGGTTGAACTCTGTCTTGCCATTTGATGTTGCTGATCTTGTGTGCAAGCTTCATTGATGGAAGTGTTCGAGTTGTTGGATATATTGGCGGCACGTAGTCCAAGTCTCACAACAGTAGAGGAGAGCGGTTAGAACTACAGCTCTGTACACTGCAATCTTTGTGCAAAATTTGATGCCATGGTCTAATCACAGACTCTTTGAAGGCAAAGGCAGAGCTTGCCTTTGCGATGTGCAACATCATTTCTGCATCCAGAGTTCCGTAGCTGCTGACAGTGTTCCTCAGAGAGCAGACCTTGTCCACATACTTTATCACTGTGATGTTGATGCGACAGGTGGTAGTGGAGCACTGCCAGCTCCAGGCAGTGAATGCAGGAATATGGCCTCGGTCTCACCAAGACTATTTGTAAGTCCAAAACGTTGACAGGGCCTTGTAAAACGATCTGTGATGCACTGGATGTCTTCACGGGAGTGCGTGGCCAGTGTACAGTCATCAGCGAAGAGGAACTCTTTCAGAAGCGCATCAAATATTTTAGCTTGGCCTGAAGTTTTTGAAGGTTAAAGAGTTTGCCATCTGAACGAAAATTGGATGCATAACCCCTTGTTACAGTACCGGAATGTATCAATCAGCATTGCAGCAAAAAGAATGAAAAAGAGGGTAGAAGCTAAAACGCATCCGCATCCCTGCTTCACTCTGTTTTTCACTGGGAATGGGTCAGAGGTATTATCTCTGTTTTCTTACACCTTCGCCTGCATGCCATCATGAAATGAAACGATCAGTGAGATGAACGTTTCCAGGCAACCAGATTCATGAAGGATCTTCTACAAGCCAGACCGATTAACAGTGTCGAAGGCCTTGATGAGATCAACAGACATCATGTGGAGCTCCTGGTTCTGCTCACGACACTTCTGTCGCTGGCGAACAGCAAACACCATGTCGGTTGTGCCCCTGCCTGCACGAAACCCGAGCTGTGATTCAGGAACGATGGAGTCTGCTATGTGGGTGATGAGTCTGTTCAAGTGACCGTGGCAAGAATCTTTCCTGTGATGCACAAGAGGGAAATCCCACAATGATTGTCACTGGATGCATTATCATCCTTCCTCTTGTAGAAGCGTACAACTGAGGCATCTCAGGTTTTGGGGCACTTCTTCTTTTCCCATATGGACTGGAAGAGGTAAGTCAGCTTTTCCAGGAGTACGTCGCCTCCATTCTTGTAGATGTCAGCTGGCATCCCAACTGCTCTTGGTGCTTTCTCGGACATGGTCTGCTTCAGAACCTTCGCAGTCTCTGCACTGGAGGGTGGGTCTGCCAGAGATTCCTTCATGGCAGCTGGGGGAGCGCTGCGATTGCTTCTTCAGATACTGACGAGTCTGTATTCAAGACAGCACTGAAGTGCTGAGCCCAGCGAGCAAGAATGCCAGTTTTATCTGTCAGCAGTGTGCTTTGGTCAGAAGTACGAATTGGTGTTGACCTAGTAGTCTTTGGTCCATAGATAGTGCGAAGTTGTCACTCTTTGATTGCCAAAGTGCCAGGACTTTGACATGGTTGATGTTGTGTTGGGTATGGTTGAAGTGTACAGCAACTGGTTGGGCCGATGTGGCAGATGTCGGCCAAGTGTTCAGAGATGCGCATCTCAAGTGTACGAGATGTCTCACCTACATAGATCTTACCACACAGCTTGCAGTGGCTGGCGTACACAATGTTGTGGCTCTGGCAGGAGAAAGTGCATTTAATGGTGAATTAGGGCCACATAGGATGGCGTCTGGTTTGGTGAGAGAGCAGATTTTGCGGTTGGGTTTGGAGCAGGGAAAGTACCTGGTGGCTTAGGTGTGGAGATTTGTTCAGCTTAGAGCGCACACCAGTAGGTCTTTGAGGCTTTTGTCACGTTTGAAAGTGATCATTGGTTTAGTCTCAGAGGCAGGTTTATGATTTTCTACTATGTGGCCAGTTAGACTTCAGGATCTTGCAGATGGGCAGAGTGTGAGGATGGAAGAGAAGGCAGGCGATGGGTCTGTCTGTCTCTTTTGGAGACTTAGTTTCCAGAATGAATGTCTGGATTTAGCTGCAGTGCGGCTGAGAGCATCGTTAATGATGGCACTGGGGTAGCCACGGTTGGTGAAAAAAATCAGACATTTTGGCTGCTTGTACAGTGAAATTTTCACTGGAGCAGAGTCTGCGTAGGCGAAGGAATTCAGAATATGGGATGCTGTCTTTAGTGGATTGGTGGTGGGAAGATATGTAGTCCAGGTATGTGTGCGCATCAGTGGATTTATAGAAGACTGAGGTTTTAAGCAGTCCATCTTTGAGGGGAAATAGTGATATCCAGGAAGTTAACTGACTGTGAAATGGTGTACACCAATTTGATAGATGGATGGAAGGTCTGAGCAAAGTTGAGGAAATTGCGGAGGTCATGTTCTGGTATGGTTGTGGCTCCCAGTCCATCATCTATGTATCTTTTGTAGAGCTATGGTGTTTGGCCTGTGTAAGAGGTCAGTAGGCGGTGTTCTAGGTGTCCCATGAAGAGGGAGATCTAATCTAAGTGGCAAACTCGTTCATTTTCATTGTCCTATTTGTTTGTGTCATGCCTGAAGAAGACCTAAGAGGTCGAAACGCGTCGTGTTCTGTCTTGTGACTCGTTTGTCCACGTTTTTCTCCTGGCGGTTCGCTAACATTTATTGAAGATTTGTTTCGATTTCCGTCTGTCTGCAGTCGTCTCACTTTGCAACCTTATCATTTTTTTGTTATTGTGATTTCTTGTCAAGGTGTGACAAGCACAAAAAATTCTCTCCAGTGTGGCAGAGTGCGTGTATTTCAAAATCAACTTCTTAAGAGTTTCTTTCCAACCAGGGCACACTCCAGTGACACACAACGGTGTGAAACTGTCAACGAACAGTGTAGAAACTCCCCTTTCCCCATGCTACTTTCAAATCGTGATACTGCAATTTCTTCTGACAATCTATTCTTCTGAAGTCTTCAGAATAGTACAGTGATTTTTTTTCATTCGCCTGGTTTACTTATTATCGATTTCTAGGCCTTCAAATTGCAATACAGGCCTTTGTGATTTGTTTACATTAATTTACAGCCATATTTTGGACACAATTAAAATAAATCATTTTCATTTTAGTACATAACGGTCTAGGAAACGGGCTTGATTATTGTGCATGTATTCGTGCACACGTGTGTGTGTGTGTGTGTGTTGTTGTTCTTCAGTTTAACGTCTTCCCACTAAAAGTGATATCAGACGATGTGAGTGTGTGTGAGTGTGCGCGCACGCATGCGTGTGTGTGTGTGTGTAGGTGTGTGTGTGTGTGTGTGTGTGTGTGTGTGTGTGTGTGTGTGCGCGCGTGTGTGTGCGTGCGTGTTGCATGCCTGTATGATTCAATTACAATAACAAATAAAGCAACCCCCCCTTCCCCCGCACCTCAGGAAAACATTAAAGTGAAAAAAAAATTCCAATTACACAATATGTAAAACTATAGAGAGAGCGTCCAATGGCCACTTTGTCAGTTCTTGAGCACCGTCAATCATATTTGGAAAGGTAGTACGATGCAGGTCAATTAATGTGTAGGACGAACGGTTAACCACTCAAAAAAAAAATTGTTAAAACAAATTTAAAGATAAACCAACTGAACTGCGTGACAAACTTTGCAAATTGTGTGTAAGATAAAACCAGTCATTTAATAATCTAGATAGAGACAGGGAACCGGATCCATCAGATGGAGTATCGTCACCAGTTTTGCTAATAATTTCCTTTGCTCTTGGACAGTAAATTAATAGATGTTCAACTCCAACTTTTCTCACACATACATTTAACATTTTGCTGAATTTTGTTCGAAGTGAATTCAAACGCATTCTGTGCATTAAGCTTTGTATTTCTCTAGGTATGGAGACAAGGCTGGGTCTTGATGAGGCCCAATATATTTTTTCCAGAATTGGGTTTAATACAGTTGCGGTAATAGTTAATTTCTGAGTTCTCTAATACATTCTTTTTTTTTACTGGATGTTTCGTTTATTAAAGAATAACATTCACTTAAATCTAAGGGAATGTCAAGTGGTATTGATCCTTCGACATTTCGGGCTGCCTTTCTTGCAGCCTGATCGACCCTCTCATTTGCTGAAATTCCACAATGAGAAGGTACCCAGCAAAATGTGACTGTAATGCATTTAGCTGACAGAAGATGTATGACATAGTTTATTTCTGTTATTATCTCAACACGTACGTTTGGATTGGAAGACTGAATAGCGCTAAGGGCCGATTTAGAATCGGTGCATACTAGAATTTGACAAGAGTTAATAGGAAAACTCAAGACGTGTTGTAATGACATCAAAATGGCAACAAGCTCAGCACTGAAAATTGAAAAATGTCTACCAAGATGGTACAACTTTTCCACTTTTAAATCAGGTATTGTAAATGCTGCTCCTGTATCCAAATTATCTAGCACTGAACCATCCGTATAGATTTTCAAATAGTTTTTGTATGCATTTTCTAAATAAATATCGATGACATTTTTCAATATATAAGGTGGGATCTTTTTTGGACACATTTGCGTAATTTGTATCAAAGGTAGCTTTGGCTTGCTCCCATCTTGGAAAAGGTAAAAAGGACAGCTTATTAGCAATTTTTGTTTCGTTTATATTAGAATCTTTTAGGAGATTAGAGGCAAATGACTGGATTGATTTTGTAGATTGCATTCTTCTGGCCCGTTCGTTCACGAAATCTATTTCTGAATTTAAGGATACTTCTTTTGCACAGAAGTTATCCTGTGAAAGACTCTTTAATATGAATTTTGAAGCACATGCTTCTCGTAATGCATTCAGAGGTAATATTCCCGATTTCATGTGTATGTTCCTATGTTAGATGTAGATGTATGTGTGGGAACTCAAGGGCAAGTTTGTAAGCCTTGCAGTCAATACTCTGTAGTTTATTTAATAGATATTGTGGAGCGCTGAAAAAGACTTCTTGAGCATAGATTAATCGTGAGCGCACAAGAGCAGTGGATAATAAAGTTAAAGTATGCGTGTCTTGCCCCCACGGTTGTTTGTTTATAATTTTCAAAAAGTTTAAACTTTTCCTTGCTTTGTTTAAGATGTATTCAATATGAACATTCCAAGAAAGTTTGGAGGTTAAGTATACACCTAGGAATTTAACAGTTTTTACATACTCTAAAGCAATGCCATCTAAAGTAAATGAAGGAGAGTTTCCGGATCATATCCAGCATTGAATAGCATAATATTTGTTTTTTCTACTGAAAGTACCAGCCCGTTTTCATTTAAAAAAGCTAACAATTTATTCAGTTCATGTTGGTATTTATTTAATTCGTATATAGTTTAGCCATCTAAATGGAGTTTTCTTTTCATAGTTCCTTCATCCATAGGCATATATCATCAGCAAACTGTGCTAACACTGTATCTTTACAAAGGCCTTGGGTAAATCTGCCATTAATATATTGAATAAAATTGGGGAGATTACTGATCCTTGCGCGGAAGACCCATTTGTAATTTTCTTGGATTTGAATATACATGTTCTATTCTTGCTTGAATGGTTCTGTTTTCTAAAAAATGATTCTACACAAAATACACATTACCACTTATTCCAATAGTTTTCAGTTTATACAAGAGTCTTTTATGCCTATACTGCTCGTATGCTTTTCTTATATCAAAAAAGGTTGCAAGGATATTCTTTCGTCGCGCGAATTGTTGTTTGACATGTGTGGTCAGTTTGACTAAGTGTTCTATTGTTGATCTACCACTTTGAAATCCAGCTTGGTTAATAGGTATAATCTGATGCTTATTGCAGTGATAAACTAATCTTTTTAATATGATTCTTTCCATTAGTTTACAAGTGTGTGATGTTAAAGCTATTGGACGATACTATACTATTAATATTTGAGCGAGGCTTCCCATGTTTATGAATTGGAACGATAACAGACTGTTTCCATACTGAAGGTATTTTGCCATCATTCCAACATTTTTCAATACAAAAATGAAGTAAATGTATAACATTAGGTGGCAGATGGCACAACATTTCATTGGAAATGCCATCCAGACCTACCGATGTTTTCTTGTTACCTAGTTTAGAGAGACATTCCTTAACTTCTTGAAGTGTTATGGGGGCATTTAGATAGTGGTTATGAATAGGGTCTGGTTTGCTATAGATAGCTTTTTTTCCTCTTGCTCCCTATGTAATGCGCTTTGTATTGATAAACTCTCCATACAACTGTTTTTAGCAAATAAAGAAACAAAAGCTTCTGCTTTTTCATAATTTGATGGAAAATTTGAGATGTCAAGTTTAATGGGGCATTGAGGTAAACGAATTCCATTCTTCATCGTTTTTAATTTTTCCCATACCTTCTGTAAATCTTTATGGTTTGAAATCTCATTTTTACAAAAGGAAGACCAGTATTTTCGTTTAACTTGCGCTATTATTCTATTAAAGCTGTTTTTTTTTTTTTTTTTCTTCTCAAGGAGTTTTTTTCAGCGCGCCCAGGCCCTTTACATCGTAAGTACTCTCTCAGCTTTATGTTCTTCTCTTTTTTGGCCTCTTCACAAGTCTTGTTCCACCACACATTACCCGTATGCTTTTCGGAGTTTCACAGTTTGATCTTCGGAATTGACTGTTGGCTGCAGACAGTAACGCATTTTGAATCCGATCATATATATGATCAACATCTTGGGTATTTAAATCATTGGAGTCTACGTAAAATGCCCGTAATAAATGTGTAAATTTATTCCAGTTTGCAAACTTATAGTTATATTTTGGTATTTTTTTCCTGAGTCATATCCGTTGGTGTAGGACTTAAGGTTTCAAATTTAGTTATTATAGGTATGTGGTCGCTGTTCAATGTATCATCGAGAGTATTCCAATCACATAAGGGTGCTAGCTCTGGAGTTATTAAGGTCAGGTCTATTGCACTTGGTTGATGCTTTGGATTATCGGGAATGCGTGTTATATTCTACCGTCATTGAAAAGGTAAAGTGATGAATCAACTATATTCTCAAGAAAACGATTGCTTGATATTGACTGGCAGTCTTTTTTCCCAAAACGGCGAATGAGCGTTGAAATCGCCAGTTATCAAAAAATTATTTTTATTTGGTTGCAAGGAACGTAACCATTCAGTATTAATATCGTTAGGTCCTTGTGGTAAGTAAACAGATACAATAGTTAATATTATGTTAGGGTTTACTTGAACTTTTACCGCACATGAATATGAACCCGGGTTGTCTGGTGGGTGGAACAGGACTGACACATGGAGTGTATTCTCGCCTTCATGAACGTAAATGGCAACATTGATTTTATCCGATGCATCCACTTTTTGGATGATTGGAGGATAGTAATAATTATTTAGTTTTGGCAACTTGTTCTTTCGCACATTTAGTGACTGCAAGGCTAGTACATTGTATTTTTCTTCAGCAAGATGTTGAGTTAACTGATCATGACTGGTGGCGATGGATCGACAGTTCCACTGGAATACCTTGAAAACTTTGTCCATCAACATGAATCGAGCAAAAACAACTACAATTTAAGTAATTTTGAACAGGAAAAGTCAGTATACGTGTGTGTGTGTGTGTGTGTGTGTGTGTGTGTGTGTGTGTGTGTGTGTGTGTTAAATGGTGAAACTGACAATAAACAAATCAGGGATGTTGAGTTAGTATATCAGCAATACTAATTGGCACAAGTGGTGAATAAATATATATTGTCTACAGTCAGAACTTCGAACACTGAATTTCTGCAAAGTGTTTCCATCACCAGCCATACAATGCACTAAACATGTTCCTCCAGGGGAGAGGATCGTAGCGTGGGTCTTCCAGGAACGGCTGGTACTGGGAGGGGCCGCGTTGGTGGAAACGGTAGCGTCGGGCCACTTTTTTGGGTGTTGTCCAGAACAGGCTCCTGATGTGTCTCCCGATGTTCTTGGCGAGAACACTAGCCCCTCTGTAAGTAGGATGGAGGTCGTCCCGGAAGTGCCAGGTGTTGACGTGAAGGTTTGTGTGGCTGATGAATGAGATGTTGTCTTCAATCAGCTCTGATGCCAGCAAGGCGTTGAAGAGGTCCCCCTTGATGTTGAGCTGGGAGTCTTTAGATGGTGCAATTTTGCTGATGATGATTTTCATTCTAGGTTGTTCTTTTGAAATGTCTTTGATACACTTTCTGAATTCTTTGCTGGTTTCTGTCGGAGATTTGATTTCAAGTCATTCACGGCACAGTGAATTAAAACGGCGTCAAAAGCTTTGTCAGCAGATTGACGAGACGATTCGAAGGACGGTCGCAAATCCTTGATCGTAGACGCCTTGTGTGACACTGCATCGAATGTAGGACTGGCCCAGTCTTCTGCTATTCACTTTATTTGTCACCGAGTCATGAAGGATCAAAACACTCGGGAGATCTGGTCCAGGGTTTCGATGTGCGTTCTCTTGTTCCGTAGAACTAGGTCTGGGCCTATTGCGTCTTTCAGTGGGGCTTCGTTTGACGTCATTACAGTTTGCGATTCGATTTTTTTTTTTCTTCTGATGTTCTTTTTTCAGTTTCTTTGGCTTTGTTTGTTGTTTCGGTGCCTTTTTTTTTTTATTGCATTTTCCGGAGTGTTATTGTAGGCCTACTGGACTGAGGGAAACGTGGTGGTGATGCTCCCGAACCAGCAGCTTCAGCATATGTTGGCTTATCGATGCTGTTGGACTCTGTTTGGGTT
>JADBJO010002490.1:50000-52500 GCA_016801955.1 Conus betulinus
GCGCGCGCGCGCGCGCACGCGCGCGCCCATGTGTATGTATAATGCGAGAGCTTATAATAATAATAATGAATAATTATATAGCGCCTATTCTCGGCTAGAGCCCAAGCTCTAAGTGCTTTACAATCAACACTCGTTTACACACAACGGGCTGCCTACCTGGGTAGTGCCGACTGAAGAGCTGCCAGCTGGCGCTTCATTCAGTCGTTTCCCGTGTCATCCAGTCAATATCAATATCGTTCACTCAGTTTCCTTACTTCCTTCATTCTTTCCATTTCTCACGCAGGTGCATGTTATGTGTAACGTGTCATCCATACCAACGGCCAACTGGCCTTCTCTTCCGAAAGTTGGTGATGGGATTTTACGTGTGTGCAAGCTTATGTGTGTGTGTGTGTGTGTGTGTGTGTGTGTGTGTGTGTGTGTGTGTGTGTGTGTGTGTGAGAGAGAGAGAGAGAGAGGAGAGAGAGAGAGAGAGAGAGAGAGAGAGTGTGTGTGTGTGTGTGTGTGTGTGTGTGTGTGCGTGCGTGCGTGCGTGCGTGTGTGTGTGTGCATAACGAAGTTGGATGTGTTGAATGCTGGATATAACGAAGCAAAAAGGAGGGCCATGCAAAAATTCTCTTTTACATGACTAGAAATACGTCTGATTAACGTAAAGACGTCGGATATAACGCATTGTCGCTTATAACGAAATAGTTTTTGGGGTCCCCAGCAGGGATCACGTCCCGTTATAAACGAAGCAGCCGCTTATAGCGAATCATATGTTCGGCCCGGCGAAGAGTTTAAGCCTGATCTAACGAAGTGGATACTTTTGTGTTCGGGAACCATTTCTCCGAAATGGCTGGTTAGTTCACTGTGATGTATATTGCTTCATACGGTCGCTTGCTCTTCTAGAGAAATGGAGGAGTGTCTGCAAAGCACATGAAACAAAGAGTCTTTCTATGCATTGCTCTAAACAGAAATCACACGTTCATACATGTGTTTGTGTGTGTGTGTGTGTGTGTGTGTGTGTGTGTGTGTGTGTGTGTGTGTGTGTGTGTGTGCATAACGATCTAAGCTTGTTTATTTTTCTTACACATCTTTCACATAGGTAGGTTGAACTGTAAGTTTGTTTTGTAACAAATGTCATCTCTGTAAATCGTAAGCAATAAAATATTATTTTATTATGGTAAGGTAATGTAATGTTTCTTATGGCCCAGCCCACCGCAAAGGGTCATATTAGGGCTGTCACCACGCTGAAGTCAACTTAAGTTATTGTTTAAGAAAAAAAAAAAAAAAAATTCACACAACCCTTTAAAAACACACCTTATAAAAACACACCGGAAATATAGTTAAAAATCCTTCCTCCGTAAAATCAGATGAAAAATGTTAATCTCCCATAAAAAAAAAAAATCAAAGATCATATTAAAGATCATATTGGATGGGACATCTCTGAAGAAAGTTTCATGGAGTCTGCTGTAAAGTGTTTATGTCTCACATCGTGCAAGTCCCAACACTCTAAAAGAATATGTCTCACAGTGAGTGGTACATGACATGAAATACACCACGGAGCTTCTTCGCCTTTTAAAAGATAAGAATGGGTGTAAAAGAGGTGGCCCGTATGCAAACGGCACAAAACAGTTTTTTTTCTTTATGGCCGCCTTAGGAACATGGTAAAAGCTCCTTCAGGTTTGGACAGATTTTACATAGTTTGTTATCCGTCTGTGAGTTCCATTCCTCTTGCCAGAGGTCTTTGACATGAGCCTGGGTTTTGGGTTTCAGATCAGTGTCAGGGATAGACAATCTGCTCCACTCTTTCTTGTGTGGGACTCTTGCCAAGTTCATCAACCACTTCGTTGTCTCGAATGCCCACGTGGTTGGGAAGCTAAGCAAAAACTGTGTTATATCCGTCTGATTTCAGAGAGGTGTACAATGCAGATCGAATAATTTCAGCAGTTGAGTGTGCTTGAAGCTGGCCGGCAATGGCCTCCAAAGCAGAAACGAAGTCCGACAAAATGAGGAAATCTGCATATGATTGTTGAAGTAAAGCAGTCGACTCAAGTGGGGTAAAGTTTAGCGTCTGTAGACGGAGGAGAGATGCTGGAGGGACAAGGGTGGGGTGAAGGGGTAGGAGGGTGTCAGGCTTTGAGTTAATAGGCCATTTCATCATGGCGTCTGCACGTGGCTAAAGTGAAAAATCGAAGTTATTCAAGAAGTTGAAAGAAATCCAGAAAAGAACAGAACATAATAGCAGAAGAATATGAAATTGCGCCGTTGACACTGGCAACCATTCTGGCTTCCAAAGAGAGGTGTAAAAGTTGGTATTTTGGAGGTGAGGTCACCACAGAACGCCAGAACTCATTTTTAGGTAACTATCGGAGAGAATCAAACGAGAAGTTTGACAGAACTGCTGCAAGTACATGATTGTACTAGGGTGCCTTTTTGTAATCATGTGGACTGCTGTGTTATGAGGATGAAAAAAAAAAATTATTATCCTTTTGAGATCTTTCTCGTCATTGTTTATGGT
>JADBJO010002490.1:55000-92500 GCA_016801955.1 Conus betulinus
TTCTTCAAATAGCCATTGTGACATTGCACGGGTACAGGACTACTTCTCGAAAATTAGAACCGTTGTTTGGCAGTTAAAAAACGTTATTTATAACAGTTAAAAACCGTTAAAAACACCAAACCCTATAAAAAAAAAAAAAGTCTTTAAAACCCGATCTTCTTGAAACTTGGCAGGTACGTCTGTTGTGACCCGAGGATGGTTTTGGGCTAATCTCTAAAAAAAAATAAAACCGTTAAAAACCGTTAAAAAAACTGTTATAACGGTTTCAAAGACATCTTTTTCCTCTGCTTTTCTTCAAATAGCCGGTGTGACATTGCACAGGCATAGGACTACTTCTCGAAAATTAGAACCGTTGTTTGGCAGTTAAAAAAACGTATTTATAACAGTTAAAAACCGTTAGAAACACCAAACCCTATAAAAAAAACTATTTAAAAACCCGATCTTGTGAGGTTGGCGGTCACGAGAGTCATCGGATTGCCACCAAACTTGACATAAACCTACAGGAACATGTAGCGGGTAACATAGAGTCATTAGATAGTCATTATAACCATTAAATTTGACCGTTAAAAACCGTTATTTTCAAAATTTAGGCTGTTCTAGATGAACTTCGGTATACATGTGCAGTTTATAAATGCCAAAAAATGATATACAACTTGTGTGTGTGTGTGTGTGTGTGTGTGTGTGTGTGTGTGTGTGTTTGGGGGGAGGGGGGGGGGGGGGGGGGGGGTGATTGTAAAAAAAACGTTATTCATAGCAGTTAAAAACCGTTTAAAACACCAAACCCTATAGAAACTCTGTGAAACCCGATTTTCTTGAAATTGGCAGGTACGTCTGTTGTGACCCGAGGATGGTTTGGGTTAATCTCTAAAAAAAAAAATAAAACCGTTAAAAATCGTTAGAAAACTGTTGTAACGGTTTTAAAGACATCTTTTTCCTCTGTTGTTCATCAAATGGCCGTTGTGACATTGCACAGGTACAGGGCTACTTCTCGAAAATTAGAACCGTTATTTGGCAGTTAAAAAACGTTATTTATAACAGTGAAAAAACCGTTAAAAACACCCCACCCTATAAAAACTGTTTTAAAACCCGATCTTTTTGAGGTTGGCAGCCACAAGAGTTTTCGGATCGCCACCAAACTTGATAAAAGCCTACAGGAACATGTAGCGGGTAACATAGGGTCATTAGGTAGTCATTATAACCATTAAATTTGACCGTTAAAAACCGTTATTTTCAAAATTTAAGCTGTTCTAGATGAACTTCGGTATACATGTGCAGTTTTAAATGCCGAAAAATGATATACAACTTTTACGAACCGAAATTTAAAATTGACCGTTAAAAACGTTATCTTATAAATTTAGAGTATTCTTGAAGAAATTCGATATAAATGTGCAATTTTAAACACTAAACAATGATATACAATTTTCAAGATCCGAAAATTAACATTGACCGTTAAAAACGTTATTTTCTGAATTTCTAAATTTACACCGTTCTTGATGAAATTCCGTGTGCATGTACAGTTTTAAGCGCTGAACAATGTTATGCAAATTTTACGAACCAAAACTTAACATTGACCGTTAAAAAACCGTTATTTTCTAAATTTACACTGTTGTTGATAAAATTCGGTACGCGTATGTCCAGTAACGGTAAGTAATTTTGCAACATGGATGGGACAGCGTACGGGGATGAAAAGGGAGGAATGAAAGGGGCCAGAAAAATGAATGTAGTGCAAAGCCTGATACACTATTTTTACATCAGACACAGACCCGTTGATTAACTCAAGCAGAACCTAAATAACCTACTTCTGCACAAAGTCTGTTCTTATAAAATTAAGGACAAGAAGAAGAATGGGAATGGGAACAGAGTGCAGGCGGAAAATCGAGCGAGAGAAGCATCTAGACGTGCTAGCGAAGATCCAGAGGAAAGGGGCCAGAGGCAGGCGGAAAACAATAGAATGTATAAGAGAGAGAGAGAGAGAGAGAGAGAGAGAGAGAGAGAGAGAGAGAGAGAGAGAGAGAGAGAGAATGTGTATTTTTGTGTGGGGAAGGGGGTGGGAAGATGTGTGTGTGTGGGGGGGGGGGGGGGGGGGGGGGGGGGGGGGAATTGATTGTAAATCAAAAACAATTAATACATGTTAGCCGTCACGTGAGTATCGCAAAGAATGTTCATATCCCGGGCAACGCCGGGTGCCCCTGCTAGTTACAAATAAAGCGGGCAGCTAGTCGTTGAACCTTTTCAAGTCGATCGATGTCCTGCTTTGTGTATGGATCCCATGCCACAGCGCCGTACTCAGGGTGGATCTGACGAGTGCAGTGTAGGCAAGGCGGCGACATTCTTCTGGGCAATTACGGAGATTTCGCCGTATGCCCAGGTAAGGGTTTTGGTGGACTTGCTTTAGGATTGTGTTGTTCAGGCTGTAGAAGTGGCTTGACCGGTTTGAGGTGGAGAGGACATGGCATTTCTTCGTGTTTAAACGCATCCCCCACTGGTTTGCCCACTTTTCCAAGTTTTTTGAGGTCTTGCTGGAGGATGAGATGGTCCTGAATGGAGCGGATTGGTCTGTACAGGAGGCAGTCATCAGCAAAGAGGCGTACTGTTGACTGTAAAGTCGGAAGGTCGTTGATATGGCACAAGAAAAGCAAAGGGCCGAGTACGGTGCCTTGGGGAACTCCAGACAAGACTGCTGCTTCCTCAGATGCGTCGCCTTCCAGCACCACCCTCATCCTCCGCTTGGTTGACGCCAGGATATATCATGAAAGGAAGCGGAGGGTACAGCCCTGTCATGTAGTCTCAGACCGAAATGGAAATCCGTAGCATCATCTTAATCATCCTCATTCTTATCGATCAGCATTTAAAAAAAAAAGTGTTAACTATAGGGAAAATTTGGATGTTTAATTTCTACTTGTTTGATTTGTTTCAAGTCCTCCATGCCCAAAAGGGGTCACAGGATTGAAATCTTTGAATCTTTGAGTGTGTGTGTGTTGTGTGTGTGTGTGTGTGTAAATAACAACAAAGACAACAAGCTGATACGGTTGTACAGATTCGGAATTTTCCGCTTTATTGGCCTTCGTCTGCTATTGACCTCCTCCCTGGATGCCAGCAAGCAAGATAGGCCTCGTGAGGGGAAGAGACGTAATTTTCATTTGACGTCATAAAACAAATTACGCACTGAATTCATGGATAACTTGTGGATAACTTGACAGACCTATCACAGATAGTAATTTGATGAACGGAAGGTAGATGTGTGTGTGTGTGTGTGTGTGTGTGCAGACCTGTCTACTTTACTATCTTATTGCGTATTTTTACGAAATTTTACTGGAAAATACGATAATACACCGAGTACGACAAAAATACGAGAATTGGCAACATTGGCTTTTTTTAAAAAAATCTTAAATAAATGTCAGCGAACCGCCCAGAGAAACGGGACAAACGAGTCACAAGACAAACCACAACGCGTTCAACCTCTTAGGTCTTCTTCAGGTGCAACAAACATGAAACAAATAACGAAAATGCACTTAGCTTTGATCGCTTCTGTGTTCAGCGCAGAAAGAAGGCGTTGAATGAAACGAGGCTGTTGGAAGGAAATAATGTGCGAGTCAAAGTCGTAATGATGATAATATTACTGATAGGAATACTAATAATGGTCAAAATATATATATATATAAAAAAAGAGACAAGATTACTACCAGTCTTGGTGTCATAAGTAGGTATGGGAGAAAGGAGAGTGGGTTAGAGGATTCTTAAACAGCAGGGTTGCCGTGGCAACAATCCCGGAGGCTAAGGCGATGGTGAAGTGTGTGTGCGTGTGTGTGTGTGTGGTTGTTGCCTACACCAAGGTCGGCCATATTCCACAGTGAGCGACTGACAGATATTCACTAAAAGAATGCTGCCACCAGCGACATTACGCGTTCATGAGAGTAATGAAAAGCTAGATGTTGAAAAGAAGGTTGCCAAAACGAGGGAGTAAACTTTCCTGAATGCATACCACGCAAACTTGAAGTGCTTAGGTCCAACTTTCTTGTGGTGCACTTTGTGCGAAACGGGTTTTAGTTGTGCTGAAGGAGGGCGCAACGACTGCCTAAAGCATGTTTCATCAAAATCGCATTAAAAAACTATCAGAAGTGATGTAAGGAACACCTTCAATTGTACAAGCATTGAAAAATGCCGAGGCGAAGTCAAGTCGGGGACCTGGAGCAGCAGGTGACAAACGCTATGATGATCATGATGTGTAGGATGGTGGCTAACGCGAATCTGTTCCTGTCAACGACCAATCGTCATGTTCCCTATAAGATGCTTTCTGACACTAGTGACAGCAAAATTGCTCAAGGGTGTGTCTGTCACTTAAACTTCAACTGTTAAATTAGCTCCACCCCCCTCCCCCTACACCCTTACACCCCCAAAACGGGGGGGGGGGGGGGATGGAGTGGCAGTACAAACAGAAGAAACTGATGGAAAATGAAAACTGTATGAAGGGTATACATGTGTGTGACTGTCTGTCACTCTCTGTGTGGGTGGGTGGGAGGTGTGTGTGTGTGTGGGGGGGGGGGGGGGGGGGGGGGTGAAAGAGAGGAGGGCATTGTAATTTTTTTATGAGATGGTCAATTAGGTACTTGCAGTATGTGTGTGTAGTGCACTTGTGCTAGTTGGTGTGAGTGTTTGAGTGTGAGTACAGCGCAGTGAGTTGGCTGCAAGAATTGCGCGAAATAAAAGATCCATGTGAAAGTTCAAGGCCAGAAAAATACTCTTTTTGTCATGGCATAGTAAAATTTACACCATGGAATACTAATGGTTCAGTTTTGAGATAGACAGGTCTGGTTTGTGAGTGAGTGTGTGTGCGAGCGTGCGTGTGTGTGAGTGCGCGCGCGCGCGTGCGTGTGTGTGTGCGCGCGCGCGCGCGCGCGTGTGTGTGTGTGTTTACGCATTCAGGAAAAGAGAGTGTGAGAGAGATTGAGAGAGAATAATGTGTGTATTGTAGGCCATAAACCCTGGTGGTGGTGGTGCGGAGTAATTGCAGTCGTCTTAGTGGTGCGGAGTAATTGCAACTGAGCACGGAAGCATAGCTAATACTTGTTCGAAATAATACTTAATGACAGAAGAAATGATCGCAACTTGAATGGTTTAAATAAATAGATTGACGAAATTTTAATAGTTTGCTCATGAGTACATGCCTAAAGAAGAGCTAATCTAAACTGGGTTGGGAATTTATAAAACTTGATCGGTAAATACTGAGATCTTTAGTTTGTGCAAGACAGGGCAAAACAACACAATATGCACTTCATTTTCTGAATCTTTCTGCAAAGTGGATTGATTAAATCTGCTTCACCATGAGAACGATAACGGTAATCATGCACGGGAATGTCAAAAATACCAAGCCTGAGTCTAGTCGTTATGTACTTTAAGTGGCAGTCCAGATTTAGCTGTAGATAAGTTTTAACGTCAGGTACGGTGCAAAAGGACCCTTAAAAGATAAATCTTTCACTGTTATCCATATGAAAATCCCATTCCTGCCACCTGCACAAAATCAGTCTATCTCTAAAGACTCTGAGAACATCGCTGGTCGCATTACAGTTTACAACGAACATTTGAGACCCAGTTTCTTTTGTCACGTTCATCTAAATCAAACAACATACGATAGGCCTTATATGTAATCTGCTCTCATGCATTCATTTATATAAATATGGTACCTGTTCATTTTGCCATTTGTCATTTGGGATTCGCAATTCAACTCCTAAAAATCCTTTTAGCCCAAATAAGTGGACCTTTTCGCATTGCAGAGCTGCTTCTTCTGACCCCCCATAACTCGGCACCATACTGTACAATTGGCTGAATCTGTGCGTCAAGCAGTTTCAGAAAAGTATGTAGGAAATTATCTTTTAAGTGAAGAGTTTTTGCAAAATACATACCAAAGCATTTTTGGCTCTACTCGAAAGGTACAAGCTGCTACAAAACTTAAGTCTCGTAGAAAAGTAGATTCCTAAGTACTTATATGCATTAACAACAGGCATAGTTATACTGTTGTAAGTCCATTTTTCACATGCAGATAAATGCCCCCTTTCCTAAATACAACAACATTACTTTTCTCCATATTCACCTTTAAATGTAAGCCTGAAGCTGCGCGATGCGAACATTTATCTGGGTTTGTAGACCAACGACTGTTTCAGCCAGCAGAGCCACATCATCAGCCAGTAGTAATATGAACAGCTCAAAGTAGTCATACATACATGTCACTCTGTGTCGGCCTCCTCTAATTACTTCCAGTGATAATTCATTGATAAAATAAAAAGAAAATAAAACAAGACTGCAAACATGACCTTGTTTCATCCCACGAGTACAGTCAATGTAATCAATTAGATCAGCACATCTGACCCTAGCCTTTACATTGACATACATGCTACAAACACATTGATACAATTTGCTATTCCATTTTTCATAAACATTGATACAAATTAACAATTTACCTTTGATTCCATTTTTCAAAAGGATCGGCCACACCAAGTTTCTTTCTATTGAATCAAACGCCATTTCAAAATCAATGAAGGGCAACATATACTTACGATTGAAATAAAACTGTTTTTGTATTAGCGCCAACAAAGTAAACATATGATCAACTATTGAGTATCCTCTTTTGAATCCTGCTTGGTGTTCGCCTGTCAAATTATTTTCTTCTACCCATTTTTGAAGTCTGTTATTTATAACTGCACTATTTATTTTACTGCTGATATCACACACAGATTTGCCTCTGTAATTGCTGGTATTATTAACATCACCTTTTTTTTTTTTAATAAAGGGAGTAGTATAGAATCAGTCCAGTTATCTGGAAAAAAATACCCTCGTCAAACAATGCATTAAGAAAAATTCACAAAAAAGTCAACAACCTGACCACCTGCATATTTCAACATTTCTCCAATGATTCCATGTGGAGCAGCAGCTTTACCATTCTTTAATTTATCTATTGCAAGCATTACCTCTACTCTTGACATAGGGCGATTCATAGCCATTGTATCATCTATAATCTTCCTCAGAATAGTCTTGATTATTATCCGGAAAACTGCACCTCTTGTTAAATTGTTATGAACGTGTTTTTTGTTTAAAAGATATTGTATGCAAAATTTCCCTAAACTCTGAGTGTTTACGGTTGTGACAAGTTTTTTTCCCCAACAACATATCAGTGTACCGTTTTCTTTTCTTTTTAACAAATTTTTATATTGTCTTCTAGCAACACAATAAGCATCACTGTCCTTTTCATCTTTTTTTTTTCTTCTAAAGATCGAGAGCAGATCTTTTGCTTACCTTACCTTTCGCTTTACATAATGTGCAATCTCTATCATACCAGTCTTGTCACGCATTGTCAAATTAATTTTCTTTTTCATAAAATCAGCATTCTTCCTAATACATTCATTGAAGCATCATTGCAACTCAAGTCAATCAAATTAATTGCATGAGCAAGCAAAGATAATGTTTCATTAGACTGCACCACAAGAACATAAACATGTTCAAAATCACAATTTCCACACAAACTTTTCAATTACCCGTTGTCTTTCCATTGGTGTAGGAGCACGCATAATATTGCTTCTCAGGGAAGGTTTGCAATTTAACTCTATGGGTAAGTGATCCGATTCTAATCTGTCTGATAGTCAATTTACACAAAGAAAAAAGGATGGTAAACAATTCTTTGGAGACTAGAAATAAACACCATTATATATTTTATATATATATATATACATATCTATCTATATCTATATCTATCTATCTATATATATATATATATGTGTGTGTGTGTGTGTGTGTGTGTGTGTGTGTGTGTGTGTGTGTGTGTGCTGTCGGCATTACCACTGCAAAAAACATTAAAAATACACAAACCAAGAGCTGTACTCGTATTTTACAAACATTTATGATAATTATTAAGTACATTATCTGAAGATTTTGTCACATAGCAATCCAAAACAGAAAGGGTGTTAAACTGATCGCAAGGTACAAAACTGTCGTTAAATATCTGGAGAAAAATTTTAAGTACTGCTATTCAAGATTCCGGAAACAATCACATGTGCATCATCAAACTGAGTCATATAATCGAAAAGACACTCTTCAAGTGCACTTATGCCATATTCAATATCAAAATGAATATAAAAAGGTGAACCATCAGGTGGAACATAGGCACAATCATATATGACATCCATTGTTAAACCAAAAAGACTCTTGTCAGTCAAAAATAAAAGAACATTTGGGCAGCCTGTCTTGATTTTATTTCTTTGTGTGTGTGTGTGTGTGTGTGTGTGTGTGTGTGTGTGTGTGTGTGTGTGTGTGTGTGTGTGTGTACACGCGTGCGTGCGTGCGTGCGTGTTAAAACATCCAGGAAAACGTGATGGAGATTGAAAGAGAATAATATGTGTGTGTGTGTGTGTGTGTGTGTGTGTGTGTGTGTGTGTGTGTGTGTGTGATTGCGCGCGCGCGCGCGTGTGTGTATGTGTGTGTGTGTGTATGTGTGTGTGTGTGTGTGTGTGTGTGTGTGTGTGTGTGTGTGTGTGTGTGTGTGAGAGAGAGAGAGAGAGAGAGAGAGAGAGAGAGAGAGAGAGAGAGTTTTGATATATCATGCACATAAGTTAATGTGTCAGATTTGAGGAGGACCCCCCCCCCCCCCCCCCCCCCCGAAAAAAAAAAAAAAAAATTCAAATATTCTAAAAATATATCGTTCAGATCGTCCAGAACAGAAGTATTCAGGCTCCACAACAAAATGATGGCGAAAACACCAGCTGCCGTGGCTATGTGGTAAGTGTCATGGACACCCGGCTGGGAGGTCGGTTCGATTCCCATCAGTCATGTGGATTTTTCTGCCCCGACCGGCTCCTACCCAGAGTTGTGTGTTACGATCAGACGTGGGCGAGATTCTGACGCTTGTGTTGCTTTATAGTGGAGCGCCTGTTGCCGGGGAACCCGTCTGACTTTGCTGCTGTTTAGATAATGTTCTGCTTGTACCTAGAAGCGTTTGGACATTTCTTGGACCCATCCTTCGAACACAGCATCATCTGAGCACAGTCTCCCAAGTCTCAGGAACTGTATGTACGGAATGCTGCTGTGTACATGTCCAGGATGGCATGACTGGGGACTAAGATCACAATGTGCGTCAGTGGGCTTTGTTTAGAGATCTGCTTGAAGGAATCCATCTTTCAGGGAAATGGCTGTATCCAGGAGGGGGATACTGCATGGTTATGTGTGTGTGTGTGTGTGTGTGTGTGTGTGTGTGTGTGTGTGTGTGTGCGCGCGCGCACGAGCATTATAGCACGCGTGTGTGTGCGTGCGTGCATGTATACGTGCGTACCCCCCCCCCCTCTCTCTCTCTCTCTCTCTCTCTGTGTCTCTTGTGGCAGTCTGTAAGGACTGAACGCTGTAGGACGTGTTTCTTGCAGCGTGTCACGTTTATTGTCAATTTCACCAGACAGTGAATGTCCCCGTCCCTCTTTGTTGGCCAGTGAATGCAACCAGTACCATGCATGCTGCACCTATACTGTTCAGGGCAAGATGTGGAAGTTTTTTTTTCTTTGCATTTTCATCGCCTTCATGTGCGCCGTGCCAAGAAGAAAGCTGAATTACGATGTCCGACATTGAAGCCGAGGAGCCGGATAGACGGTGTCATGGTTGGGCTGACACCCTAACTGTAATTTTCTTCAGTAGTCTCCTGATGCAATGTGATGTGGGGCCGAACCCTGGACTCCATGCAGACCCGTCTTACAAGTTCGGTGGATCCAGCAGAGTGAGTCGGGACAGATTTTCAAGTGGTTAAGGGGACAGAACTCAGACGGTATAGTGTTAGTGGACAGGAACCGACATCGACCGACTTGATGATAATGTTGACCTAAGAGACAGGTTCTGTGAAGTGAAGCAAGATGTGAGGGAAATAAAAGATTTTTGATCTTTAAAAATGATGGCCAGGCTCTTAGAAACGAAGTGACAGGCGCACAATGAACTGAGAGACTCGAATTAAGAACAAAGACAGATTGAACAGTTCAGAACTGAAACTGACGACGCAGAAGGTCGGTCCAAACGTAATGATATCGTTGTTCAAGGCATCAGAAGAGACAGAAATGAAAATGCAGAAGATTGTGAAAATCTCTTGAAAGGGATATTATTACAGTTTAGAAGTTAGCGATGAATTTCTTTCGACATGGTCCATCACTTAAATTCAAAAGAAAACTGGCTAATTATAGCTCGGTGTACCATTTACAAAGAGAAGGTAAAGCAACTGAATGCACAATATAAGTTAAAAGGTAGCAGCGATTTTTCTCAACGAGTAAGAGCAATTAGAAACTCTACCCTCAACTTAAGGCAGCCAGGAACCAAGGAAAAAGAGCCACAATGATGCGTGACCATCTGCTTATTGACAGCAAAAGGTTTGTTCTTAATGATGATGCCAGTTTGGTTGAAGCACCGCAGAAACATGGCCGGTGTTGTATTAAATAGTGTCGCCGTGAAATAGGGTCGCTACTACAGTATTTCACGTGAAATTTTGTAGTAGCGACAGTAATTCATGTGAAATTGTGTAGCAGCGGCAGTAATTCACATGGGAAAATGCAGTAGCGACCGCATTCCACGTGAAAAGTGATCGCACGACAATATCTCATGACATACGCTCATGAAATGTTACTGCTATCCATGAAATATTGCAGTTTGCGACAATATTTGCGACAGTGCCCATGAAATAATGAAGGTGGTGAAATATAGTCGCTTTGCGACAAAAATTCACGTGAGATAATACTGCATATCCATAATTAATACTAATTTTAAAATACTGATAGATTATGAAGCCCGCATCTCTCTCTCTGTCTCTCTCTGTCTCACACACACACACACACACACACACACACACACACACACACACACACACACACACACACACGTCCTTTTCAGAGAAAACAATAAATGTAGCTATGTTTGTTTGCTAAATTTTGAGATTGGCCTCAAAGCATTCCCAAAGCAGAAATGGATATGGAAAGTCCTTATTCAAAATATAATAATAAAAAAAGTCCAACATCGACTGTTTTCTAAGAAACAGGCACATGTGATGATTATCTGATTTGTTTTCTCTCTGTCGTTTTGTTTGTAATGTCTCCTCTTGAAAGAAATCCATTCACCCACTGAAGCATGTATGCATGCATACACATTCATGAACGTTCACTGCTATAAGGCCGAATATCACGTGCATGGTTGTATGAGTGCAAATTCATCTTGCATTTTGATATTTAGCATACTGTAGTTTGTTGCATTTTCATATATTCTTTAAATCTTGATTTACATTTGGAAACGATCGACTAGGATATGCATGCTGTTTGAGAATGGGTTTTGGGCTTTCATCCAAATAATTACTGACATTGTTTTTCTTTGTTGCATGTTAGTATACTTTTGCATTTCATAATTTGCTTTTTTCGTATAATATTCACACTGATATGCGTTTGCTAATCGCTTTATATTTCCTCAAGTAATCCCGTCTTTAGGTAGTTTTTTTTTTCTCTCAATTAGGTGATCCTACTTTTAATAAGTTCACTAATTTACTGTGGCACATCGCCAAATTGAGAACAATTGCCAAATGTGTCCACGTTCAACTAGGGGGATGAGGCATATGGTTTGACACTATTGACGGCTAACATTGACAATTTGTTATGCATCAAAGAGGGAAAAGTGAATTTTTGGGGAGAGGGGGAAGGGGTGCGTTTACAAAACAGGATTTTACGGAGAATGTCCTAGCGTCAGTGTTTTACAGGTATGGATTCATGGCTTATTGTTAGCGAAACCTCTTAACCCATATCATACCAAAAAATTTTTTTTTGCAGATTTTTTTTTTATGTGTCAATTTTCCTGCTATTTGGCACACAAATAGATGACTCTGTTAAGATTTTGAAGAAAAAAGTATTTTGAAGTAGTTTTCTGAGGTGCACCCTGGTAGGGTGCGCTAGTGGTGGATGGCTACCACTTTCTGACCAGTCATTGATTAGACAAAATGCAATGCTAAGCAAATGTCATGTCCTTTTGCTGGCACTTTTATTTTCCTAAGTTCAAATTTAACAAAAAACATCAATTTCAGTAATTTTCAATACTTTCCTTGCTCCATGATACTTGAACTGACATACATTTATAGCAAAATGATTTTTGCACACAAAAGAAACAAGTAAAAAGAAAGAAAAAGAAGGAAAAAAGCTATAGTCCCTTGTAGTATTGCATCCCTTAGCCAAGATAACATTTTGTCAAATTTCTGGTGAATGGCATGACCATAATACCAACAATTATGAAAAAGAAGATATTTATCTTATTTCACAAAATACAAAAACGTCTCTGTGAACTTGGTATGAACTTGAGCTATGTCCAATGTGCTTAGTGTCCATGGAATGTATTAAAGCAGGCCTGGTGTAGACCAACAAGACACTTTGAGCATCCCTTCCTGGTGTTCTTGTGGCAGAGTCCACACCTGCGCTGAGTTGGGACATCAATGCTGAAATGTCCAATGCTGTCCAGTCGAACATCATCCGGAATTCTGACTTTGAGTGGTTTGGGCCGGCCGTGTCCTCTTCTCTCAGTGCAGTATTTCAGCATATATGTTTTGACAATGCTTCTGCGAAATGCAAGCAAATCCAGAGGTGCGGTCTGAGCCAGCATGCTTGACTTGTACAGAATCCATGCATTCTGTATTACGGCATCGAGAGACCAGATGAACAATGGCCACCACTATTTTTTGGTACGCATGTTGACCCTGTAATATGAAATGTTTTGATCTGCACGATCTACCCCACCCATGCGTTTGTTGTAGTCTTTGATTGCATTGGGCTGGTCAATATTGATGAATTCCTGCTGCTCTTTGACCACCTTCGGACACTTCTTGTAGGGAAGACAGTGTTGCAGTTGCTGGCCAGGGTGACAAGACTGTTGTCGTTCCACTGGAGTAGAAGAAGGTTGTCAGTTTTGTCCAGTCTATAATCAAACACGCCTCTGTCTGCCTTCTTGATCTTTGCTACATCCAAAGGGCACCTGTCCATCCTGTTGGTGCGAATAGTGCCTGTTGCTCCAATCCCCATGTCTGCCAGAGTCTTCAGAAGGGGCAGACTCTTGAAAAAATTGTCAATATAAAGTTTGAACGGTAAATCTTCTGGAAACTCCGAGAGCAGATCCATGATGACAGCACCCCCGACCCCCGAGACCCAAGTCAGATTTGTGTTGTACATCTGCTCCACAGTATGGCTCAAACTGAATGATGTAGCCAGTGTCAGCAGCCAGTGTCCACAACTTCATCTGACGACTGCCCATGGCCAGGAGTGTGCATGTGCAGTGTACAACTTCCGCAATCTGGGGGAATAAATGACAAAGTGAAATTAATAACAATTTCCTCAGTGCTGACTAAAAATGGAATAAGTAGATATGAAACTTGCAATACTGGCTACAGAGTTCTTAGTGCAACAAACCACGTTGAAATCCGCCCATAACAAAAGCGTGAAATCAGCTATTTTGTGATTTGGGATTCTAACCCTGGATGGGGCCAAAAACAATAGTTCCCCCATTTCGCTCGGGAACTAATTAGACCAATCACAGACTTCAATATGGCACATTGCCAAAAATGCGACTTACCGACGGTGATTTGTTTTTAGGGGTGCCCACTGAATACTAGCGCACCCTGACAGGGTGCACCACTTCAAGTGAAGAAAAATCAATGGAAAGTAAACAACTCAGCAAAATGTGTTTCTGACCTGTTATCAGCACTGGTTGAAGTGAAGTATTCAACAAATGATTCACAATTTCAATCATTTGAAATATAGTTATGCTTACCCTTGTGAGGATGTTGAAGGTTGATCCCATTTTTCTTGACATGTGCTTCTTGATCACAATGGCGAAAAATCAAAATCAAGAGAAGTCACTCTAGTAACCTGTCAAACATTTTAAAAACATCAATGTGGAATAGCAACGAAATAAACCTTTTTGATTTTTCAATTAGTGATTTGGATAGGGGCGATCTATGACTGCACCCTGTGGGGGGGTGCGCAAGTAGAAAATGGGTTAATCTGGGTGTGCTCAGATCGTTTGGCCTTCTGGGCAGCCAAGCGCTAATATTTGATGTGCACATGACCCTGAAGAAAATAAGCTAAACCTGGGTTTTTTTCTCTTTTTTTTTTTGTTTGTTCGTTTGTTTTGTTTTGTTTTGTTTTGTTTTGAACCAACTTTTCCGTCTTAGTCGCTTAGCAAAGTGTTGGCGGTTTACCGTCCATAGCGTTAAATGATTTGAGCACCCCCAGTCAAACGTGTTTAACAACACATGATGATACGAGCGTTTGGACGGGCTTCATCGATGAATATCCTCACATATATTCACATAAAAAATCACTAAAAATAGTATTATCGTGACGCTTTATTTTGTCCTCAACAACAAACGAAGTTATGTTTTACAATGTAGACATGCTATTTTCACAGAAAAACAAGTACTGAAATTAAAGAAAATAGTACTTTAGTAGATCTCCCCTTTCTAGGAAGTGCGTTGCTCAAAATGACGGGGGGGGGGGGGGGGGGGGGGGGGGTCTTTTCGTGTGGGGAATTCGTGTGTATGTGCGTCGCTCAAAATGAAGGGAATTTTTGTGTGAATGCGTCGCTCAAAATGAGGGGATTTGCACTGGCAAAGGGAGATCTACGCGTTCGTTCGAACACATTTCTAGTATTGATATTTAAAGTGAATATCAAAGATTCGTAAACAAAAGCAACTTTTCTTTAGGAATTATAAAGAATTACAAAGTAAATTAGATGAAGGAAACCCAATTATCACTAATATCAAATAAAATTACTGACATGTGTCAATGAGAAAACACTTTGAGAAACCATCACGTACTTGTGTCAAAGTTAATAAAAAAGAAAAGAAGCTACCCTCCAAGGGATGAAAATTGAATGCAGTGTAAGTTGTTTGAAAAAAATTCAAAGGAACAATTAGAATCTTTTAAAATAAAATGTAAATGAAATTAAATAGACATTTTACATAAATGTCGAAGGGATGTAAGCATTCACATTTTCCAATCCAGGAAGTTTGTGTGCTAAAGCCACGTATATAGCATTTTTTTTCTTTAATAAGGAGAACATAATTAATACTATCCGCTCTTCATGGACTTTTACTATGGAATGAGAATGAGCACAAAAACCACACTTCTAATAACATGAAAATAAAGTAGACAGATTTTGCAGGGTCTTCTTTCACAAATGCTGATGACTGTTTCACTCAGTGAAAATGGAGCAGCGATGGTTAATCGTAGAATATATATTCAAAATAAGAGAAAAAAAAAAGATTGTGCAGTATGAAACGAAATGTTCACAATGTGGAATCAACGAACGAAAAAATATTAAGGATAGCCTTAAATATTATGTCCTATTAATATCCGCAATAAGGATGCAAAAATCTCAAGAACATCAATATGAAGCACACACACACCTAATATAATGGCTGCAATGACATATCAAAAGTAAAAGACTAAATGTTAGCAAATATAAAGACCAACGTTTCTAATACAGGTGCGATCATTGTCAGAAAGCGCCGTGACGAGCATGACGAGCTTGTTTAAACGTCCAGCACAATATCGCAATGCCCCGTGTCGAGCGTGTTCAAACGTCCAGCACAATATCGTAATGCCCCGTGACGAGCGTGTTCAAACGTCCGCCACAACATCGAAAAGCACTGTGGCGAGCGTGTTTAAATGTCCAGCACAACATCAAAATGCCCAAAATGCCCAGGGGGGGGGGGGGGGGGGGGGGGGGGATGTAGCGGGCATGAGATGCCTGTGACATATTTTGTTTGTTTCTCGTTTTCCTGGTTCCAGGGGGGTACAAAGGTTTATAAGGAACCCAGTACTCGGGAACATTCGAGTCGAGTTGGTCTTTCCACACAAACACGGTGCGTTTGCACAGAGTTGCAAATGCTGAAATTTCGAGGTCAGTGCCCCAAAGAGGTCCCGAAGCCTTTCCTGGAGTTGCTGGTGTGTGTCCATACCTCGCGACAAGTACTGTTCAGGTTCTTCTTGGAGGATGCATCTGAAGATTCCCGATGGATCAGACTTCATGTATTCCGTGATTCCGCGTCTTACAGCTGGGTTGTTTGTTTCATCTCCAGTCACGAAATAACTGAAAGAACGGAACAGGTAGTTTCCGTCGCCCTGTGCTTTGTAAGTGTTTGTGCTCTTTGGTGGTGGCGAGAAAGATGAAAATTGTTCCTGTGTTCCAAACTTTGGACTATTCTTCCAGCTGCCCTCAGAAATCCCCAGCATCGTTGCCCACCGTTTTCATCTCCTTTTCATCAGGTGCACGGAATTGTATCGAACTTCTTCTGGGCGCACAACGTGCTTCTTCTTTGGTGCTTCTCCTGCTTTTGCACATGTTTCAAACGCGAAACTGACACAGCTCGCTTCGCACCGTCCAGATATGCAGTGTTCACATTCGTTATTCTTGTAATGACATATGGCCCTGAAAAGTGGGGATCAAGCTCTTCGCCTTTCCTAGAACGTTTTCGCGAATTTTGCAACAGGACACGCTCTCCCTCCTTGAATAATGGTTTTTTCGCGTTTTTCATCATACTGTTTCTTATATTTTGTTGCTCGGCCTCAATGTTTTCGTGTGCTCTCTGGTGCATGTGCTGTTGAGAACTAGCCTTGCAGTCTTGGGAATCTGCAGCTGCTGTTTTGTCCTGTGTGTCGTTTCCTTGAAGGATTTCCGCAGCTGCCAGGTCCAACTCGTCTTCGTCTTCAATCGAACAATCGATGCGAGGTTTACACCCAAATGCTAACTCATATGGTGAATGTTTTGTTGACCTCGGGGTGTGCCAGTGCATCCCTCTCAGAACTTGATTAAAAAATTTTGGCCAGTCACCTTTGTGCTCTGTCAGTTTTCTCAGACCACTCTTGACGCAAGCATTCATTCTCTCAGTCAGTCCGTTTGTCTGAAAAAAGAAACCCAAAAAATGTGTATCCGTTACATATGGTATAATCATAGGGTAGCATATCTATAGTCCCAAAGGTCTATAATCCCACAGCTCTATAATCCACACTATGTTTTTGGTGCTGTGGAAGTAGAGCTGTGGGACTATAGAATTGTGGGATTAAAGAGTGTGGGATCAGATGTAAGAACAAAGAGTTGTGGGATTATAGAGTTTTTTCATTTCAGATTGACTCTGTAATCCCACACTGATGTAAGTAACTGTCCAAGCCGCACCGCTGGGATATAATCTATTCCCCATACAATATACTGCTACAATAGCGATTTTTCGACATGGTATCTATGAAAAAAAAAAAATTCGAAACGTCCAGAAATGAGTGAAATATCAACGATTTTGTGTTTTGAGTTCGAACCTCGTTCTCGGCGAGACCTTAACCTTAAAGAAAAACCAAGACGATGCAACGAAAGATTATTAGGTCTCTCGAACTCGTACACTGAATTTGATTACGATTGACCAAATGCGATGATATGAAATAAGGGGTGCGGCCGCCGTACGGATGGACGGACATACGGACGGATGGACAAAGCCAAAAAAGTAGATCCTGATTTTGCTTGGGAACTAAAAAAAAAAAAAAAAAAAGAAACGAACAAGAACAACCGTGAATGCACGATAATCACCCCCATCACCGTCTCAGGATCATGTGTGTACAAAATTGTGTGACAATCGGTTCAGCCGTTTAAGAGATGGCGATTGTAAAAGGTCTGACGGACGAACAGACAGAAGGGCGTTCCAAAGTGAAAACAATACACCTGCTGACAAAATAACAATGTGTGACTATAGAGTCTATTTGTAATTACAAACGCTCTATATCCCCACAACTCTATAGTCCCACAGCTCTTTCACGCCACAGTCTATAATCTCTCAAACTCTGGGACTATAGAGCCGTGGGACTAGAAAGCCGTGAGACTGTAGAGATTTGGGATTGTAGACATGTGGGAGTAAAAAGCTGGAAATTATTAGAGTGCCTCCCAATCATAGATTTTGACAGAGGCAGTATTATCACAAGATGTTTGTGTATTTCTCAGTCCTGAGAGATTTTTGGTGCCTTCTGCGAATGAGAGCGTGTGTGTTCATGCTTGCGTTTGTGCCTGCGTTATTATATCCAAGAGGGGGTGGTGCAGTGGTATAGTGCATTGTACTCTTCGGATGAGACTTTGTATCGAGGTCCCTTTTGTGCGTGCAAACATCCGTAATGGGGGGGGGGGGGGGGGGGGGGGGGGGGTTGATTAAGACGCTTTTATCTATTGAGCTTTGCAATCTCAACACAGGCAAAACATTGCTGCTGTCAAGGGAGGAATGCAATATTAATGTCCTGTGGCTTTTGGCCCTTAAAAATGGTAAGTCACATTAAACTGACACCAGCGAACCAGTATTTCTTGGTCAATACTGAACCACCATAATCATAACTGTATTAAAATGGACAGCGGAAAGACCACGTTATTTACGAGACGTAAGTGAGATTCAAACCAGCGCAAGTTGAAATCGCAGGCTGATGCTCTACACTACTGAGCTTCATCCCCGGCCCCGCTGTCCCAACTCTGAATACAGGCTTTTAAAAAGGCTATAGGTGTGCTCAGTGGTTATGAGGAGCCGGGATAGCTCAGTCGGTTAGAGCGTGCGCTGACAACCTGATTGTCCCTGGTTCGAATCCCGGATTGGTCAATGTGTGGCCTTATTAATTCTCCCATAACTGAACTGGGTCACTGGTGTCAGTATAATGTGACCAGTCGTCGCGAAATACCGAAAGGTGAAAATGACGTTAAACCCAATATTAAAAAAGATAGCCTTAACTGACTGAGTTGTGTCTGAGAGAGAGAGAGAGAGAGAGAGAGAGAGAGAGAGAGAGAGAGAGAGAGAGACAGACAGACAGACAGACAGACAGACAGAGATAACAAACAGTATATAGAGAGAACAGTCGTTACTATAAAGAGAGAGAAATAGAAGACGTTGATTGATAGGCTTAGAGAGAGAGAGAGAGAGAGAGAGAGAGAGAGAGAGAGAGAGAGAGAGAGAGAGAGAGAGAGGAAACAAATGGACATTTTTTAAAGAGAGAAAAATGAGAGAGAGAGAGAGAGAGAGAGAGAGAGAGTCACCTGAGGGTGGTATGTGGTGGATGTCTTGTGGTTGATGTCATGACCATTGCAGTAGTCGTCAAAAGTCTTGTTGCAAAACTCCTTGCCTTGGTCTGTGATTACAATTGCAGGAAAGCCCCAACGGCTGCATTTTTCATCGAAAAAATCGACGATTCCACGCGCTTCCTTTGTCTTTAGGGGAGCAGCTTCACATATTTGGTTAGGTAATCGACAGCCACAAGAAGGTACTCCAAACCATCGTCACCCCTGGGCAGTTTGGTTAAGTCCATACCCCACATACGGAAAGGACGTTGAGGAGGTCGAACTGGCCGTAGTGGAGCATTTTGTGTTTCAAATCTTGCACTTTTCTGACACTTTTCACAAGCTTTGACAATTGTTTCATGTCCTCAAACATATTGTTCCAATAATATGCTGATTTCACTCGTTCGTGTGTAGCATTGACCCATATGATCCGTGTCGTGCACCCTTTTCAGAATTCCAAGTTCATCACCTTTTCTTGCAACCTCTCTTGTGCCTTCTTTACCCACGTAAAACAACCAATTGTCCTTTACAACAAAAGCTTTACTTTTCCTGCGTAGAGCATCTTTGGCGTTCTTTTGGTTTACCTTTTCGCCAAATTTCGGAAAACACTTTATTCTCAATATAATACACAAGATTATGGTAAGTTTTGTCGTTAAAGCCACCATAAACGTACTCGGTCATCTTGAAGTGAAAACTGACAATAGACTCACTGCATGCCACAAATGAATTATTTTTACGTTGATTGACGTAACATGCCCCGCCTCCTGTGATGAAATCGGTCAATCCAGAAGAAGAAATAAGCTAGATTCAATAGCATCCTGTCTACGTGACTGCACGCTTTTACTCTTTAAAATGTTGCAGTTTTTAGCACTTTTGTCGGTGCTTTTAACACTAAAGAAAACTTTCGGTGTGCCGCTTTTTTCTTTGAAGATATACAGAAATAACACATTTAAGAGAAGCATGTTTAGATATTGAGCGTCAGTTGGACAAAGAGACCGATTCTTTTTGATCTACTACAAAAAAGGAATCGAAATACCGACAGACAATAAAAGCCATCCGTATCTTTCGCTCGCCCTTTCACTCCTTACTACATCTCTCTCTCTCTCTCTCTCTCTCTCTCTCTCTCTCTCTCTCTCTCTCTCTCCCGCGGTGGCCTGACGGATAAGGCGTCCGTCTCGTGGTTGAGAGGTCGGTGGTTTGATCCCCGGGCCGAGCCATACCTAAGACTTTAAAATTGGCATTCTAGTGGCTGCCCCATCTGGCGTCTGGCATTATGGGGTAAGTGCTAGGTCTGGTTGGCCCGGTGTCAGCATTATGTGACTGGGTGAGACTAGAAGCCTGTGCTGCAACTTCTATCTCAAGTGTGGCACACCTTAACTGTCTAATTAGCACCGTCGTTGTACAAACTCCTCTGTAGCATAATCCATTAATGACCAAGCATGGTACCATTCAGACCAAAACTGTAGATTTCTATAAGGTGCAACGGGACAGACAGACACCACTGACCCAGACATCAGCGTCAGGATCTTTTTACTTCCAAAACGCCCATGACCTCCTCTGTAGCATAACCCATCAACTCACCAAGTTTGGTGCCAATCAGATCAAAACTGTTGACGTGGCACATGATAATGTCGAGGCAGCATCGCCCCTAGATGATTCCGGGGGTTTTCAATAGAGCGCCCATAAGGCCTCCGTGGCAAAAGCTATGGACTCACCAAGTTTGGTTCCATTGAGACCAAACCTTAGACTTCTATAAGGTGAACGACAGATTTCCACAGTAGCGACACGATCTCACGCGAGGAACGACAGATTTCCACAGTAGCGACACGATCTCACGCGAGGAGCGACAGATTTCCACAGTAGCGACACGATCTCACGCGCGAGGAGCGACAGATTTCCACAGTAGCGACACGATCTCACGCGAGGAACGACAGATTTCCATCAACTATGTGTCGTCTTTTGATTTTGTTTACCATGTGGAAACTTTCGTTGAAGAATTTAAGTCTATGATTTCTCCTGATCACACTGTCTTCGTCAAACGTAAGTGAAATTTACTGAGGTTGGACGGAGATCAGGTGATGCAATTTGTTTACTCACGATATACGTGGGGAAAAACTTGATTCAAATTGTGATAATGCTTTGATATTTGTCATTGATAGAAAATTGTTTCAGATGCCAACAATGTTTTATGTGTGTTGCTATATTCCTCCAGATGGATCACCATATTGTGCAGTCTGTAATACTGATAACAAATTGAGGATTGTTTGATGGATACTCTTTGCGCGTATAATGATATCTCATTTGTAATGTGCGATGATTTCGTCGGAAGAACACCAGATATTTCTGTAGATATTACTATGAATTTACGCAGTTTTCATGGTTTGATAAGTTAGTTTTTTTTTTTTTTTTTTTTTTGCTGTCCCAACCTCTGCGCACCTCAGAGGCAGTGCACCCCGCCGCTCATTCCGACACCCTGTCCACAGCCACAGCCCGGTCGGCCCCACCGCAGCCCCGGCACCGGCAATCCACAGGCAGCAGCCAATGTCAAGCCGCCAAGAGGCAACCCACCGGAGGAGACAGTGCACTGCTGCCGAGTCACTTCAGTGGTGTTCAGTGGCGCCTGTTCTGATCTAACATACGCAGGACACCACCTACTAAGCCCCCTACTGACGACAATAATTGCTTAGTCGCGCAGCCGGCGTGAGTGAGCTCTCCCTCCGGAGGGCGCCACCACGTCCGTCCAACGACAACCCCCATGGACTCGCCGATACCGGTGACCCCGACGGAACCAAACCAAGGCCACAGACGCGGAGAGGACATCGAAACTGAGGTCACCATGAGAGCAGGGCATGAAACGGGGCCACAGAATTTGAGACTTTTTTTTTTTTTTTTTATGCTGATCGATGAGAATGAGGATGATTATGATGATGCTACGGATTTCCATTTCGGTCTGAGACTACATGACAGGACTGTACTCTACGCTTCCTTTCATAATATATCCCGGCGTCAACCAGGCCCGAGAGATACAGACACCTGCAGTGTTGGTCAGGAAATTTGAGCAACACTCTCAGAAACGCATCCATTAAGTGTATGAAACTCGACTGTGTGGTCCCAGTCTTCCCAACTGAGTCCGCAGCAAACTCAACTCTGGGTAGGAGCCGGTCGGGGCAGAAAAACCCACATGACTTCTGATGGGATTCGAACCCGCGACCTCCCAGCCGGGAGTCCGCGACGCTAACCACTTCGCCACGGCGGCTGGTCTGGTTTGATAAGTTTGATCAAGTGAGCACAAAAAGATGCTCAAAGGATAAATTGATATATATATATATATATATATATATATATATATGGAAAATAATTGCTGAATGTTTGCTTTTCTGTGGGGTTCTCTCTACTCAATGGTGTTGCCATGGAGACAAAGAAGGCTGATTTACATACGTAGTTGATACTAGTAGCAGCGTTAATGATTGTTTTGTTGTTTTGTTGCATCATCCGATCTTTTTGATTTTATAAACTAAATCATGTACATTTTGTGTGAGTGAAACGGTTTGAATCTGATCACGTGCCTTTAGATTTTGATATAAATGTAAAAGATATAGAGACATTCGAATATAAGTGTTCTAGCTGTCGACAGTCTGCAGAAAAAATTGAGTGGAAGAGTGAGATTGCAAGTGATTTTTGTACTGTAATGAATTCAGATGGTGTGCATCAACTATTGTCGAATGCATCAGACATGTTAGATGTGGATGTAAATAACGCACTTGAAATATTCAGTGATGCTGTGAAGTGTGCTGCAGGCTCCATGAAACATCAAACTTGCATTGGTGTGAAAAGACACCAGATGAAATGGTTTAAGGAAGAATGTAAAATCTCAGGACAAAAAGTAAGGAAATTATTGAGAATATAGCTGCAGGCTCCGTGAAACATCAAACTTGCATTGGTGTGAAAAGACACCAGAAGAAATGGTTTAAGGAAGAATGTAAAATCACAGGACAAAAAGTAAGGAAATTATTGAGAATATGTATCAGAATGCTGGATGTTGCTGACCGTCATATGTATTGTGTAGGCGGTAGAAGAGAGTATAAAACTTGTTGCTCAGAAAGGAAAAGACCTTTAATGATTCATTGTTTGAAAAAGTAATAAACTCCATTAATAATCAACAAAAGTTCTGGTCAAATGTCAAGTCAGTACTTAAAAAAGCGTGCTCACAATCAAAATGACATCACGGCTAACGAGGGGTTTGAGCATAAAAAAAAAAAGTTTTGGGAAGAGATGTTGACATTGCTCCAGACGTTTATTGTAATCAGTTGTTAGAAGATGATGAGCGCGCAGAGTATTTAGATCGGCCTATCTTAAAACACGGGGTATTAATTGCAATTAAAAAAGTTGCAAAGCTGCTGGACCGAATGGTCTTACATATGATTTTTTTTTGAAAATTGAGAGACAGCGGCATTTAAAAAAAAATTGTTCAAGGTTTTTTGTTTAATAAGGGGATGTATCCTGAAAACTGGACTGAGTCAACCATTCTTACCTTGTGTTAAAGTGGAGACCGTAAATGATTCAAATAAATACAGGGAAATTTCATTATGTGTAGTATAGCGAGTAGACTGTACGGTTTTCGTAATAAATAAAATGTTTTTCAGAGAGAATCGAAGTAAATGATATTACCAGTAGTTTCAAACTGGTCTCTGAAAGGATTTTTTATATATATATATATATATATATATATATATATATATATATATATATATATACCACTCAGACTGTTCCTTATCTTTTGATCTCCCTTGCATCCTTAAATGGATCCTCAAGCATAGGCTCAAAGATTGTCCCCTACATTTTATACTGTTTGCATAATGTTTTTAGTTTTCAGCAACTTTTTTCATCTCCACACTTTCGTTTTGTTTTATTCCACTACCTTTCGCTGGCTGCTTTAGGGGTGCTGTTGGATTCTTTTTCGAACCCTTGGCGGTCAGAACATCATAGAATTATGGACTGTGGTGTGTCTCTATTTGACGCCAAGAGCACAGACACAATCAGCCGTGTCTCCCTGATGAGTCCGATCCAGCGGACGAAAGGTCTCGGAGCAGGCGATACATATAGATCTGTCTTCGAGAGGGATTGCGATGGTTACCTCATGCAGCTAGTGAAGGATTTTCGTATTTATGATATACATTTTACCATTTACTTCATCTTCAATTTTTTTTTTTTTTTTTTTTTGTTGTCAATTTCAGTTCTTTGCCAAGTCATTACTACAGTGATGTAAGAATTGTTAACCTGCACTTGTTTTCCCCCACTACTTAATTGTTCAGCTATATATATATATATATATATATATATATATATATATATATATATATATATATGTGTGTGTGTGTTCGTGTGTGTGTATCATATGTTCACTGTGTTGGCTGCTGTTCAAAAATAAGTTGCTATCAATCTAAAATTACATGTTGCTTTTCTTGATTTTGAAAAAAAAAAAAAAAAAAAAAAAAAAAAAAAGGGCTTTACTCGGTTTCTAGGAAATTGCTATGGCCAATTCTAATAAAAAATGGTAATAAGGGTTAAGCTTTGTCATTGTGTGGGAAGCGTGTATGAAAACGTGAAAGCCAAAATGAAGAGTGGTTCAGTGATTATGTACACATGTAAATAAGAGGATGTTTGTAGTAGCGTTTTATTTTCCTTACTTATCAATGATTTAGCTCCTGAGATTACTGAAGGAAGTTAGCATGGTGTATATTTTAATTTGATAGAATTGTGTATTCTGCTATTTGCAGACGATATTGTGCTCTCCGTAAGGTTCTCAGTTGACGTGTGTCGCCCTGAGGCGGATGGAGGAGAGGCTATATACTGACAGGGAAAGACTGACACATTCTGCTCCACTTTTGGCAGTGCTGCAAGCAGTGGTGTCAGTCAGCGGTGGAGGCTGAAAGCGAGAGAGGTGACAAACACACAGACATTCGCCAACACACTAGGCGCATCACTCAACCATCGAGACACACAAACTACAAGGCTGAACTATAAGGGACTCGGAGAAATGTGGCCCCCAGCAGGCCAACCGGGTGTGGATATGCCCTGGTGCCCACAAATCAGACTCCCAGCTATGGGTCAAATAGCTTCACTGTCTTGTAGATGTGTCAGGCTAAGGGAGTAAACTCTGAAGGAAAATCCGCAGTGGAGCCCCTGAGGCGGTTGGTCGACACACAGTGTCACCTTCTGGCAACTCCAGCAGCTACGCTGACACCATACTGTACTGGCTTGTCCTTTCCATTGGATCCTGTCAGCAAGGCCAAGAGGGGGATTCTAGCGATTGGGCGCCCCAGGATCTCCACACATTTCGTCCAGGCTTGCACGCTGGAGAGGTCACTCCAGTGCCGCTGTCCCGGCGACAGAAACGACTCGGGAGACAGCAGTTACGATATAATCCCAGAGCCTATTGGCGTAAGCTCGGGGCGCTACGGGTTGTCTCCAATGGCGGGAGGGATCACCATGTTCCACTGGTCAGCTACCGCCCGCCTCAAGCTGGGCAGCCCCCAACCAATAAGGTGTTGAATTGCCACAGTCTGCCTGCTTCAGTGGGTGCTTGGAGCTCAGGGGGAAAGACCGAAGAGCAGACTATAAATCCTGCACCAGGCAATAAAAGAAAAAAAGAAACCCAAACTACCAGCCTTGCGGTTGGCAACCTGGAACGTCAGAACAATGTGTCCTGTCCATCAACCTGAACGTCAGAACAATGTGTCCTGCCCATCCTCATTTGAACCACCTTCCTCACGCACGTTCTGTCTATGTATCTGAGTACCATGGGTTCCTTGGTTCAGTTCCGGATTACGTCACTCCCTCCACTTCCCACCACCCCCCCCCCCCCTTTTTTTTTTCTTTCGAAGTGTGTCTAAGGCAAGGGGGGGGGGGGGGGGGGGGGGGGGGGGGGGGGGAGGGCAAGGGGAGTAAGAAGGGGGAACGAAAGGGAAGGGAGACAGATGATGAGAGGAGATTGGCCAGTGAACTGAATGTGTTCTACACACGTTTTGACCAAAGGGACTTCAGCATTGAGCAGCAGCGGGCCATGGACATGGTGCACCAGCTCCCTGGATCCCCAGTGACCATCAGTGAAGAGGAAGTCCGCAGACTGTTCAGGAAGCTGAATGTCAGAAGTGTCTCCGGTCCGGATAGCATCAGCAGCAGGACTCTGAAAACCTTCAGTGACTGTTTGGCCCATGTCTTCAAAGAGTTGTTCCAGCGATCATTTCAGGAAGGCCATGTCCTGCAATCATGGAGGTCATCCACGATCATTGCTGTACCAAAGAAGAAAGTGGTCAATCAACTCATCGACTACAGACCAGTGGCGGTAACATCAGTCCCCATGAAATGTGCGGAGAAAATTGTCCTCAAGCATCTCAGGTGAGATGGCTGATTAACCTCTCCTTTCTTATATATTGACACGATGACGGATTGCAACCGCTGTTTATGGAAAATGCCATGATCAAACAATTCATTGAAAAAAGACAAAGAAAGAGTGACTGGTTTGATGCAGAAAGTCATCGCAATAAGAAAGCAATTAGGGGGTCACCAAGGAAATTTGAACGAGCAAAGAAGACGTCAACAAAAAAGACAGGCGTACATAAAGAAAAGAGAGGAACATAAGCATAAGGTAAACCAAAAGAAAACAGTATAATCAAGCAAGGCTGGTTAAACTAAAGCAGACAGTACATACTTCAAGAAAACAGAGTATGATTAAGCAAGGTTGATTAATCTAAAGCAGTCAGTAACGCTTCAAAACTATTTTTAGTTCGTGATACACATATCGATGCTTCTCTAGAAATAGTTGTAAAGTCGCTATACGGTCTTTGTTTCTCATCATGCATGCAGCTGCACTGTATAGCGACTTTATATCTATTTCTAGAGAAGCATCGATATCTGTATCACGAACTAAAAAAGCGTTATCTAAATTTTGTTTGAAATTTGCAGACCTTTGCTCGTTGATAAGTGTATTCCTCTTACCATACATAGCGATTCTCTTTACTGGTTTGAACTCTGCATGACTAAATGAATTCTTGTTCCACATTTTTTTTCCCGAATAAACTCTACAGACCAGTGACAAGAATCAAGGGAGAGAGAGAGAGAGGATCTTCCTCCGGAGTGCCGCGGCAGGACACCAGCTGATCTTGCTGGCTGGACAAGAAAAGATAGGGAGGGAATGAAAAAGAATGCGATTGCATGCCATAGGCCCATGATTTAAAAGAAATTAAATTAGGTAAAGTTCAAAACCGTTTCGTGTCGTTGCCGATGACATGTGCAAATGGGGTGTAGCTCTGAATGTTCATCACCCTTTTGAGGTATACTTTTACTACGGAATGATGCTGTTTAAGATAAACTCGCTTAAGGGAAACCTCTGATAAGGGAACTATTCTTTTATTCCCGGTCGAAATTGTTCTTTGTATGACTAATATTACTTTGGATAAGGAAAACTCTAATAAGGAAAACTTCGGTTAAGGGAAACCTAATTTGTCTTTTTCATACTCGAATAAGTGAAACTTGAATTGGAACATACGACGTCACATTCTAGAATTTTCTGTTGATCTCGGTAAATCAAATGAAAACTCGAATAAGCGAAACATTAAAAAAAACACAAAAAAACTTTCTTATATCCGACGTCAGATGACCTAAACACATACGGAACATACGACGTCACATTCCAGAATTTTCCATTGGTCTCGATAAATCAAACAAAACATCTAACAATCGAAAAAAAAAAATTTGAAAGTGTAACTTATGCGACAAAGAAACGAGTTCGTCAAGCCAAGAACCAGGAGGTTGACTAAGCTCTGTGATGACACGTTTCGAAATAACGACGCGATTCGAAATTATTATTTCAAAACATGTCAAATTTATTTCAAAACGCGTTGGTGTGTGTTGTCACGTTTTGAAATAACGACGCGATTTGAAATAATTATTTTCAAAACGTGTCGAGTTTATTTCAAAACACGTTCGTGTGTGTCGACACGTTTTGAAATAAAACTGCAATTTGAAATAAATTCACCAAAGTCTTTTTGAGTACACCCATTGAGGACAAAACCCACTGGAGAAAACACTTCCCATAAAGGACAAAACACCACTGACCAAAATACCACCTATGTGGACAAAAGCGTACTAGACAAAACAGTACCCATGCAGGACAAAAGACCACTAGACAAAAGACCACCCCTAAACGACAAAAAAAGAACAAAACAAAACAAAAAAAAAAAAAAAAAAACCCCACAAAAACAGCAAAAAAACCCCACAAAAAACAAACAAACAAAAAAAAAACTTGGACAAAACAATTGTTTGTGCACACCCATTCAGGACCGAATCCACTGGACAAAAACACTAGCCATGCAGGACAAAAGCCCACTACACAAAATACCACAGAAAAAGGACAAAAATCCACTAGACAAAACATCTTTGTGCAGTATTATTAAGGATGAAGAGACACTGGACAAAATATTACTGACGCGATTTGAAATAATTATTTCAAAACGTGTCGAGTCTATTTCGAAACGCATTGGTGTGTGTCGACATGTTTTGAAATAACGACGCGATTTGAAATAATTATTTCAAAATGTGTCGAGTTTATTTCAAAACTCGTTGGTGTGTGTCGACACGTTTTGAAATAACGACGCGATTTGAAATAATTATTTCAAAAGGTGTCGAGTTTATTTCAATACGTGTTGGTGTGTGTCGACACGTTTTGAAATAAAACCGCAATTTGAAATAAATTCACCAAAGTCTTTGAGTACACCCATTCAGGACGAAAAACCACTGGGCAAAACACTACCCATGCAGAACAACACACCACTGGACAAAATGCCACCTATGAGGACAAAATCCTACTTAACAAAACACTACCCACACAGGACAAAAGCCCATTAGACAAAAAGCCACCCGTAAAGGGACGAAAAAAAAAAAACCCTGGACAAAACAAGTGTTTGTGCACACCCATTCAGGACCAAACCCACTTGACAAAACACTAGCCATGCAGGACAAAAGCCCACGACACAAAATACCACCCGTGAAGGACAAAAAACCCCCAAAAAAACACTAGACAAAACAAGTCTTTGTGCAGACTTATAAGGACAAAGAGACACCGGACACAACACTGTCGAAGCAATTTGAAATAATTATTTCAAAACATGTTGAGTTTATTTCAAAATGCGTTGGTCTGGGTCGACACGTTTTGACATAAAACCGCATTTCGAAATACGTTCACCAAAGTCTTTGAGTACAACCATTTAGGACAAAAACCCACTGGACAATACACTACCCATGCAGGGACAAAACCCACAGGACAAAATACCACCTCCACCTATGAGGACAAAAAACCTACTGGACAAAAGACTACCCACGAAGGGCAAAAGACCACTAGACAAGAGACCACCCCTAAAAGAAAAAAAAACAAAACAAAAAACCCAAACTGGACAAAACAAGTGTTTGTGCACACCCATTCAGGACGAAACCACTGGACGAAACACTACTAGCCATGCAGGACAAAAGCCCACCCACACAAAATACACAAAATACCACAGAAAAAGGACAAAAATGCACTAGAAAAAAAAACGTCTTTGTGCAGTATTATTAAGTACGAAGAGACACTGTACAAAACACTACTGACGCGATTTGAAATTATTTTTTCAAAACGTGTCGAGTTTATTTCAAAACGCGTTGGTGTGTGTTGACACGTTTTGAAATAAAACCACAATTTGAAATAAATTCACCAAAGTCTTTTAGTACACCCATTCAGGACAAAAACCCAGTTGACAAAACACTACCCATGCAGGACAAAACACCACTGGACAAAATACCACCTATGAGGACAAAAACCTACTGGACAAAACACTACCCACACAGGACAAAAGCCTATTATACAAAAGGCCACCCTTAAAGGACGAACGTTGGACAAAACACTGACAAAAAAGTGTTTGTGCACACCCATTCAGAACCAAACTCACTGGACAAAACACCACCCCATGCAGGACAAAACACCACTGGACAAAATACTACCTATGAGGACAAAAACCTACTGGACAAAACAAGTCTTTATGCAGTATTACTCAGGATGGAGAGACACCCGACACAACACTGTCGAAGCGATTTGAAATAATTATTTCAAAACATGTCGAGTTTATTTCAAAACGCATTGGTGTGTGTTGACACGTTTTGAAATAAAACTGCAATTTGAAATAAATTCACCAAAGTCTTTGAGTACACCCATTCAGGACAAAAACCCACTGGACAAAACACTACCCATGCAGAACAAAACACCACTGGACAAAATACTACCTTTGAGGACAAAAACCTACTGGACAAAACACTACCCACACAGGACAAAAGACCACTAGACAAAAAGCCACCCGTAAAGGAAAAAAAAAAAAAAAAAAAACAAACCCTGGACAAAACAAGTGTTTGTGCACACCCATTCAGGACCAAACCCACTGGACAAAACACTAGCCATGCAGGACACATGGCCACTACACAAAATACCACGCATGATGGACAAAAGTCCACTAGACAAAACAATGTCTTTGTGCAGTATTATGGACGAAGAGACACCGGACAAAACGCTGCTGACGCGATTTGAAATAATTATTTCAAAACGTGTCGTGGTTTATTTCAAAAACACGTTGGTGTGTATCGACACGTTTTGAAATAACGCCGCGATTTGAAATAATTATTTCAAAACTTGTCAAGTTTATTTCAAAACGCGTTGGTGTGTGTCGACATGTTTTTTGAAATAACGACGCGATTTGAAATAATTATTTCAAAACGTGTCGAGTTTGTTTTCAAAACGCGTTGGTGTGTGTCGACAAGTTTTCAAATGAAACCGCAATTTGAAATAAATTTATCAAAGTCTTTGAGTACGACAATTCAGGACTAAAAACCCACTTAACAAAACACTACCCATGCAGAACAACACACCACTGGACAAAATACCACCTGTGAGGACAGAACCTACTGGAGAAAAAACACTACCTGCACAGTACAAAAGCCCACTAGAGAAAAGGCCACTCTTAAAGTACGAAAAAAAAAAAAAACACTGGATAAAACAAGTGTTTTGTGCACACCCATCCAGGACCCAAACCCACCGGACAAAACACAACCCATACAGAACAAAACACCACTGGACAAAATACTACCTATGAGGGCAAAACCTACTGGACAAAACACTACCCATGCAGAACAAACACCACTGGACAAAATACCACCTGTAAGAACAAAAACCTACAGGACAAAACACTATCCACGCAGGGCAAAAGCCCACTAGACAAGAGATCATCCCTAAAGAAAAAAAAAAACACTGAACAAAACAAGTGTTTGTGTACACCCATTCAGGACCAAACCCACTTGATAAAACACTACCCATGCAGGACAAAAGCCCACGACACAAAATACCACCCATGAAGGACAAAAAAACCCACTAGTCAAAGCAAGTCTTGGTGCAGACTTATTCAGGACGAGATACCAGTGAAAACACTAGCCATGCAGGACAAAAGCCCACTACACAAAATACTACCCATGAAGGACAAACATCCACTAGACAAAAGAAGTCTTTGTGCAGACTTATAAAGAGAAAGAGATATCAGACAAAACACTACAGAAGCGATTTGAAATGATTACTTCAAAACGTGTTGAGTTTATTTCAAAACGCGTTGGTCTGGGTCGAAACGTTTTGAAATAAAACCGCATTTTGAAATACATTCACCAAAAGTCTTTGAGTACAACCATTTAGGACACAAAAACCCACTGGACAAAACGCTACCCATGCAGGACGAAACACCACTGGACAAAATACCACCTATGAGGACAAACCCCCCGCTTGACAAAAGCCCTCTAGACAAAAGACCACTTATGAAGGACAAAAACACACTTGACAAAACAAATGTTTGCGCAGACCATGTCAGGTCATGGAGACACTGGACGATACACTACCGACACGTTTTGAAATGGTTATTCCAAAACACATTGATATTGTTTCAAAATGCGTCGTTGTATGTTAATACGTTTTGAAGTAAAACCGCAAGTTGAAATAAATCACCAAAGACTTTATGTAAAGCCATTCAGGACAAAACTCCACTGAACAAAACACTACACATGCAGGGCAAAAGCCCACTTAACAAAACACCACCTATGAAGGACAAAAAACCCACTGGACGAAACACTACCCATGCAGGACAAAATTCCAGACAAAAATCACCAATGAAGGACAAAAGCTCATTGGACAGAACTTCACCCATGTAGGACAAAAACCCACTGGACAGAATACCACCCGTGTAGGACAAAAGCTCAAGGGACAGAACACCAATCATTTAGGACAAAATCCCACCTGAAAGAATGCCACTCATATAGAACAAATCCAATCGATGAGAATGCCCCTATGTAGGACAAAAGTGTACCGGATAGAAGACCATATATGTAGGACAAAAGCCCATCAGGCAGAATACCACTGGATCAAATAGTCATTCAATTAAAGGGAATTAAACGAGTGCTTTCAATCTACTTGAAAATGGATTAAATATTATTCAAAGTGTGGTTGTGATCTGATGTCACGTTTTGAAATAAAATCAATTTTCAAAATGCATCGGACAGAACGCCATCCATGTAGGACAAAACCCCACTGGATAGAATACCACATTATGTTGGACAGAAAACCGAATCTGAAGTTGTGGCACTAGAGAAGAGAGAGAGAGAGAGAGTTGTGGCAGAGAGAGAGAGAGAGAGAGAGAGAGAGAGAGAGAGAGAGAGAGAGAGAGAGAGAGACAGACAGACAGACAGACAGACAGACAGACAGACAGAGACAGAGACACAGAGGGAGTTTTCGAGATAAAAGTTCAATGTGCTACCGCACTAAAAGTTCAATGTGCTACCGCACTGGATGTTTTGTCTCTTTTAAGAGAAATAAAAGTTTCTAGTGGTCACCGAATAGACACACGGACAGACAGATGGACCATCCTTTGTTTATAATATGGATGATCCCCCCCCCCCCCCCACCTTGTTTATAATATGGATGATCCCCCCCCCCAACCTCCACACGCCCACATCCACAACCAAAACTCTCCTTCCCCCCTGTCCACCTGTACACCCTAACACTTTCACCTCCTCAAACTGTCAGCCAGCAATGCAGTCTATACCCCCACCCACCCCTTCCCCACTCCCTTCCTACACCCTCCTACCCTTCTCCTACCCCCACCCTTACCTCAGACAGTCAGACACGCAGGCACCGGGGATCGCATTCCCCTTCCACTCCACCATTTCAACAAGGGCCCGTAACCTAGTACCCAGCACTCCATACGTTCTGAGTTAAAAACATCATGTTTTTGATCAGACCACGCGCGTTTAGAGATCTATATGTCCTTTGTTTTCGTTTATCATCGGATTGAAACACAAATTAGTAGACAGATGCAAAATAGGCTAAACACGTTATTGCCAATGCCTCACGTCGATAATGGCAGAATTGGCCGCCCTAGAGCCGAAAAAATGCAAATTTTGAGCTTTAAGCCCGCATGCGCGCTTCAGTCCCGAAAGTTTGAATTTCGTAAATGCGAAGTCCCAAAGAACCTGCATACCAAACTTGAAGCGATTTTGTGCAGAAACAACTAAGATATAAGTGATTGAAAGTGTGCACACATACATACACACAGTCCTCATGTAGCCGGCCGTTTTGTTCGACCCGCCCGTTTTGTCCAACTCGGACAAAACGGTTAAAACCCGGCTGGTGATTGTGTGTGTGGGATGGGTGGTGTGGTGGGGAGTATGTGTGTACGTGCGTGACTGTGGGATTTCATGAGTTTTGTGGTCCGTTATAATGCAAAAGCTGGCCACTTTCTTTGTCATCGTTGTCGTCACGTTTTCTTTTTTCAAACCACATATTACTTTAAAGGCGAGCATAGAAACAGTGATTTTTCTATCTCTGTACTAGAAGTCTATTTGAGCATTGTTCGGGTATCTTTAAGTCTGTTTAGTTTCCTTTTCTGTCCATTTTTGCTTATCAGCATTTGTCCTATTCAATTTGGAAAAGAATATATATATATATATATATTGTTTCTCCGCGCCTTTCTTAAATACCATTGGTATTTATTATGTGTCTACGTCTGTTTCATAAAACCCATTATGGCGACTGGTATTGTTTTCAATCTTCATATTAGTTTTTTTTTTTTTTTTTTTTTTTTTTTACATCACATGCTGTGATTTTTTCGTGTGTATTTACGACTTGCCTGCCATTCTTTTAGACCATTTTTACAGGACAGAATCATAGACATAGACAGTCATAGACAGTGTGAAGCAAGACTCTCTCTCTCTCAACATACGCACACAAGTGCACAAACAAACACCTCCACACACACACACACGCGCGCGCGCACGCACGCACACAAGCCATCGTTTTGAAATGAAAGGAGTTTGTGTCTTTTGTTTTTCTTTTGACTGCAACTTAAACGATGCTTTAAATTGCAAGGAACAAAAGTAATGTCAAAACTTTCATAATAATAATTTTTTTTGGTAACATTTTTATGATGTGATCAAACAATTAACATTTCTTTGGGATATTTTCATAATCTTTTCATAAAATGTTATAATTATGATGTATCTGTTTCATAAAACCCATCATGGCGATAGGTATTGTTTTTAATCTTCATATTAGGGTTTTTTTAATTTTAATCACATGCTGCGATTTGTTCGTGTGTCTTTACCATTTGCCTGTCATGCTTTTTAACCATTTTTACAGGACAGAATCATATAAAAAGATATCCTTTTCGTCATAGAATCAGTGTCATGGCCATGCATGATAACTGTTATGTTTCTGATAAGTACATAATTATAATGCGCGTTCGCCTAGTGGATGATTTATTCATTTGTTTTATTTATTTATTTTTATTTTTATTTTATTTTTTCTTTTTTTGGGGGGGGGGGGGGGGGGGGGGGGGGGGGGGGGGGGGGGGGGGGGGGGGTGGGGGGGGGGGGGGGGGGGGGGGGGTGTTGGGGGAAAACACTCCTTTGTATGATGCTTTGAGGGAAACCTTAGCTTAGACTTTGCTCCATTTGTATGATTTTTTTTTTTTTTTGTTTATTACAGAAATACCTCCGCCAAGATTGCGTCATACAGAAATAATAACACTTGCGTCTCTCTCTCTCTCTGCTCTCTCTCTCTCTCTCTCTCTCTCTCTCTCTCTCTCTCTCTCTCTCTCTCTCTCTCTCAACATACGCGCACAAGCACAAAAAACACACTAACACTTCCACACACACACACACACACACACACACACACACACACACACACACACACACACACACACACACATATATGCACGCACGCACGCGCGCCCCATACGTATGAAAATGAATTCCATATTGTGTAATACGTGATCAGCTGAAAAGAAAGAAACATATATTTTCAGACGAACGTATCATGTTTGGCAACACTACTTTTTACTCAAACGAAGCGCTGCTCAGTTTTACTTACATTAGTTGAAATAAAAAGGGAAAAAGTGAACAGAACATAGCAGCAGATATAAAACCACTGAGACAAAATCAAATTTGAATTAATTACAAACTAAGGCAATTTGTTTACCAAAGATTATTTTTTTTGTGTGTTATGTCAAGAAAACGGGAAAGAAATATCAGATGTTATAGCTGTTGCTCAATTTAGTTTCAAATCTGTTTTAGTCCGACAGATGCAAACAAGTATTATCGATGCGAGGAAAGAACATATACTTCAATCAAACATTTACTGACTGATTGTCAATAATAATAAAAAAAGAAAAGAAATAAAAACAAACACACGATCACATGTTTTCAGCCAATCATGACTAATTGACTACGTGATTGTTAAAACCCAGAAATGTCACCCATCTGAAACAAGAAACTAACAACTGGCTCAACGCCAAGAAGTTTTTCACCCTTCAATCCATGAACTGTCAACGCCAAAAAAAAGTCACGCACTTCAAACCAGCTATTTTCAACTTCTCTTAGTCTCAGCCAAGCTCTAAACCAACGCCCGCAACTCTCGCTCAGCATGTTTCTAACTCTGCACATTACTGCGCTATGGGCTCCAAAAGTACGGCTGAGTCTGACAACACATGTTGTCTGGGGCAAGCGATCTGCTTGACTTGGCCGTAGATATATACATAGATAATCAAATGTCCCCACAGCTTCAGCGAACAGTGGACTGACTCGCTGCAAAGTATATCTCATCATGTAAGACATTTGAATTGTGAAGTAAACTATCTTCTGTATTGGTAAAAACGGAAGTGGTGGAATGTCTTCTGTTGATTCAAGTGCATGAACCACATTGTTTGTCCCTTCGTCTTCATTTCTTTCAGCATCAACTGTTTTCTGCCGTGGTCCTCCAGCATTGTGATCACTTTTGTTTTTTCATCTTCATTCTCCACCACAGACGTGTCTTCAAACTCACTGTTAACTTCCTTACATTTTCGTTCCACACCAAACATGTTTGATTCTCTTTTTTGAGTTTTCATCATGATCATTTACATTAACTTCATCTTCACTGCACAAATACTCTGAATTATGCACATCATCTTGCTTGTCTTCGCAGTCAGCACCCCTCCCATCTTCAGACACTTCTCTTCTCTTTCGTCAGTTTCGGTGCCAGCATTGTTTCTATCATCATTGGCATCTCCTGATTCATTGGTAAAGCGACTTTCACATTCAGTTTAAGAAAAAGCTCTATCAACATCAGATTCGTCACATTCGGACCTTGTATCTGTGACCCTGACAGAAACATAATGAATTTCTGGGTAAAACCCCAGTGTGAACATACTCATATGAGGGTAATATTTCCCAGAGTGGGATATGATGCAGTGATAATTTGAACCCTTTGAATGGATAATCAAAAACTGGCAATTAAATTCTCTAGACAATGCCAAGAGTGTTAGGTTGTCACCGAATGCAGTATCTTTAGACATTGACTTGAAGTAATTGTCCATTGAACCTGAAACAAACGCTTGATAGTCGTCTTTGTGCTTTCATAAGTGATCTGTTGCCACTCTTCTTAGTTGTGAACCTGTTGTGTATATGTCTGATCTGCTCATCTGATTGCTGATGGAGAGAAATTGACAACTGCCAGCATCTTCTGGATCTTCTAAGATCTCTGTGGACTGATTTTTTTGCAAACAATCGTTGTTTCAGACCTCCCTCTGACTTCTCCCAATTCTGTTTTCTGTGGCCGTGTACTTCAGGAAGTATGGTGTCTTCTTCCTCTGTCCTGTCACTATTTTCTTCTTCTCTGTCACCGTTTTTCTTTTTCTGTACTGTCCATGTTTGCCTCTTCCTCTTCAGTCCTGTCACTATTTTCATCTTCTGTTCTGTCACTGTTTGCCTCTTCCTCTTCAGTCCTGTCACTATTTTCAT
>JADBJO010002490.1:97500-115000 GCA_016801955.1 Conus betulinus
TTGAATGGCTTTATTTGATCCAGTGGATTTCTGCTCCATGGGTTCTTGTCCTACACATGTGGTATTTTCTATCTAGTGTGCTTCTATCCTACATGAGAGGCATTCTGTCCAGTTGGCTTTTGTCCTAGATGAGCGGTCCTCCTGCTGGCGGGCTTCTGTCCTAAATGGTTGGTGTTCTGTCCGATGGCCTTTTGTTCTATATGGATGATGTTTTGTCCAGTGGGTTTTGGTCCTGTATGGGTGAGATTCTGTCAAGTGGGCTTTTGTTCTTCATGAGTGGTGCTTGGCCTGGTGGGCCTTTGTTGTTGTTTTGTTCGGTGGTCTTTTGTCCTGCGTGGGGTAGTATTTGTTCAGTGGGCTTTTGTCCTTCATTGGTGGTGTTTTGTCCAGTGGGCTTTTGCCCTGCATGGGTAGTATTTAGCCTGGTGCGTTTTTGTCCTGAATGGGTCTACACAAACACATGCTTTGTCCATTATGTTTTGTCCTTTGGATGGTGGATGGTGTGGGCTTTGTTCAGTGGGCGTGTTTTGTCGAGTCGGTTGGCTCGTGTTTTTGTCGAGTCGGTTTTTGTACTTAATGGTCGACACAAAGACTTTGGTGCAATTCATTTCAAAACAAAACATGCGAACACACGCCAACGCGTTTTGAAATAAACTCAACGCGTTATGCAATAATTATTTAAAAATGTGTCGGTAATGTTTTTTTCCAGTGTGTTTTTTGCCCTGAATGGGTCTACACAATAACTTGTTTTGTCCAGTGGGATTTTGTCCGTCATGGTCGTTCTTTGTCTAGTGGGTTTTTGTGCACGGGTAGTCTTTTGTCCAGTTGGTTCTGTCCTGAATGGGTCTGCACAAACACTTGTTTCGTCCTGAGAAATTTTGTCCATTTACGGGTGGTCTTTTGACTAGTGGGCTTTTGTCCTGCCTGGGTAGTGTTTTGTCCAGTAGGTTTTTGTTCTCATAGGTGGTGTTTTGTCCAGTGGATTTTTGTCCTGAATGGGTTGTACTCAAAGACTTTTTTGTTGTGGTTTTAATCAAAACGTCCAGTTGTACTCAAAGACTTTGGTACGCGTTTCAAATTGTGGTTTTATTTTCAAAACGTGTCGACATAGACCAAAACTCGACACGTTTTGAAATAATTATTTCAAATCGCGGCGTTATTTGAAAACGTGTCGACACACACCAACGCGTTTTGAAATAAACTCGACACGTTTTGAAATAATTATTTGAAATCGCGTCGTTATTTCAAAACGTGTCGACATGCACCAACACGTTTTGAAATAAACTTGAAACGTTTTGAAATAATTATTTCAAATCGCGTCAGTAGTGTTTTGTCCAGTGTTCCTTCATCCTTAATAATACTGCACAAAGACGGTTTTTTTTTTTTTTTTTTTTTTGTCTAATGGATTTTTTTCTCCCTCATTTGGTGGTATTTTGTGTAGCGGGCTTTTGTATTGCATGGGTAGTGTTTTGTCCAGTAGGTTTTGGTTTGCCTGAATGGGTGTGCACAAAGTCTTGTTTTGTACAGTGCTTTTTTTTTCGTCCTTTGAGGGTGGTCTTTTGTCAAGTGGGCTTTGTCATGTGTGGGTAGTGTTTTGTTCAGAAGGTTTTTGTCCTCATAGGTGGTATTTTGTCCAGTGGTGTTTTGTTCTGCATGAGTAGTGTTTTGTCCAGTCGGTTTTTGTCCTGAATGGTTGTAATCAAATACTTTGGTAAGTTTATTTCAAATTGCGGTTTTATTTCAAAACGTGTCGACACACATCAACGCGTTTTGAAATAAACTCAACACGTTTTGAAATAATTATTTCAAATCGCGTCGTTATTTCAAAACGTGTCACACACACACCAACGTGTTTTGAAATAAACTCGACACGTTTTGAAATAATTATTTCAAATCGCGTCGTTATTTCAAAACATGTCAACACACACCAACGCGTTTTGAAATAAACTTGACACGTTTTGAAATCATTATTTGAAATCGCGTCAGTAGTGATTTGTCCGGTGTCTCTTCGTCCTTAATAATACTGCACAAAGACGTTGTTTCGTCTTGTAGATTTTTTTTTCCTTCAAGGGTGGTACTTTGTGTAGTGGGCTTTGTCCTGCATGGGTATTGTTTTGTCCAGTGGGTTTGTTCCTGAATGGGCTTGCATTAAGTCTTGTTTTGTCCAGTGTTTTGTTTCGTCCTTTGAGGGTGGTCTTTTGTCTAGTGGGCTTTTGTCCTGTGTGGGTAATGTTTTGTCAAGTGAGTTTTTGTCCTCATATGTGGTATGTTGTCCAGTGGTGTTTTGTTCTGCATGGGTAGTTTTTTTTTTCCAGTGGGTTTTTGTCCTGAATGGTTGTACTCAAAGACTTTGTTGAATTTATTTCAAATTGCGGTTTTATTTCAAAACGTGTCGATACACACCAGCGCGTTTTGAAATAAACTCGACACGTTTTGAAATAATTGTTTTAAATCGTGGCGTTATTTTAAAATGTGTTGACACATACCAACGCGTTTTGAAATAAACTCGAGACGTTTTGAAATCATTATTTCAAATCGCGTCGTTATTTCAAAACGTGTCGACACGAACCAACGCGTTTTGTAATAAACTTGACACGTCTTGAAATAATTATTTCAAATCGCGTCAGTAGTGTTTTTGTCCGGTGTTCCTTTCTTTCTTTTTTTTCTTTTCTTTTTTTTTGTACGACACAAAAATATACATACATAGTATTCATTATAAGTTACAACAATATAAGTAAAACCAGAAGAGACGATATACATATACACATACATACATACATAAATGAAAAACAGTTGACATGCTATGCCAATGGTAAAACAATTAGATTGACCATTCAATTAAGTAGTTATATGGCGACTTTTTTCTTCTTCTTCTTCTTCTTCTTTTCTCCTGGTCAACTCAGTTACATCAAATAGAAACAAATGAAGGTGGGACTATACTGTGGAGGAACAAAATGGCTTATAGATGTCTACTTTGGGCCCTGAAACATGTCACACGAAAAACCACCAAATTTTTCTTCTTCCTTTTTTTCTTTTTTTTTCAATTAATTTTTCAAATACTTATGAAATTGAGTGTTTCTTTTTCTTCTTTTTTTTTTCCTTTTCCCCCTAAAATCAACTAAAAAGAAGCTTTATAAGGAGCCATCTTGGCAACAAAATCGTTATATACCATATTTTTGCGCTCTATGTACTCTTCAATATTGTATCTGTATTTTTAAATTATTAATAAAAACTCGTACAGTGGGCATATTTCCACTTGATTTACAGTGGTACAAGTATTCTTTAGCAGATATCAAAATGAAATAAAAAATCTGATCAATGTTTATATCTTTATCGGAACCAAGAATAACCAGTGGTTCTGTAATTCGTAAATTTGACACATTGCGACATTTTTCATTCATAACATACATCAAAGCATTCCAAAAATCTTTAACAACTCCACAGTGCCAGAACGTATGACTGATACTGTCCTTTGTGGCGTGACAAAAACTACATCATTCACTGTTCAGTACGCCAATGTTTTTAAGAATAACATTTGTCCCAAGACACCTGTATACTACTCTAAGCTGAAACCACTTCATTTTTACATCAGATATCTTGTGAGGATATAAGAAGCATTTATCTCAGTCATTTTCAACATTCAGTTTTTAGTCCCATCTTTCACAGCATTTTGGCCGTGTGTTATCATCAATAAGTATATCATAGTATGATTTTGACCCTTTAAATACAGATGTTAACCTTTTTAAAGCAAACAGATATTTCCATACATTTTGTCCTGTGTTTCTTCGTTCTTAATAATACTGCACAAAGGCGTTGTTTTGTCTAGTGGATTTTTGTCCTTCATGTGGTAGTATTTTGTGTAGTGGGCTTTTGTATTGCATGGGTAGTGTTTTGTCCAGTAGGTTTGGTCCTGAATGGGTGTACATAAAGTCTGTTTTGTTCAGTTTTTTTTTTTTTTTTTCGTCCTTTGAGGGTGGTCTTTTGTCTAGTGGGCTTTTGTCATGTGTGGGTATTGTTTTGTCCAGTAGGTTTTTGTCCTCATAGGTGTCCAGTGGTGTTTTGTTCTGCGTGGGTAGTGTTTTGTCCAGTGGGTTTTTGTCCTGAATGGTTGTACTCAAAGACTTTGTTGAATTTATTTCAAAGTACGTTTTTATTTCAAAACGTGTCGACACACACCAACGCGTTTTGAAATAAACTCGACACATTTTGAAATAATTATTTCAAATCGCGTCGTTATTTCAAAACATGTCGACACACACCAACGCGTTTTGAAATAGACTTGACACGTTTTTGAAATAATTATTTGAAATCCCGTGAGTAGTGTTTTGTCCGGTGTCCCTTCGTCCTTAATAATACTGCACAAAGACGTTGTTTCGTCTAGTAGATTTTTTTTCCTTCATGGGTGGTATTTTGTGTGGTGGGCATTGTCCTGCATGGGTATGGTTTTGTCCAGTGGGTATGGTCCTGAATGGGCGTACATTAAGTCTTGTTTTATCCAGTGTTTTTTTTTTCGTCCTTTGAGGGTGGTCTTTTGTCTAGTGGGCTTTTGTCCTGTGTGGATAATGTTTTGTCAAGTGGGTTTTTGTCCTCATAGGTGTATGTTGTCCAGTGGTGTTTTGTTCTGCATGGGTAGTTTTTTTTTCCAGTGGGTTTTTGTCCTGAATGGTTGTACTCAAAGACTTTGGTAAATTTATTTCAAATTGCGGTTTTTAATTCAAAACGTATCGATACACACCAACGCGTTTTGAAATAAACTCGACACGTTTTGAAATAACTATTTGAAATCGCGTCGTTATTTCAAAACGTGTCGACACGTACCAACGCGTTTTTGAATAAACTTGACACGTTTTGAAATGGATTATTTCATATTGCGTCAGTAGTGTTTTGTCCGGTGTTTCTTCGTCCTTAATAATACCTCACAAAGACGTTGGTTTGTCTATGGGTTTTTGTCCCTCATTTGGTGGCATTTTGTGTAGCGGGCTTTTGTATTGCATGGGTAGTGTTTTGTCCAATAGGTATGGTCCTGAATGGGTGTGCACAAAGTCTTGTTTTGTACAGTGCTTTTTTCGTCCTTTGAGGGTGGTCTTTTGTCTAGTGGGCTTTTGACATGTGTGGGTAGTGTTTTGTCCAGAAGGTTTTTGTCCTTATAGGTGGTATTTTGTCCAGTGGTGTTTTGTTCTGCATGAGTAGTGTTTTTTTCCAGTGGGTTTTTGTCCTGAATGGTTGTACTCGAAGACTGTTGAATTTATTTCAAATTGCGGTTTTATTTGAAACGTGTCGATACACGCCAATGCGTTTTTAAAATAAACTTGACACGTTTTGAAATAATTATTTCAAATCGCGTCGTTATTTTCAAAACGTGTCGACACACACCAACGCGTTTAGAAATAAACTTGACATGTTTTGAAATAATTATTTCAAATCGCATCAGTAGTGTTTTGTCCGGTGTCTCTTCGTCCTTAATAATAATACTGCACAAAGACGTTGTTTCGTCTTGTAGATTTTTTTCCGTCATGGGTGGCATTTTTTGTGTAGTGGGCTGTGTTCTGCGTGGGTATTGTTTTGTCCAGTGGGTTTGGTCCTGAATAGGCGTGCTTTAAGTCTTGTTTTGTCCGTGTTTTTTTTTTTCGTTCTTTGAGGGTGGTGCTTTGTCTTGTGGGCTTTTGTCCTGTGTGGGTAATGTTTTGTCAAGTGGGTTTTTGTCCTCATAGGTGGTATGCTGTCCAGTGGTGTTTTGTTCTGCATGGGTAGTATTTTTTTTTCCCAGTGGGTTTTTGTCCTGAATGGTTGTACTCAAAGAATTTGGTAAATTTTTATTTCAAATTGCGGTTTTATTTCAAAACGTGTCTACACACACCAACGCGCTTTGAAATAAACTCGACACATTTTGAAATAATTATTTGAAATCACGTCGTTATTTCAAAACGTATCGACATGCACCAACGCGTTTTGAAGTAAACTTGACACGTTTTGAAACAATATATGTCAAATCGCGTCAGTAGTGTTTTTGTCCGGTGTTTCTTCGTTCTTGATAATACTGCACAAAGACGTTGTTTTGTCAGTGGATTTTTGTCCCTCATTTGGTGGCAAATTTTTGTAGTGGGCTTTTGCATTGCATGGGTAGTGTTTTGTCCAGTAGGTTTGGTCCTGAATGGGTGTGCACAAAGCCTTGTTTTGTTTAGTGCTTTTTCTCGTCCTTTGAGGGTGGTCTTTTGTCTAGTGGGCTTTTGTCATGTGTGGGGTAGTGTTTTATCCAGTAGGTGTTTTTGTCCTCATAGGTGTTATTTTATCCAGTGGTGTTTTGCTCTGCGTGGGTAGTGTTTGGTCCAGTGGGTTTTTGTCCTGAATGGTTGTACTCAAAGACTTTGTTGAATTTATTTCAAAGCACGTTTTTATTTCAAAACGTGTCGACACACACCAACGCGTTTTGAAATAAACTCGACACATTTTGAAATAATTATTTCAAATCGCGTCGTTATTTCAAAACATATCGACACTCACCAACGCGTTTTGAAATAAACTTGACACGTTTTGAAATCATTATTTGAAATCGCGTCAGTAGTGATTTGTCCGGTGGTCTCTTCATCCTTGATAATACTGCACAAAGACGTTTCGTCTACTAGATTTTTTTTCCCTTCATGGGTGGTATTTTGTGCAGTGGGCATTGTCCTGCATGGGTATTGTTTTGTCCAGTGGGTTTGTTCCTGAATGGGTGTGCACAAAGTCTTGTTTTGTTCAGTGTTTTTTTTCGTCCTTTGAGGGTGGTCTTTTGTCTAGTGGGCTTTTGACATGTGTGGGTAGTGTTTTCGTCCAGAGGTTTTTGTCCTTATAGGTGGTATTTTGTCCAGTGGTGTTTTGTTCTGCGTGGGTAGTGTTTTGTCCAGTGGGTTTTTGTCCTGAATGGTTGTACTCAAAGACTTTGTTGAATTTATTTCAAAGTGTGGTTTTATTTCAAAACGTGTCGACACACACCAACGCGATTTGAAATAAACTCGACATGTTTTGAAATAATTATTTCAAATCGCGTTGTGTTATTTCAAAACGTGTCGACACACACCAACGCGTTTTGAAATAAACTCGACACGTTTTGAAATAATTATTTCAAATCGCGCCAGTAGTGTTTCGTCCGGTGTCTATTCGTCCTTAATAATACTACACAAAGACGTTGTTTTGTCTTGTGGATTTTTGTTCTTTTTCAGTGGTATTTCGTGTAGTGGACTTTTGTCCTGTATGGCCAGTGTTTTGTCCAGTGGGTTCGGTCCTGAATTGGTGTGCACAAAGTATTGTTTTGTCCAGTTTTTTTTTTGTCCTTTAGGTGTGGTCTCTTGTCTAGCGGGCTTTTGTCCTGCGTGGGAAGTGTTTTGTCTAGTAGGTTTTTGTCCTCATAGGTGGTATTTTGGTCAGTGGTGTTTTGTCCTCCATGGGAAGCGTTTTGTCCAGTGGGTTTTTGTCCTGAATGGGTGTACTCAAAGACTTTGGTGAATTTATTTCAAATTGCGGTTTTATTTGAAAACGTGTCGACGACACCCACCAACGCGTTTTGAAATAAACTCGACACGTTTTGAAATAATTATTTGAAATCGCGTCGCTATTTCAAAACGTGTCGACACACACCAACGCGTTTTGAAATAAACTTGACACGTTTTGAAATAATTATTTCAAATCGTGTCGTCACAAAGCTCTCCTTCAATGGTTTAGCTGTGCAAGGTCGGATAACGATCCCATCAGTGGGCCACTGCTCAAGCAAAAAGCAGAAGAATTTAAAAAAAAAAAAAAAAAACCACTAGGCATACAAGACTGGGCGCTGCTTCGATGGTTGGCTACATGGATTAAAAAAAAACAGGCATGGTATTGTCTTAAGAAAATGTCTGGTGAGCGTGAGTCGGTTGACGAACAAAGCACAGACGCATGGGTGGAGCAAGTTCTAAAACCCACACTTGCCCGTTACAAGCCAAAAGACGTGTTTAGTGCTGACGAAAGCGGTCTATTTTGGCGTCTGTTACCTGACAAAACCCTTGCTTTTAAGGAGAAAAGTCCCTGCCTACTCACAGTATGCTGCCAACACCAAAGCATGGATGAATGTAGAACTCTTCAGAGACTGGCTGACAGCCTTTGATGAAACCATTTATTGTCAAAAGCGCAAGGTGTTGCTGGTTGTGGATAACTGTTCGGCACATGAGAAATCACTTCAGTTGAAGGCTAGAGAGCACTTGTTTCTACCACCCAATGCATCGTCAGAGTTGCAACCTCTCGATCAAGGAATCATACAAAACATCAAAGCACACAACAGAAAAGCAAACCTTTTGAAATTGATCGCGCACATAGATGCAGGAATGGCAAGGGATGAGTTTAAGATGAGCATCCTTAACTCTCTGATGATGCTAAAGCGAGCATGGGATCAAGTTAGTCCAGCCACCATCTCAGACGGCTTCAAAAAGGCAGGCTTTGTGCTTACTGCATTGACTGGCAGCGACTGTAAAACTACAAGTGGTGACATTGCTGCTCCAGAACCACTGCTCTCCAGGCTGTTCAAAGAGTTGAACATTCTGGATGAAGACTATTTCAACGTGGATGCCGATCTTCAGACACCAAGTGATGACATCCCACTCACCGCCCCATCAACATCATCATCAACAGCAACAGTCACCTATGAGGCAGAGAATGACGACAATGATGACTGTGGCGAACCTGCAAAGGTGATTGCCAGCAGAGAAGTCTTAGCTTGCGTGCAAACATTAAACTCTCACTGTTTGCAGGTTGGCGCTTCCAGTGTCTCTCTCGTTCAGCCACTTTCTGTGTTCACAGAAGCCCTTCACACACACTTGGCTAGTGCAAAGACTCAATCCACAATCCCCCATTTCTTCAATAAGAGGAGCAATCAAAAAGATGAGAAAAATGACAGAAAAGACAGGGAGGATAGTGACACAGGAAGACAGAGTGACATAGGCATGCAGAGTGACATAGGCATGCAGAGTGACACAGGAAAACAGAGTGACATAGGCATGCAGAGTGACATAGGCATGCAGAGTGACACAGGAAGACAGAGTGACAAAGGCATGCAGAGTGACACAGAAGACAGAGTGACACAGGAAGACAGAGTGACATAGGTATGCAGGGTGACATAAGCATGCAGAGTGACAGTCACGCAGAGTGACACAGTCACGCAGAGTGACACAATCATGCAGAGTGACACAGTCATGCAGGGTGACGTAGGTATGCAGAGTGACATAGGCATGCAGGGGGACATAGGCATGCAGAGTGACATAGGCATGCAGGGTTACATAGGCATGCAGGGTGACATACGCATGCAGGGTGACATACGCATGCAGGGTGACATAGGCATGCAGGGTGACATAAGCATGCAGGGTTACATAGGCATGCAGGGTTATATAGGCATGCAGGGTGACATAGGCATGCAGGGTGACATAGGCATGCAGGGTTACATAGACATGCAGGGTGACATAGACATTCAGGGTTACATAGGCATGCAGGGTTACATAGGCATGCAGGGTGACATTGTCATGCAATGTGACATAGGCATGCAGAGTGACGTAGGCATGCAGGGTGACATAGGCATGCAGAGTGACATTGTCATGCAGGTGACATAGGCATGCAGAGTGACATAGGCATGCAGGGTGACATTGTCATGCAAGGTGACATAGGCAGGCATGCAGAGTGACATAGGCATGCAGGGTGACATAGGCATGCAGAATGACACAATCATGCAGAGTGACATAGGCATGCAGGGTTACATAGGCATGCAGAGTGACAGGCATGCAGGGTGACAAAGGGATGCAGAGTGACACTGGAAGACATAGTGTTGATAGCGACGATGTAAATATTACAGGTTTTGATTCTCCTGAGCCACAGGTATTTACACCAACAAATGAAAGATGGCATCTCAGATATCACATTGTCTTCGTCTTCCCGTACCCCAGTTTTTGCTATTTCGACCCTCAAAGTCCAAGCTCCCCCAACCGCTCTCAACCAATAGAATCATTGGGGACGGTAATTTGTTTTATAGACCAATTGGTTTTGAGATCTGTGGCACAGAAAACTACAACCCTGAGATTCGAGCCAAAATCGTGGATTTCATGTGTAAAAATGCAAAGGCGTTCTCTAACTGTGCTAACTTGGACCTTGGCAATTATCTCAACACTAACGAAACCACTGTACTGAGATCATGGGCGACTAATGTCGAGATATGAAGAAACGTCTGGGCTATGGCGTCGTACAATACAGAGAGAGAGAGAGAGAGAGAGAGAGAGAGAGGATAGAGAGAGAGGAGAGAGAGAGAGAGAGAGAGATTTCTTGGCTCATTTCCCGATGTTTAAGAAAACAACGTCTGGACTATGGAGTTGTACAATACTGAGAGAGAGAGAGAGAGAGAGAGAGAGAGAGAGAGAGAGAGAGAGAGAGAGAGAGAGAGATTTCTTGGCTCATTTCCCCGATGTTTAAGAAAACAACGTCTGGACTATGGAGTTTGTACAATACTGAGAGAGAGAGAGAGAGAGAGAGAGAGAGAGAGAGAGAGAGAGAGAGAGAGAGAGAGAGATTTCTTGGCTCATTTCTCCGGTATTTTAGAAAACGTCTGGACTATGAGTTGTACAATACTGAGAGAGAGAGAGAGAGAGAGAGAGAGAGAGAGAGAGAGAGAGAGAGAGAGAGAGATTTCTTGGCTCATTTCCCCGATGTTTAAGAAAACAACGTCTGGACTATGGAGTTGTACAATACTGAGAGAGAGAGAGAGAGAGAGAGAGAGAGAGAGAGAGAGGAGAGAGATTTCTTGGTTCATTTCCCCGATGTTTAAGAAAACAACGTCTGGACTGTGGAGTTGTACAAAACTGAGAGAGAGAGAGAGAGAGAGAGAGAGAGAGAGAGAGAGAGAGAGAGAGAGAGAGAGAGAGTTTCTTGACTCATTTCTCCGGTATTTTAAGAAAACAACGTCTGGACTATGGAGTTGTCCACAGAGAGAGAGAGAGAGAGAGAGAGAGAGAGAGAGAGAGAGAGAGAGAGATTTCCTGGCTCATTTCTCTGGTATTTAAGAAAACAAGGTTTGGACTATGGAGTTGTACAATACTGAGAGAGAGGGGAGAGAGAGAGAGAGAGAGAGGAGAGAGAGAGAGAGAGAGAGAGAGGAGACAGACAGACAGGACAGGCAGGCAGGCAGTCAGGCAGGCAGGCAGGCATCTCCGGTATTTAAGAAAACAGCGTCTGGACTGTGGAGTTGTACAATACAGAGAGAGAGAGAGAGAGAGAGAGAGAGGAGAGAGAGAGAGGAGATATTTCCTGGCTCATTTCTCCGGTATTTAAGAAAAAACGTCTGGACTATGGGGTTGTACAATACTGAGAGAGAGAGAGAGGAGAGAGAGAGAGAGAGAGAGAGAGAGGAGAGAGAGAGAGAGGAGATTGGCTCATTTTCTCCGCAAATTAAGAAAACAACGTCTGGACTATGGACTTGTACACATACACACACACACACACACACACACACACACACACACACACACACACACACACAGAGAGAGAGAGAGAGAGAGAGAGAGAGAGAGAGAGAGAGATTTCCTGGCTCATTTCTCTGGTATTTAAGAAAACAATCTCTGGACTATGGAGTTGTACAATACTGAGAGAGAGAGAGAGAGAGATTGCAAAGCATGGGTTTAATAAGCATAGGGGAATGTCATACAAAAACTCTTAACAGCACTGTTACAAATAACTAAGATTAGGTTAGAAGGTCTAGCTAGTTCATGTAGACCTCTCGTTTTCATTTAACCTGCTGTAATCTTGCTATTCTGGGATTCCAAGCCAAGAACAAGAACTTACCCAGGTTGACCATAATTGTTTCATTGTTTGTTTTCAGCATATTATTCATCTGCTCTTCGATGTCATTTGACTGCATGTTCAGCACCAAGTAACGTTCCCTAATATCGTTATAGACTGGGCATTCAGCTACCACATGGATTTCATTTCTGTTTTGTCCTGGCAAAAAGGGCACTGTCTACTATGTTCATGATGAGCAAATTTATACTTATGTGCATAGAAAGGAGATACGCCCATCCTGAACCTGGCTAAAGCACATCTGTACACTGATACCCTTATGATGTCTATGTAGGGCTCCCGGCTAATGCAGCTTTTAAAGCTGTGGTAGACACTGAAATTGTCACTTTCTTGGAGGTGGTTAGCCACCGCAGCCCAAAATTTGATTTTAGGCGTTCTTTAAGTTCGCGTAGAAAGTTCTTCTCATCAGTCACGCCCCCGAACAACCATACCAAGCCAAAGCCACATTCGCACAACAGCGTTTTTCACATGGGTTACCCAGTTCTCACAACCTCTTTCATGCATTGCCAGCAATGATAAATAGGCCATTTTAGAGTATCGTGTGTCATTCTGCTTCAAAACACGTAGCCAATACTGCACGCATCGTGCTGTGGATTCAATAAAGAGAGGATAACGGCCTAGATCACCATATATCATATCATTTGGAGTCCTGGGAGGCACATTAATGAAGAGTTTGCATGCGTACAAATGTACCTTTTCAATTTGGGGATTCGCCTTGAAGCCCCACAGCTCTGATGCGTACAGCAAGGACGGAACAATTTGAGAATCAAACAATTAAAAAAAACACATTGCTTGAGTAGCAGCCATACTTTTTAAGGCTTTAACGATCTGTATGATTCCTCTCTTTGCACGAGACACAAAATCTTCAGTAGCTATATTAAAACTTAGCTTTGTTGAAAAATTTAGACCCAGATACCTATACTTCCCCACCACTTCAATGTAGTCTCCACCTAAGTGCCACACTCTCTTGCTCCCAAATGTCCTCCCTTGCGGGAAAACAACAATTTTGTTTTGTTTACATTTACTTTAAGGCCAAGTCTTTGACTAGATTGGTGCAATATATTGAGCTGATTTTGTAGGCCTGCTACTGTAGATGACATAAGGGCTAAATCATCAGCGAAAAGCAGGAGGTATAGTTCCACATGGTTTGGCAAAAGTTGTATCCCATGCCTGCCGCCTCTGATTATGTCATTTGCAAGTTCATTAATGAAATAACTGAAGAGGATAGGGCTGCACAAACATCCTTGTTTCAACCCCTGAAGGCATTCAAAATAGTCAGTGAGCTGGCCACCGGCACAGCGTACACAAGATTTTATACTAGCATACATTCCGCGAAGAATATTTAGCATCCTGCCCTGTACACCAGTCTTAGAGAGCACCCTCCAGAGCATTGAATGAGATATAGTATCAAAAGCTTTATAAAAGTCAACAAAAGCAATATATAGTTTGGCGTATTTTGCAAACTGCTTCTCTATGATGGCGTACAAGGCAAAAGATATGGTCCACTGTAGAGTGTCCACGCCTGAAGCCTGCTTGAGCATCAGTTATGGCAGAATGTGCCTCTGCCCATTTCATCAGCCTAGCATTCAGAACCCCTGTGAAAACTTTGCTGACACAGCTGAGCAAACTGATTCCCCTGTAGTTGTCAGGACTGTCTGGGTCCCCTTTTTATACAGTGGTACTATAATTGACTTGGTCCATTCTTTAGGGAAGATACCAGTGATGAAAATACGGTTAAAAAGTTTCAACAAAAAGGGGATCACCTGAGACCCGGCTTTCTGTAGAAATTCATTTATAACCATATCAGGCCCTGCAGACTTTCCACATTTGAGCTTACATAATGCTTGACTCACTTCCTGTTCAGTTATCATGGGGTCCAAAATTTCGTCGAAGTGCTCATAGTCAATAGCCACTTCTTGTTCATCCTCATCAATATCTACACCTAGATTTAACAGTCTGGAGAAATGATCAAAACCAATTGTGTAAAGACACCTTACCGTATACTGGCCGAGTTTCTTCTGCACTTTTTAACTTCTTTCCAAAAAGTCAAGGGGTCGGCCGCTGACTGCTCGAGTCTGCGTACCCTCTCTGCTCTGAAGGCACATTCTTTCACTTTGATCAAAGTTTTATACTGTTTTCTTTGAGCTATATGAGTAACTTTGTCTCTATCTGAGTGGGACCTCCTGTATCGACTCAATGCCCTGCTTGAGGCTTTTTTACTGTTTCTGCACTCTAGGTCAAACCACTCACTGAACTGGGTGCCTCGCTTGGCCCTAATGGTCTTTTTCATACACTGGCCTGCCTGAAGGAGGCACCTGCAGAATGTTTCTACAGCCTTGTCTATATGTGTCTACCATCTCACATGCATCTCTAATCGCAGCCATGCTCTCTTCAGTGGAAACTTGATGTACATACTGTTCAGCCTTATCTGGCTGCCATATGTACTTTTCACAAGAAAATTCACATTGCTCATCTGGGGCATTCTTGTGTAAAAGAGACAAGGATATCTCTAAAGGCATGTGTACTGATTCGACTCTTTCGCCAACCGTTAAACCGAGTACTCTTTTAGAAAAATCAGATGACGTTATACAGTAATCAATCACACTATTTCCATGCTCTGATACATACGTAAACTGCCCCTCTCTGTCGCTACCCCCTGCTCCATTATGTATGAATAGATCGAAACAAAGACACAGGTCCAAAAGGGTTTTACCAAAATCATTTACTATAGCATCTTGTGAATTTCTCGTTTCACTCAGCAGAGCATCGTGACTGAGAGGATCTGCAGTTGGCAGCACCGAGTCTGCATCCACATTTACCTGGAACCTACCAGTTCTAGCATTCAGGTCGCCAAGCAAAATTAAGTGAAAATCTTTATGTGCGTCCATGAGCTGCAGGATACAGCTGTCTAAACTTTCTAAGAGACAGTTACATGCTGCTGTCATAATAGCTGCTACCCTGTGGGGGTACGTAGGTAGCTATCATTATGATATCATGAGTTGTTTGAAAAACATCTTTAGCTATTTTTAACACCACCATTTGATCATGCATTACAGGTATCACTTCTATAAAGGTCTTTAACCATTTCTTGACTAGAACTACAATGCCCCCTGAACGTCTACCCTGGTGCGATAATTTCACTGCAGAACAAGCATGTTTGTCATGATCTGGAAAATGCTGAGACAAATCGTATGATTTCTCTGTAAAAGTTTCAACTAGTACTGCTATGTCATAGCCTCTTATGTAAGATTTGCAGTCCCCATCGCTAGTTTTACTATGTAGACCATCCACATTCCAGCTGAGAACACTTAATTTTGGGTTATCATTACTTATTGCTTCAATTTTGCTAACTGTGCTAAAACACACTGTGCTACTATTACTATCACTGTCAACTGTGCCAGTTTTAACTGAGCCTTCACTATGTAAGGAGGTTTGTTGTAAACGGTCGTTTTGTGAACATTCCCCTAAAGCATGTTTTTTGCATTGCCTTGTTGAGTCTGTTGTGTGTGCGATGAGCTATTGCTGGCAGCTTTGTGCGTGGGGCTGACATCTTCGGGCTGAGACTGTGGCTGGTCCACACACACCCTCCCCTGGAAGGATTGAGATGCTTGCTCTCCCTGGCGCTTCATGGACTGTAGTACAGGTTGTTGATGGCCAGTATGCGCTGGGGAGGGCAGCTGCCAATTTGTGGGAACTGCCATTGGCTCAGGTGTTTGTGGGTGTGCTGCCCCTCCCCTAGTGCTGGCCGTTGCTGAACTTGGGTCGTGTTACAATGGGTGGGTGCCTGGGGCCACTCGACGCCACCGCCTGTGCCATTCGCTGAGTTGATCGTTTGCATGCCTTCCATGGGTACATCAGCCTTCCTGCCACTGTCGTCTGGCCCCTCTGTTGTGTGTTGCTGGTGTGTGTGATGGGCACCGGCGGGGGCGCCACCGGACCCCCAGGCTCCTTTACTGCCAACCTGTGAGTGTTGTCGTTGGTTGGATGACTCTCCGATTCTGATAATCTCCTGCCGCTGAGTGTTGAAGGTGTAGATTCCGTCCTCCGTGAACAGCCTGTCTGCTCTTAATGTGGCCCTCCTCCCATCACTACGGAGCTCCTTGTAAAATGCCACAAGTCCCTTGCGACGGTTGCTGACCTCCTTGGAGAAGTCCTCCCTGATGGACAGCCTGCTGTAGTTGGAAGTTGCCGTGCATGGGTCAGGACCAACCCCCGCTGCTTCATGGACTGGAAACGCACCAAAATGGCACTGCCAGCCCAGTATGCATACTCTATCAGTATGTCGGCCGTTATGTTGAGCTGTTCCCGGAAGACTTCTCTGATAAGCTGTTCACAGGATGCACCAACTCGATTTGCTATGCCAAAGAAGAGGAGGTTAGGCTTCCTTCGCTCAGCGTCCAGCCTCTCTATCTTGGAGGACAACTGTTGTACTGTCTCTTTCAATGATGCTGTGTCCTCCTCGACACGTTCCTGCTTGTCACACAGTTCGTCCAGGTCGAGGCGCAACACCTCCTGCTGCCCTCCTAGTTGGTCCAGCTTGTTGTTCAGCGTTGACTGGAGGATGCCCAGCTTTTGGTCCAAGCTGTGGACAAGTTGCTGTTGCCCTTCCTCTAGTCGTTTCATGCCACTGTTCAGAGACTGCACAGCCTCTGTGAGGCCCTGCAGCAGCTGTGCTGACTCCATTTCTGTGAACAGTGGCTGCAGGGTGCTGTTGTCGCTGGAGTTGCTGAGATTGACTGTCTTTGTATTTGTTGAGTTGTTTCCATTATTTGTTTTTCTCAGCGGTGCAGATGGAGATTGGGGTGGAGGAAGGGGCCCTGGATTTCGTTCTATGCACCCAATCACTACATGAGCAACAAGCATGTCACAGCAATACGACTGGATAACTTGTCCACTCGAAAACCTCGTACTTTTGCTCTGGCTATTTTTGCCTTTCTGGTTAAGATTTTTTGGAGTATGCTCACAAACTGTCCAATTCTGTTCCTGTATAGCTGAGTTGAGCAACCATCTTGACGTGCACAATCAAAGCACTTTACTTTACACACTCCATAAGACAGAGAGCGAAGGGTGATAAAACGGATTCGTTCCGATTTGACTTAACTCTAACAGTGAGTAATCTTTACCGGTAGAAGCGCCTGCGACAGCTCAGGTAGGACACGTCCTCACACCTCGGCGGTCGGCGGTCAACTCGAGAGAGAGAGAGAGAGAGATTTTGTGGCTCATTTTTTTCCGGAATTCAAGAAAAAACAACGTCTGGACTATGGAGTTGTCCAGTACTGAGAGAGAGAGAGAGAGAGAGAGAGAGAGAGAGAGAGAGATTTCCTGGCTCATTTCTCTGGTATTTGAGAGAGAGACAGACAGACAGACAGACACACAAACACACACACATACAAACACACACCACACACACACACACACACACACACACACACAGAGAGAGAGAGAGAGAGAGAGAGACGAGAGAGAGAGAGAGAGAGAGAGAGAGATTTCCTGGCTCATATCTCCAGTATTTAAGAAAAGAAAACAACGTCTGGAGAGAGAGATCTATAGAGTTGTACAATACTAAGAGAGAGAGAGAGAGAGAGAGAGAGAGAGAGAGAGAGAGAGAGATATCTTGGCTCATTTTTCCGATATTTAAGAAAAACAACGTCTGGACTATGGA
>JADBJO010002490.1:120000-175000 GCA_016801955.1 Conus betulinus
TCTATTCAAATTATGAAGAGCTGCAGCTTTGTGCCGTGAAGCCAGGCCTGTGCTAGTTTCACTGCAAGAAACTCTTCTAAGGTCTGACTAAACTTTCCCTGTATGTCTGTCTGTCTGTCTCTCTGTCCATCACCCCCTCTTTCTTTCTTCCCTTCTCCATCGCCTCCCATCCTTCCTCCTTCTGTCTGTGTTTTTCTGTGTCTCTGTCTCCCTCTGTCTCAGTCTGTGTCTCTCTTCCCTCTATCTCTGTCCTTCGTCTGTCTGTCTCTCTGTCTGTCTGTCTTTCTCCCTCTCTCGCTCTCTGTCTGTCTCTGGGGGACGTGAACTGTTGTTTTCGAGTTAGGTCACCTCGCGTTGGCTCCTTCATCTTACGACGACCACATGTGTATTTTTTTGTCAGGATTTGTCTGGTCACTTTGCAAGATGTTATGTCGTCGTAGTGTTGTGAATGTTAGTGGGGGTTTGTGGGGGGGGGGGGGGGGGGGGGGGAGATCAGCGGACTGCGCCAACAGAATGAGGACCTGAAGTAACGACGACCTGACCAGGAAGATGGAGGACGTGGAGAGGAAAACAGACGACCTCAAGGGCAGATCAGAAAGGAACAATGTCATCTTCTATGGTCTACTAAGGAAGGACAGTAAAAAGAAACCCAATGCTGACTGTGAAAATGTGTTGAAAGATCTGATCACGGACAAGTTAGAACTTGCTCAAGAAAGTAAATTTGACAGGTACACAGACTAAGCGCCAAACTTGACTCGAACATCATAGTTAGATTTGTATTTTGCAAACTGAGGCACAAGTGTTGAAGGCTAAGGCCAAGCTCAGTGGAACAAATATTGTTGTTAGTGAGGATTTTCGAGTCATGTGAGAGATATTAGACAGAGGTTGACTCCCCCCCCCCCCCCCCCCCTCCCCCGTCCCTATTTGAAATAAAAGCTTGGAGCGAAGGTAAATTGGCCACAGTGGTGTTCAGCCATCTTCTGATTGATGGCATTAAGTTCACTTATAAATGATAATAATAAACTCGTTCAAATGTGTCGGCCGACCCAGACACTTGTTTAGAAATAAAACGTTCTTAGAGGGAACACATTCAAGGGTAACACCGCTACTGTCCTCGCTGTGCGGCAGTGTAGGTAACGTTGGGGTAGCTCGTGCTGAGCGTGCGGTATCTGACAGCGTGTTATCTGATGTTAGTTGAGCTTCTCTCCCAATTCAAGGCGAAGGTTCTGAAGGCGTGTTTTTACATCCACCCGACATAGGATTTATGTCTCTTTTGCCTAAAGATATACATTCCCGGATGGCCACTGTGAATAATGCGATTGAAAATGAATCTTTGTGTATATATCCAAACCTTTCCTCTTTTTACACTGGAACGTTAATGGATTACTTTGAAAACTATGTAGTGATGATTTTGTCTCCTTTATTCGTTCGATTGATTTCATTTCTTTTGCTGAAACTTTCGTAAAAAAAAATTCTGTATTTTGTGGTTATGAAGTTTATTGTAAACCAGCTATAAAGCTTTCAGCTCGTGGTAGACACTCGGGTGGTTTGTTGTGTCTAATAAAAGAAGGACCTTTGCTCATTTGTAGAACTCTTGAATAATCAGCCGGATATTTTCTTTGCCTATATCATTTACGTGCATATGTACCTCCTGTAGATTCACAGCACTATATGCATTTCTATATCTTGATGGAATAAGTTTATTGTCTATTTTTTTTTTTTCTTTTTTTTTCTTTTTTTTTTTTTTTTTTTTGCATAACAGTATGTGTTGGTATCTATTCACAGCCTATTTCCAAGATGCCACCAGATGGTAAGATCGGTAAATTTGTGATAATATTTACAGCAATATTTTTAAAATTTCATATTTGACATTTTCTTTGTAATTGATCTTGCTTTAATTTTTTAAAAATTCATTCTTCATTCAATATTTGTACATTATATTTGAAATATCTTTCTTCTAATAAAATGAACTTTCATCTATCATGTTTTCATTTGTTACCAGTAAAACAACATTGATAGGACTTAAAAAAAAAAAAACAAAACAGTAAAAGATGGACAATCTTTTGTCATTTGACTGCAAGTATGCAAATTACTATAATCATATTATAATGCACATTTTCCAGGAGCATTATAAGAATTTTTTTTTTTTAATACACAAAAGAGACGAAAAAAAAAATTAAATGATAAACGCAAAACAAACCAACAAACAATGAAAACTGAAAACCTGGGCTGACATATTGGAAGTACATGGTATCTTGCACATACATGAAATACACATGACATATACACTCTGTCTTTCTCTCTCTCTCTCTCTCTCTCTCTCTCTCTCTCTCTCTCTCTCACACACACACACACACACACACACACACACACACACACACACACACACACACACACACACACACTCACACTCATTACACTCTTCTGATATTACTTCCATGGGTATGCAGGAGAAGTATGAATACCTTGGCATGTTCCATCTTCATTGCTTTGCAGAATTTTCCCAGCAGATTCTTATACTTGCATCCACTCACAGTAACATATCCAAAAAAAAAAAAAAAAAAAAAAAAAAAGAAAAAAAAAGGATAAGGAGAGAGCGAGAAAGGGACCAACAGATAAGAGGACAGAGACTGAAAGTCAGATATATAGTTTGAGTTCTTTTCAGTGTTATTATCTGCCCCGCATATCTCTCTCTCTTCTGCAAACGAAAGCGAAAGTACAGAAGAGCTGAGAGCAGGAGAGACCAGACTGAGAGAGAGAGAGAGAGAGAGAGAGAGAGAGAGAGAGAGAGAGAGAGAGAGAGAAAGAAACCAGTTGAACCCCCCTCCTCAACCAAGGAGGAGGAGGGAAACCCTGTCGAAGTCACACACACACACACACAAAATAAAATAAATAAATCAATCAAATAGTGTTGTTTATAAACGTGCGAGTGGTTACACAACCAGTGTTTAAATTATGTGAAATGAAACACATTTCAAAAGGGAAAATATAAAAGCCGCTAATAGCCGACTTCCGGATGGAGTGACAATTTATACCCAACTGAATCCTCTGGCACTGGCCGCACGCCCCATCCCCCCTGGCAGACAAGAGAAACAAGAACCACCGCGCACAGTATCGTACACAGCAACTCCTCCCGCTCCCCAATCCACCCGTGGAAGGCCACGCGACCAAAACCACTGCCACACAAGCGTCCAAAGGACTCAAGCAAAAGGTTCAACAAAACAGGCCCCGATACAAAAACCACTGATCATTGTGCTGTGCCAATGTACCCTCCAAAGAGTGCATATATCTAAGATCAGAACATCTTCGTTTCAGCATGCAAAGAAAACCTTGCGTACTTGGCATTGCATTAGGCGTGGATACTTTAAATATGTAATAATTAGCCAGTAACAAGATGTAATGGAGTCCAAAATCTGTTTCAATACCTTCTTTATAGCCAAATATGATCAAGGTGTCTGACAGAGTCAAAAAACCACAGTGTTGACATCTGGAAGTAAGAATTTGGTTAAGGTCATTCCAAAATTTGTTGACAATATCACAATCCCATAGTAGGTGTGTTGTATTGTCTGAATTTCTGTTTGACAGAAATTACATATTGGATCTTCAGCAATTTTACAGTCATACAGGTATTTTCTGGTGGGCAATAGATGATGTAATACCCTCAACTGGAACCATTTCAGCTTTATGTCATGAAACTTACTACACTGTTTGAAAATATCAAACCAGTTAAGATCTTCATAAACACTCTGACCTCATAAGTATAGATTGGACACTCTTTCCCCCTTCTTTGATAGATTTACAAACTTTTGTGTCTGCTATATGGTTCTTAGAATCAAACTTAATTCCCAACTTTTGTTGATATTACACTATAGCATTTGTAATACCATTGTACAACAGAAAATGAGTTCTATTGAGATTTGGGAAGAGATCACTGATCTCTCTAAAGGAAAGAAATCTGTTATTATGTGCATCGAATAATTGGTGGATAAATAGAATATTTTTCGTCAAACCATTGTTTAACAAATGCAACATGTCTGTCTCTCAATATGTGACTGTTACAATGAATGCATTCATTCAAAAATTCTGCAGGCTTAATGGAAGACATTTCCGGTAAAGACGCTTGTAATGTCTCAGGACATCTGCCCCAAAAAGGGTTTTTACAACATTTCAAACAAGCATGCACGTATTCTTCCCCCAGTTTTGCTAACTTTACAAACTTTGGAAATAAATCAAAAACAAAAGTCTGTAGACTTCCTTCATAGCTTATCCTTTTAAGCCAGGATAGTTTCAGAGAGGTAATATATGCTTGTACATCAATCATCTGCAACCCCCCCATCAACATATGGTTTACAGACGACAATTTTCTTTATCTTAGCAGGTTTATTGTTCCATAGAAAAGCAAATAGGGATGACTGGAATTCTTTAACAAATTTCACTGGTGGATCGGGTAAATTTATTAAAAGGTAAGTAAGTTTTGACATGACTAGTGTTTTCATTATTGTTATCCTACATAGTGGAGAAAGATCCCGTCTTATACCATCTACCCAATAATCTTTTGATATTGTGTAATTTTCCATGATAGTTTATGTCGGTCATTCTTTTCAGGTCTAAGCAAAACTGATTACCCAATATTCTAAAAATCCCCAGATTCCAGCAAAAGTTTTCATCACGGAGGTATCTTATGCGTGAGTGTTTCGCACTTCTGACCCAGACAATGTTTGTTTTTTTCATTGTTAATTTTTAGACCGGACATCTGGGCAAAGAATCTTAATATTTTTATGGTTTGTTTGAATGATTTTTTGGACCCATCAAACTTATATTAGTGTCACCTGTAAACTGCGACAGGAGGACCTCCTCCCCTATTACCTTTATGCCTTTAATGTAATGATTTTGTCTAATAGAAGTGACAGAATCTCTGCTCCAATTAGATACAAGTAAGGTGAGCAGGGGTCCCCCTGCCGCACTCCACGTCTGACTGGAAACCATTTTGAATGTTGTCCATTTACAGACATACAGGATATTATATTATTGTAAAAGGTGGAAATCCACTTTATCATATCCGGTCCAAAATTGAAAAACATTAGTGTTTTATTCAAAAAAGACCAGGAGATACTATCAAACGCCTTTTCAAAGTCTATACTGAGAAACACAAACCCGGAATGCCTTCTTCTTCAGTATACTGTAGCACGTCATAGATTTTTCTAATATTTTCACCAATGTAACACCCGCTCATGAAACCCATTTGATCATCATGTATTATTTGGGCAAAAATATTTTAATCGTTTAGCTATTGAGGCTGAGGAAATTTTGTATGCAGTGTTCAATAGGGAAATTGGCCTCCAATTTTTCAAATATTGTTTTGGTTTATCGTCCTTGGGCATACAAATAATCACCCCTTGTCTTTGTGTAACTGACATACATTGTTTCTCAAACCCATAATTTAATGATCTGACCAAAAAGGTACCTATGTCCGCAAAGAAAAAATGATAAAATTACCGTAAAGCCATCAGATCCAGGACTCTTGTTATTATTATATTCTTTATCGCTACGCCGATTTCATTTAGAGTCAATGGTCCTTCCTGCTGATTTCTTTCTTCTTGTGTTAGTTTATTGGCATCCCTGATAATTTGATCAAGATCTACATTTGTTACATCCTGATCGGAGTATAACTGTTCATAGAAGCCTTCAACTTCTTTTAAGATATCTGCTTGATCAGAAATAAATTTACCCTCGTTACACTCAAGAAAACTCATTGAGCGGTCTACGAAATTCCTACTTCCAAACTACAAAAGTATCGACTTGGCTTTCCCCCCTCTTGAATCCATTTAACTCTGGATCTGATAATTATGCCTTCAGTTTTCTTTTCTCGCAGTTCTTGAAGTTCTATTTTCAATTGGTTGAGAGTTCTGGGGGCATTCTTTGGCTGTCTTGCTGGGGAGGTATTTGTCAAAGTGAGATTTTGTCCATTTTTGGTTGTCTGGCCGGTTGTCTGGCTGTTGATTCATTTGTCAGTTAGATTTACCATGTCCATATTTATGTTGATTGTTCAGTCTGGTGCTAGATGGTTTTCAGATATTGTTTGTATTGATTTGAACTAGTACTACTACAGTTAAAACAATAACTCTTTTGGCATTGTCTTCAGAGATAGGCGTCATTGTCTTTCTGTGTCCCTGATTACAGATAATTTGTATTCCTCACTATTAAAGGAGGAGAGCAGGATAAGGAAATGACCTTATAATACTAATTAATACAAAAATAGTATCCTTTTTCTTTTCTTTTTTTTTTTTTTCTCCAGCTAGATTCAGCTAGATTTCAGGCTTTGTGCGTGGGGTAAACAGCAAGTTGCCCCAGTCTGTATGGTCAGTATAATGCATTTGTTTTCGTTTTTCAACTTTTTGTGCTAGTTTTGCTTTGTAACTGCATTGAGCGTGGTTTGGTGAGTGTTATTCGTGTTTCTGTCATGGGTTCTGGAGAGATAGAAGAACGTTTTTTTTTGAAAAAAGACTTTTGATAGCTTTTTTTGTACATGTTGATGATTTCTTTTGGTGCTTGTGTTCGGTGTATGTGGGTTTACATGGGTCTTCTTTTAGTGCGGAATGTGATTGGTTCCATCTTGATAGACCCTGGGTTTTATTTGTTGTTTGTGTGATCATGTGTACAAATAGTACCACAAATATTAATTTGCAAAACGAGAGTGATACTAACTATGGGTTTGGGACCTGTGGAGAGATCACTGATGTAATAATATGGTATACAAGAAGTTAAGCACAAAATCAGTGGGGTTTAAAGTATGTTCTCTAAACTGTAACGGACTTAATGATTAAAAAAAAATAAGATGTGTTTGAATTCCTAAGAAAGCAGAACAATAATATCTATCTTTTACAGGAAACTCATCTTGCATCTAAGCGAGAAAAATTTATTAGGTCAAATTGGGGTTACTCAGTATGGTTGGCAGGGTATGAAACAAATAAAAATGGAGTAGCAATTATATTATATTTAATAATAACTTTGAACACAAAGTACACAATGTGGTTCGAGATCCGGAAGGACAGTATCCTTTTCTAGATGTAGAGTTTCTAAAAAAATCGTATAACACTAGCCAGTATTTATGGGCCCAGCGCTGGAGATAATCCAGATTTTTAAAAATACGCTGAGTGCCACTCTAGAACAGTTCGGTAATGATAACTTAATTTTTTGGAAAGGATTGGAATGTGGTTCTAGATGGAAAATTTGATGCAAGAAATTATTAATGAACCAAATAGACCTAGAACTCGGAAAGCAGTAAAGGATCTGATGGCAGCTCTTGATTTGATTGATGTTTTCAGAACATTACACCCAAATGTGAACAAATATACGTGGCGCAAATTCAATACTGTAAAGCAAAGCAGATTGGATTATTTTTTAAATATCAGAATCCCTACTGTTTAAAGTGAGTGGTTCTAGTATTGGATGTAGCTACCACTCTGACCACTCTATTATTGATGTATGTTTTAGGGTTGAAGACAGGAAAAGAGACGGGCAATTCTGCAAATTCAATAACTCTTTGTTAAAGATAAAAAAAATATGTAGATGAAGTGAAAAAAGCAATATTAGAGTTAAAAAAAAAATATGCACTACCTGTATATAAGCCTGAGGACAGTGAAAAGATGCCCAGTGATACGCTTCAGTTTACAATCACTGATCAATATTTTTTGAAATGCTGCTGTTAAAAGTACGTGAGAAAACAATTTCCTACTATTGGTATAAAAAAAAGCTGACTCAGCACGGAAACGGAACTCGAAACTAGGATTTCTGACTTGAGTTTAAGTGTTAACGAAGAAAATTTAGATGAATTAGACAGTATATGACTGTAAGCTTTCTTGTGATGATGTGTACGTAGTGCTTAGTGGTGACCTAAATGCCAGAACTGCAAATTTTTCAAAGGATTTAGAGAGAGAGACCATCTTAGCTTTGAAAGTCAGCATTCTAGCGATGCATTCTACACTGACAGTGATTCTGAAGAGACACAAAACTGAATAATTATGGTAAAATGTTGCTTTAACATGTGTACAAAACTGTACTTATGCATTTTGAATGGAATGTGTTAGGACGACCAGGAAGGTCGCTACACAACGTATGTATCCGAAAGCGGGAAATAGTGTTAATGATTATTTTTTCATCTCACGATGAGGACCTGAAGAAACGAAATCTCAATGGGATGCTTGTCTATGGTTCTGACGACTGTGCACTTCATGTTTATGAACGGATTGAGTATGACCACATGTCTGTTGTTCTGACTGTTAATGTTCACAAACAGATTTAATCACCTAAAGAAAATAATATAAACAATTTCGTGGAAAAGTTGGTTTGGAATTAAGCCTATAACGACCACCAGCCGCCGTGGCGAAGTGGTTAGCGTCGCGGACTCCCGGCTGGGAGGTCGTGGGTTCGAATCCCATCAGAAGTCGTGTGGGTTTTTCTGCCCTGACCGGCTCCTACCCAGAGTTGAGTTTGCTTCGGGCTCAGTTGGGAAGACTGGGACCACACAGTCGAGTTTCATCTACTTATGGATGCGTTTCTGAGAGTGTTGCTCAAATTTCCTGACCAACACTGCAGGTGCCTGTATCTCTCGGGCCTGGTTGACGCTGGGATATATTATGAAAGGAAGCGTAGAGTACAGCCGTGTCATGTAGTCTCAGACCGAAATAGAAATCCGTAGCATCATCTTAATCATCCTCATTCTCATCGATCAGCATTTAAAAAAGATGTCTCAAGTTCTGTGGCCCTTCATGCCCTGCTCTCATGGTGACCTCAATTTCGATGTCCTCTCCCATGTCTGTGGTCTTGGTTTGGTTCCGTCGGGGTCACCGGTATCGGCGAGTCCATGGGGGCTGTCGTTGGACGGACGTGTTGGCGCCCTCCGGAGGGAGAGCTCACTCACGCCGGCTCCGCGACTAAGCAATTATTGTTGTCAGTAGGGGGGCTTAGTAGGTGGTGTGTCCTGCGTATGTTAGATCAGAACAGGCGCCACTGAACACCACCGAAGTGACTCGGCGGCAGTGCAGTGTCTGCTCCGGTGGGTTGCCTCTCGACGACTTGACATTGACCGCTCCCTGTGGATTGCCGGTGCCGGGGCTGCGGCGGGACCGACCGGGCTGTGGCTGTGGACGGGGTGTCGGGATGAGCGGCGTGGATGCACTGCCTCTGAAGTCGCGCAGAGGTTGGGACAAAAAAAAAAAAAAAAAAAAAAAAAAAAAAAAGCCTATAACACCAGTTTACTAATATGATGTGCTCATCTGAGATCCTGCCGAGGGTCGATAAAGCTATCAAACTTAATTGACGTGAACATAAATGAAGCGCTCAGTGTCTTTAATACTTGTTTAAAATATGCTGGCGAAATGTATGATAAAGCGGATAAATATAAATCTGCAAACGGGTTATGATGGTTGGTATGACACACTGAGTGTCGCCAGAGTAAAAGGAAGGCTAGTAGATTACTAAGTAAGTCAAAACGTACTTTACTTTCAAGTGATCGAGTTTTGTACTGTAATGCTAGGCATGAATACAAACGATTTTTTAAAAACGAAAGAAGGTGCTTTTAACAGAGTTTTCTTAGAGAAGATGGTAACATCTATAAACTCTCAGAAAGATTTGTGGGGCACAATACAGAAGATAAAGGTGGTTAAAAAACACTCTTTAAGTATTATTACTTTGGAGAATTGGTTTGAACATTTCAGAGAGCTGCTTGAAAGAAATGACAATGTTGCTAATTTTATGGCACAAACACGTCGCGATGATGAAAGTGCTGGCAACGATTGTGATGACTGTCCTTTAAGTCGTCCAATCTCAAACGAAGAAATTTTGCTCGCGTTGCCTTGCCTTGCCTAGGTGTCATCCCTGTGGTCCAGAAGTCGGCGTGTCATGACTCTCCGAGTTTTTCCAATCTTGCGTCATACGTAGGCAGATTCCTCCCTGTCCATTCTTCGATATCATCTGTCCAGTCTTCTCTGACGTCCTCTTACTCTCTTGCCCTCCATGGTTCCAGTTAAGATGTTCTTTGGACGTCAGATGTCCAAAATATGCAAGCTTTGTTGATCTTATTTGCTGCATTAGTTCTCTTTGCATACCTAGTCGTTTCAGCACCTCTTTATTGGTAAATTTGTGTGTATCCAACTTATTCTGCCCAAACGTCGGAATATCCACATTTCAAATGCTTCTATTGTCTTTTCTGTATCTTTGTAGAAAGTCCACGTCTCTGCTGGCGTTAAGAAAATTAAAAAATGGCAAAGGTGCTGGCCCTCACCGAATGATTGGGGGCCGGAGAAGCTCAGTTGGGTAGAGTGCCGGACTCGTAATCTTGGTAATCCTGGGGTTTTGGGTTCGAATCTCCGCCTGGCCGTTTTGGTACAGGGGGATTTTTCCCATGGATTTAACATTGGTTCTGACTTCATTTCCCATACAATCCTTCGAGTGAGACTATAAACCGAGGTTTCGTGTGAACGCATGCATAACATCTTGCACACATGTAAAATCCCATCACCAACTTTCGGAAGAGAAGGCCAGTTTGGCCATTGATATGGATAACACGTTACACATAGAATGCACCCTGCTTAAGAAATGGAAAGAATGAAGGAAGTAAAGAAATTTGAGTGAACGATATTTGATGATATGGACTGGATGACACGAGAAACGACTGAATTAAGCGCCAGCTGGCAGCTCTTCAGTCGGCACCCCGTTGTGTAAACGAGTGTGGACTGAAAAGCGCTTAGAATTTGGTCGCTAAGCCGAGAATAGGCGCTGTGTAAGTATTCATTATAATAATAATGATAAAAAATGCTTGGAAATCTGAATCGGGTGTTTGTTTTCTAAAGAATTCCGTTAATGATTTTTTTGACAGGGGTCTTTTTTTCGGAAATTTGGTCAAAGTCAATTATCCCTCCATTATATGAAAAAGGCGATGCTAATAACCCAAACAGCTGTTGAGGAATATCTTTGAGCAATATATACAGTGAATTATACATCACTGTCATTAAAAGAAGGCTTCAGGAATGTGTCGAGGAAAATAATCTAACTGGTGAATTTCAAGCAGGATGTAAACAGAATTATTCAACAATTGATGTTCACTTTAATGTCATTTGTTTAAAAGCAATTTGGATTGAATCGTAACATTTATGTAGCCTTTATAGTTTTGAGAATGCTTTTGATTCTGTAAATAGAAGCATCTTTTGCCCAGTTTTGCTTAAGAGTGGTGTTCGTGGTTATTGTATAAGTGCATTATTAGCATGTCATGTATGATTCTGTGAAAGCAACAGTGCGATGTGGAGGATTTCTTTCGGATTTTGTGTTCTGTGCATCCTGATTAAAACAAGATGTTTGTAGCCCTGTTTTGTTCTCCTTGTTTATTAATGAATTGATGTTGGAAGTTATTTATTCTGGAAGACACGGCTTATGGTTTGTAAGTGATATCATACAAATATTCATTCATCTGTTAGCTGATGACGTTGTTTTGTTATCGGAAACTATTGTTGATCTGCAAACACAGTTGAATAGTCTAGAAAGAGCTGCACCGTCACTCCAGTTAAAAGTAAACATGACAGAAAACAGCATAACAGTCTTAAAGGGAGCTTATCTCGCTGCTAGGGAAAGATGTAGATATAATGAAAATATTATGCCAGTTGTAAACGTTTACAAATATTCGTATATATTCTTTTCAACACGCTTGAGCTTTACATTTACTTGTGAAGATCTTGTGAGCAGAGCTGAATACCCCTGTTTTGAAAAAACTGACAATACTGAATAACAATTCTTTAACACTGTTTTTAAAACAGTTTGATTCTCAGATCCAACCATTTGTTAAAAAAAAAAAAATGGTGCTGAATTTTGGGTATCAGCAGTGCTGCTTTTGAGCTTGAGAAAATTAATTTTCATGCACCGAAGAAATTTTTGGGATTATCTATGCATACGCCTAGTGATTTAGTCCATGGGGAGACAAATAGGTATCCTATATATTTAGCATCTGTCGTCAGTTCTGTTCGTAACTGGTTAAAGTTAACAAAAATGCAGTCACATAGACTACCACATAGTGCTTATGTTAGTTGATTTTGATGGTACAGGCAAGATGAATTGGGCTTTGCGGTAAGAAAAAAATGTATGAATATGGATTTGGCTTTGTATGGGAAAGTCAGGGTGTCGGGGACATAGATGCTTTTATTCATGAATTTTGTCGGAGATTGATAGATTGTACATGACAAAGCTGGCATGTTCATGTTCAGCAAAGTGACAGATATGGTATCTATCGTATGTTAAACGCACTGCATAGTCCAAATTTATTTATCTTTGAACTTCGACAAACATTTAAGATTCATCTTAGCAAAACTCAAATTTGGTATCACGGAATTATCTAGTTATTTTAATCGATATAAAGAACTCGGTGGTGACAATCACCTGTGCCCATTATGTCACGAGACTTCTGATAATGAAGTTCATTTTGTATTCTCCTGCCAGGAACTTTTGTAATGTTAGGCAAGAGTTTATTCCAGAGAATACTATAAACAACCATGATTCTGTAAGCTGATTATGCTAATGACCTGAGGCAGTGAAAAACTAGTAAAGCAGTTTGCACTGTATCTGTGCAAAGCATTTCTGATTCGGAAGTTTGTGACAGCTTAGGCGCTTCTTTCTTTTCATGAGTGAATGCTTGAAGTTTTTTCTATGTACTATACTTGCAATTGAAAAAGTGTGTGTAAAACGGTATGGAGCATAATTATTAATGCATCACAGGCTTGAAAGCTGTAACAGTATGATCTTTGTGGTTTTGCTCTTGGTTTTCTTTTTTTTATTTTTAATTCCGTCACATTAATTTAAGAATATTATCTCTATTATTTTACCCCGTTCTGAGGAGCTATGGCCTAAACAGAATGAACATCGGAATCTCTCTCTCTCTCTCTCTCTCTCTCTCTCTCTCTCTCCTCTCTCTCTATTTTTTTTCTTATTTTTTTCTTTGGCCCAGGGCTAGGTGGAGAAAAGCATTCATATTTGCTTATCTCATTACCCAAGTGAAATGAAATTCATTTCGTTTCGTTTCGCTTCTTTCTTCTCTCTCTCTCTCTCTCTCTCTCTCTCTCTCTCTCTCTCTCTCTCTCTCTCTCTCTCTCTGTGCGCGTGCGTGCGTGCGCGCACGCGTACTCCACTTACAGTTATTATCTACTCGCTTCTTGTGTATAATCAATGTGCACATCAGTCTGTTTGCTCCCTTCTCCCCCCCACTCCCGCTCTGTCTGTCTGTGTTCACCGTTTTTTTTTTTTTTTTTTTTTTTTTTTTTTTTTTTTTTTTTTTTTTTTTTTTCAATGAATGCGCGCGTGTTGTTTCTTCGTGCAAAAAAACGTGTTAATAAAAACTAAGACAGCGTGTGAAGAGGAAAGACAGCTGTGAAGGCGAACATATGGTGCCGTGATGATGTTGGAGGGTCAGTGCAAAAACGTGTTAATAAACTAAGAACAGCGAGTGAAAGAGGAAGACAGCTGTGAGGCGAACATATGGTGCCGTGATGATGTTGGAGGGTCAGCAGCGAAGAGGAATGTGATTTCGGCAGATGACGCACTACTGGTCAAGCGAAACTTGGAACTGATTAATTGCTTCCGCTGCTTTGGTAATAGAAGAGCGCATCGGACGTGCGCTTAGTCACCGCTGCTTTGGCTGCCTTTTCCATTTTTTTTGCTACGTTTTCTGACTTTTGTGTATCTCTGCCAACCCTTCCTTTCTTTTGGTTACATTACCAGAGTTCGGATACCGGTTACTACCATAGGTACCCTTTCCTATTTTTTCCTACCATTACCTGCATTTGCATATCGATTGTACTTCAGTTTACCTTATCCCAATTCTGGCTGCCGTTATCTGTGTTTACCTTCCGATTTCTACTTTAGTCAACTTTTCTTTTGACTTCATTTTTCACATTTACCTCCCGTTTATAAACTTAACTTTATCAAAGTGTTCCTACTTTGTCTTCCTTTTCCTAGCTTGACCTACATTTTCCTACTTTAGTTTATTTTTCTCCACTTTTGTCTTCCTTCTCTTGCTGTTATGAACGTTGTCCTGCCTTTGCCTACATTTTCCTTTTGTTGTCTACAATTTCCTACATTTGTCAACCTTTCCCTAAGTTTGCCTATCTTTCCCTTACTTTTGCGTAATTATAACAACTTTCTGCTTACCTTTTCCAGTTTTTGTCCACCTTTCCAAACTCTTTGTCTCCCATTTCATACCTTTGTCTACCTTTTCCTGTCTTTTCATACTTTTGTCTATCATTTCTTACAATCGTCTACCTTTCCATATTTTTGCCTACAGTTTCTGCATATGGTCTGCCATTTTATATATTGGACAGGCAGCACTTTGATGACACTTTCGTATTTTTCATGTTCTTGGATACTTTACAGCTGACAATATTTAGTTCTGTTGCCAGCTAACATTATTACAATGTTAAACGACGTACTACTCATGCTGTCTTAAACACATGCACACCAACGCGCGCGCGCGCGCGCGTACACATGCACACACGCACACGCTTGTTTGCATATACTTACGCACGCACACGCGTACAACACTGGCAGGCGTGCATATATGCACACTCGCACGCATATACGCATGCATGCGCATGCATGCAAGCACATGCAAACACACGCGCAGGATATATTGACACCTAAAGCTTACTTTTAGACGGTCAACAGACTTGATTCCCAAGGATCGGACCCTGTAATGCGAACATGAAATTGCAGCAAGGGGTGTGTTTGGGCATCGTGCAAGTGGTGATGTGGGGATGGAAGAAGGGCGTGGAGGGAGACAAGTGCAGGTTAACAATTCTTTCGTCATATATGGCAACAAATTTGCAGAGATTAGTGTATGGAAAATGAAATAAGGCGACGGTGGGCCAAGAGGTGATTGAAGGTGAGATGGGGAGGTGAGGGGGTGGGGGAAGGACGGTGGAAATGGGAATGAAGTAGAGGGCTTGAAAGCCTAAATCCAGAGTCCTTCTTCGACAGCATACGGAAACCATCGAATCTTGTCTTGTGAACAAAACCATTTGTCAGGTTGACTGTTGTCGAGTTTTACCACCTGGGCAAGAATCGGCAGGAGACGTTGTGGTTGTCCACCCAAGGTGTCTATCAGAAACATACCACATATAAATCAGTGGTATTCTCACTATCACGGAAGAAAATCACAGCCCAACAACTTTCGAAGACAGCCAGAAAAGAGTGTGATGTATCAGTCAAGAAATCTGTTTGCTTCTGCTTCGCAGCGTCCGCTGCATGGGCTTACGTGAACGTCGTTCACCATGCACGACTGATCTCTGGATATGATCGCGTGCATGTACAGCTATGTCCGTCTGTCACGCACGCACATCCACGCAGACATTTCCCCCTGCATCTCTTCATCTGGCCATGACATGCGAAGTTTAAGCTATCACTAGTAGCAGAATTTGACAACAGCTGTGGCTGCCTCTGTTGGAGAAATTCTTGGATACTGCATGAGAATTATGCGTATATTCTTATTTTTCTTGACTTTTGATTTACTTGATTTTTTTTAGTTAAATGTTTTGCCCCAAGGCTGTTCATTCCAGTATGTTTGTAGCATATAGTGTAAGCCATCGTTATATGTATGTTCGTCTTACGTTTCTGTGCATTTGACTTCTTATCTATTATTTTTTTAACAATATGTTTTGCTCTGAGGCGGCTGGAAAAGTGCATTGTGCCTGTCTTGTTACTCGAGTGAATTGAAATTGCATTTTTGTTCCACCCCCTTCTCTCTCTCTCTCTCTCTCTCTCTCTCTCTCTCTCTCTCTCTCGTGTGTGTGTGTGTGTGTGTGTGTGTGTGTGTGTGTGTGTGTGTGTGTGTGTGTGTGTGTGTTTGACAGTCTCATGGCAAAGCTCGTAATGATGTTTGTTCTCTCTCTCTCTCTCTCTCTCTCTCTCTCTCTCTCTCTCTCTCTCTCTCTCTCTCTCTCTCTCTCTCTGTGTGTGTGTGTGTGTGTGTGTGTGTGTGGGGACAGTCCCGTGGCAAAGCCCATAATGATATCGTTGCTCTCTCTCTCTCTCTGTGTGTGTGTGTGTGTGTGTGTGTGTGTGTGTGTGTGTGTGTGTGTGTGTGTGTGTGTGTTGTTGTTGTTGTTGTTGTTGTTGTTGTTTGTTGTTGCTGTTATTGTTTTGTTTTACGTCTTTCCACATAACGTGATGTTAGACGAAAAAAAAAACAACACAAAAAGCCGGGGCTGGGAAAGAAGGTGAACAACGAGTCAAAAGAATTAACTTATCTACAACTATAACACAAAAATAGAAAATCCACTTAATCAAAGATGAAAAAAACAAAAAAAACAAACAGCAAACAAATCCACTTAGTCAAAGATAAAACAAACCAACATATAACTCTTCTGTCTTATCTAGCCACTGATTGTTATCTTTTATAAGTATTTGCCAATTGGACGTTTAGCTAAGTGCAAAAAGAAAAGATACGTTTCACTTGTTGATAGGAAAACATTTTGAATAGGCTGTACAGATGTATTTGGAATGAATTTTTTCATTAAGTTACACACAAGAATGTGATCAGTTGATATGATATGACCACATATACAATGTATATTTTTGACATATTTTTTGTTTTAAAACAATCCAATTTCCATCTACAGATCAAGGAACTCATCTGTCGTCTACGATAAATGTTTTGATCGTACTTGCGTAACTTTTCATGAATATTTTTCATTTCATCGTGTAAACCAAAACTCACAGTTTCTCATTCTATCAAATGAAAATTAGAAAATTGTACTTTTTCTGTCAAAGTATATATTTCATGAATATTTTTCATTTTCATCGTGTAAACCAAAACACCCAGTTTCTCATTCTATCAAATGAAAATTAGAAAATTGTACTTTCTCTGTCAAAGTATAGCACTCTTGCACTGACATAGAGAAAAAAATCCGAATCTGATGATCGTGTTGCTCCTTTCTTTGCTAGAATATCAACCTTTTCATTATAATATAACCCATAGTGGAAGGGCACCCCCAAAAATGTTATTTCAGTGTGTCTGACTGAGAGGAAATGTACTAAATTATTTATTTCAGTGATCATCTCATGTCGAACTTTTTAATATGAAATTCTTCATTGCAGTAAGAACTGACTTGGAATCTACACATAAAACAACTGTAGATAAATTTTGAGGGTGATCAGCGACAAGCTTTAAAAGCCATAATTATAGCAGTTAACTCAGCAATGAATATAGATTTGTTTTTTTCCCTAGATACTAAGACTTTTCTTTGTTAAGGCCTGGGATAATGAATGCGGCACCTGCATGTTCATTTATTAATGATCCATCAGAGTAAACCTTAAAATGGTTGGATTAGTGATCATGCAAATGCATTTTGATCTTGGATAACAACAAATTAGTATTGTCAGCCTTTGTTAAATCTGTATGCTCAATATCAAAATGTGCTCTTATTAGTTTCCAGGGAGGAATAAGAGGCACGATAGAGCTTTTTGCAGTAGATGTTAGTTTGATATCTGAGGATTTCTAAAATCGAGGAAGTATATGTTCTAAGGGTCGTTTGAGATGATATATTTTTAGCCCTTTTGGGAAAATCAGTGTCTGTTTTAATATTTATTTTAGGGCCCAAATTGTTGCCTATAGCAGAACTTCTTATCACAAATTTGATGCATGCAAGATTCCTATATTCTTCCAGTGGTAATGCCCCAGCAGCACTGTATGTTTTGTACAAGAGGCATGGACTGGTAGTCCCATGGCTATCTTATGTGCTTTGGATTCAGTACTTTGAATTTTTTTCAATAGTATTTGGGTTCACTGAAAAAAGATCTCTTGTGCGTACGTTAATTTTGATCTTACCAGTGCAGTAGAAAGGTGCAAAAGAGTAACTGTGTCCTGAGCCCAAAACGTGCTTCGTTATAATCTTTAATAGATTTAAAGTTTTTCGAGCTTTTGTTAGAATATGTTGTATGTGAAAATTCCATGACAACTTTGATGTCAAATTTACTCCAAGGAATTTCACTATTTTTTGTGTACTTGATGGGTGTGCTGTGTTGACATGAAATAAAGGCATATTAACTGGGTCAGATCCAGTATTAAATAACATCATGTGCGTTTTTTTTTTTCAGTTGATATTTGCAAACAATTTTCGGTCATGTAAGCAGAAAATGTATTTATTCTTTTTGATATAACTTTTTGATATAGTTTTGTGATCTGACAGGTGTACATTTTTAAATGTTGCTTTCATCCATATGCATATGTATATGTCATCTGCATATTGGGCTAGTTCTACATTTTTAGTAAGTTTTGTGGGTAAATCGTACGTCAGGATACTAAAAAGTGAAGGGGCAATAACAGACCCCTGAGGAATGCCCTTGTGTAATTTTCTTCTTGTAGAGTATTAGTTCCCTACCGTCGTTCTAATATATCTATTTTCTAAGAAGTCTTTAAGAAAATCATAAATGTTTCCTGATAATCCAACCTCTTTAAGTTTATAAATCAAACGAGAATGCCATACTTGATCATAAGCTTTAGTGATATCAAAAAAGGTTGCTGGTAAGCATTTTCCTGGAAAACTGATATTTAATTTGAGTGGTAAGTTTGACCAAGTGTTCAATAGCACTTCTACCCTTTCGGAAACCTGCTTGGTTTATTGGGATAACTTTGTTCTTTTTTCACAAAAGTAGTTTTGGTGTATTTAAAACAATTGTTTCATAAAGTTTACAGACATGAGAAGTGAATGAAATAGATCTGTAACTATCTATACTTTCTTTCAGTTTACGTTCCTTGTGAATCGGTACTATTACTGATTCTTTCCATATTTGTGGCAAATGACCTGAGCTCCAGCATTTAATATATTTATATATATATATATATATATATATATATATACTTAGTTAAATGCTTATCCATTTGTCTTGAAAATATTTAATCATTTCATTAGAAATGGCGTCAATCCCAATAACTTTTTTTGTTGTTGAGAGAATCTATGACATTTTTTACCTCTTGTAATGTAATTGGGGCGTTAATGTCCCTTGTGCCATTATCAGATACATCATTAAAGACACGGGTAGATTCTTTATCGTCTCTGAATTTTCTTTGATTGTCAGACAACCCATCTATCCTGCTCACTTAGCAAACGGGTCGACAAATTCTTCTGCTTTGTCTGCGGATGATGATGACTTGTAGGATATTCTGGGAGTTTGATTCCACTTTTTAAAAAATCGTTTTTATCTCTTTCCATACAATTCTACTATCTTTATGATCGAATGTGTTTCTTTTGCAAAAAAAAAAAAATCCCAATAATCCTTTTTGGCTTGTTCCATAACTCTATTACTATGTATATTTGAATATTTCATTTCCTGAAATTTTTCATCTGCCATTTTCTTATCTTGACTTTTCTTAGTGTGCATGTATTCCTTGAATAACGTTTTTTTTTTTTTTTTCCCCTCATTAACTGCCATATTACAATCTTCGGTCCACCAAACATTACCGAGATGTTTACCCCCTTTAGATCCCCGATTCTTCAATTTAGGAATGCATAAACCAGACACTTTTAGAACAGAAGTACAGAACGTGTCATACATTGTATCAATATCATCATCTGGGGACAAGCTTAAGTCTAGATCTTTAAGTGTATTGTAAAATTGAGACCATTTGGCATTTTTATAATCAAATCTTGGTATTATATCATCAGGTTTTGTGTCTTCAAAGTAAGGGGATTGATTAATTATAATGATGATTGGTATGTGATCACTCCCACGAGTTTCACTATATGTTTCCCATGCACACGACGAAGCCATTTTAGGTGAAATCAAAGTTAAATCAATAACAGTAGGTCTGTGTGTAGATACATCAGGACCTCTGGTGTAAGAACCATCATTGAGTAAACATACAGTTGAGTCTACAACATTTTCCACAAACCAATTACTACTGATCTGTGTGCACTCTTTTTCCCAGAAAGAGAATGAGCATTAAAAATCCCCTCCTACTGACCATTTACCAGTAGTATCATTCTTGATATTTTTCATCCATTCAATATTAATTTCATCTGGGCCCTTAGGTAAATATACAGTGTGTGTGTGTGTGTGTGTGTGTGTGTGTGTGTGTGTGTGTGTGTGTTGACAGTCGGCGACGGAGAAGAAGGTGGAAGAGTTGACACGACAGTTAGAGGAGGAGAAGCTGACGTCACGACACACCATCAGCAAGTTACAACGAGACCTGACCCGGCTAAAGAGCGAGAGAGGCCCACTCCCAGGTAGGGGGACTGCATGCTTGTGTATAGCGTGGTCTACTGTGGTAGTATTGTAGTATTGTATTTAGCAGTTTTGTTTTGTATTGTGTTATGCTGCATTGTTTGTTATGTTTTGCTGTGAAAACTTTGCGTTGTCTCACATTCTTCTGTGAATTTGTGGTATTGTACTACATTGAATTACTATGATGTCATATTGTGTTGTTATGTTATATTGTATAATGAATATATTGCTTTGCACTAAAAAAAAAAAAAAAGCTGTTTTGTGTCATTACACGCAAATGTGTCATGTTATACAATATTTCGTTAAAGCAGAATCTCAACGAAATTCGTGGTCATTTGTTCTTGACTGTGATCGATTTGCTGTTTTTCTCATTTCTTTTACCCTCTGGGGATTGCAAAATTGCCGTGATCGGAGGGCTTGCGCGGTCCCGTGATCCCTTAGGCTTTGCTGGCGGGGCATCAATACTTGATGATGGGGCTAGTTTTTAAAAATGCTTCTGGGCCTGAAAAGTCAAGTTGCTGCCTGGCCTAAGCACAACGTGGTAAGGAGTTGATGCCCCTGGTAGGGCCTCCCATGTCAGATAGGCTAAGGGTGAGGACCCTGACTAATAGTAACCCGCCTTTTTCCATTTCTTATCTTCTGCCTTTCTTATTTGGCGCTTTTCTATCTTCATCTCCCCTTCAAGTCTTCTTCTTTTCCACACTTTTTCTCTCTGTGGTCTTCTTAAGATCCGCCGCGTTCGCCGTGTGGTGCGACCAGTGACGGAGGGGAACGAGATCCTGGTGATCGACAGGGCAAGCGCCCTCAACACATCACTTTGGCTCGGACCTCTCCTAGACAGGAGGTACACTCTGGCCCAGGTGTATCAGTCAGCTCCTGCTTCATGGGGCTGGGTCAAGTCAGGCAGTTCTCCGGCTGGCCAAGATAACCCCTGCAGTGCTCGGCTCTCTGCTCCCAGGAGTTGAGCATGATCAGGGGGGATAGGGTTAGTGGCGCTCTGTTTGTCGTATACCTCTCCTGAAGCCTGGAAGGGATCAAGATGGTGATTTCTTGGCCCTGGCCCCTTAGTTGGACTCCATGGAGGGTTGGTAAAGGAGAGACGAACTTTTTAACACACAAAACATGGCTTTTTCTCAAAACATTGCCCCCAAAAGGAAGAGGAGGGCAGCAGTCCCTATTTCGAGGGATTTTGAATCAGACAGCGACTCTGATATGGAGACAAGAGAGAGAGGACAGGTTTCTGGGCTTCCTGGCTTTGATTGAAGGGACAGAGCAGGAAAAGCCTATTTCAGCTCTGAGTCCTTTTGCAATTCAGAAGGGGTTCCAAGGAATAGCAGGCTAGCCTCATTCGGTGAAAAGGCTACGAAACGGCTCGTTCCTTGTCTAGTGCAAGTCGAAGAAGCAATCGGAACAGCTGCTGAGGGCCACAAGGCTAGTGGAAAGAGAAATCCGTGTGACTCCCCATAAACAGTTGAATTCATCCAAAGGAGTCATTCGGTGCCCAGATCTGAAAGGTGTCTCGGAAACCGAAAACAAAACGGAACTAGCATCCCAAGATGTAATAGAGGTGCTTAGGGTCACAGTCTGTAAAGGTATAGAAAGAGTGTCCACCAACACCCTCTTTCTGACATTCTGTTCCCCTTCGTTACCTCAGGTCATCAAAGCAGGCTATTTGAATGTTCGTGTTCAACTGTATGCTCCATCGCCGATGCGGTGTTTCAAATGCCAGAAGTTTGGACACGTCAGAGATCGCTGTTATGGGGAGGAGATGTGTGGTGTTTGCTGCAAGGCAAACCACGATGGGCTGTGTAAAGATCCGGCTCATTGTGCAAACTGCGGCGGCGACCACCCCTCCACTACATGCAACTGCCGGTTTTGGATCCAGGAGTCCAACATCCAAAAAGTAAAAACAGAAAAGAAAATCTCCTTTTTTGAGGCTCGTAAGCAGGTAATTGGCAGTCAGACGTCTCCAGTTTCTTCACACGCTTCGGTTGTGAAAAAAGTTTCAACCCGTTCTGTTTCTTGTCAAACCATTGTTTTCTTTTTTCAAAAACACTGAAGACAAAAATGCCAAGCCCCGGTAGAGGCAGGTCCAGCACCTCAACCCAAAGCGGATGCCCTTGGTGGGGGCAATAAATCCATCACCCCTCAGACTGCCCAGCAGTCTACTCCATGTGCTGCTGGGCAGAGTAAAAAAAGCCAGCCCTCCCGCTTCGAACTTCTGTGAGCAGTGCCAGGGCGGGCAAGGGAGTTCAACCGAGTGTGGAGATGGTGGAGATGAAGAAGAAAGTCTCCACCGTCTCCAAAACCGAAACCGTCTTCACCTGCGAGCAAGTCTGCCAGCAGGTCTTCAGACCAAAAGAATCCTGTCCTACTCAAAAACAAATACGCTCCATTGGATGCAGACAGTGACTCGGAGATGAAATGATTTCTCTCCTAGTCGTCTTCTGCACCATGGACAGTAAAATAATTCATTGGAATATCCGTGGCTTAAATTCAAACTTTGAGAAACTGCAGTTTCTGTGTCAAACTCTAAAACCTTACGTCGTAGCTCTTCAGGAAACAAAAATTCAAAGCCAGAAGACCTTCACTCTTGCTTGATTCAATATTCTTTCCAATCCTACGCAGCCTTCAACATTGGGACTTACAGGCGGTGTTGCCCTTCTTATACACAAAACTTTGCTGTTTAGTCCTGTCTCTCTGACTACTACCCCCCTTCAGGCTGTAGCTGCGAGAGTCACTCTCCATAAAATTGTTACAGTTTGCTCACTTTATCTGCCACCTTCTGTCCTGGTTTGTCGTCAGGACCTTGTCAGTCTGATTGGAGAACTTCCTCGACCTTTTTTGCTGTTGGGTGATTTCAGTGGACACAATCCTCTTTGGGGTAGTGTGAATTCATCATCCAGAGAGGTCTGCTCTTGAAGATGTCCTTTCAGACTTTGATTTGTGTTGTCTGAACGATGGATCTCCAACTTACCTCCATTCTTCCTCAGGTTCACTTTCGTGTTTAGATTTGCTGATATGTGACCCCTCGCTGATCCTGGGCTATGAGTGATCTGTCCATGACGATCTGCATGGAAGTGATCATTTTTCTGTTCTATTATTAAACCCCTCTGTTTCACAACACCTTAACTATAAGAAGGCTAACTGGAATGTTTTTGCTGCCAATATTTCAAAGGAATTCCAGGAAATTGACATTCTTCAGAGTCCAGACCCTACGGAATCTGTAACCAATACTGTGATAAACTGTGCTAAAACCTGCATTCCAATGTTTTCCGACAAACTCAACTGCCCCAAACACCCTGGTTTAATTTTGACTGCCAACAAATCACAAAAGTACGCAAACGGGCTCAGCGTCGGGTATTCCAAAGACCTTCAGGTCCCAACGCTCGAGCCCATCAGAAACTTCGTGCCAAACCGAGACACACTTTCAAAATCAGTAAACGTCAGTCTTAAGAAACTTCTGCTCCGGGCTGACATCTAAAACATAAAAAAAAAAAAAAAAAAAAAAAAAAAAAAAAAGTCTGGCAGATCATCAGAAAAATCTAAGGGAAGAACACCAACCCCTCAGATCATCATTAGCTGGGTCAAATTCGGCCCAAAAATGGCTTCACCTTAAACTAATGCCTTCAAATCTAATTTCAACTGTTCTGAGTAGATTTATGGTCTTTCTTCAACATACCAAAACTTTACCAAATTCGGGTGGGGCAAAATATTTTACTTTTGCATTAAAAGTTGGCTTCCAGACAGGTTTTTTGAAAATGAGTGAATGAACAGTTTCAGTCAAATGTGGCAATATTTTCCAGAATTATGATCTAAATTGGCCACATAAGATTCATGCTAGTTGGCTCCTAATTTTTGACACTGGCACAGATATCTGGATCGGATAGAATAGAAATAGTGCTAGAAAATGTACATAATTTCACCGTCAATTTGAACAAACCTATGGGAAAACAAAGTACTCATCTTCAATATGAAATGGACAACATGAAAATACTGTTTATAATGTGATTTGCGCCATGTATTGAGTACATAAATTGCTATATGCAATGGTTCAAGGCATATATTTAGAGATCATTCTGAGTGATTACCTACCCCTACCCCCATTTCTTTGAAAATGAATGAATGGACAGCTTCAGTCAACTGTGGCAAATTTTCAAGAATTATGGCCTAAATAAGCAACATAAGCGTCATACTAATTGCTCCTAACTTTTGACAGTGAAACAGATATCTGGATCTAATATAATTGAAATATTACAAGAAATTGTACATAATTTCACCGTCAATTTGGGCGTACCTACTGAGAACAAAGTACACACCTTCAACATATAATAGACAAAGTGAAAATACTGTTTATAATATGATTGTGCCATGAATAGAATACACAAATTGCGCTATGCAATGGTTCAAGGCATATATTTAGGAAGCATTCTGAGTAATTACCTTTCCTTACCCCCAAGTTCATTAAGAAACTAGCCCATTCCGGCTATACTTCTTCTGCAGTGCTTATTAGGGTACTGGCGAATCGTATTCATATGCTAGCCTCAGGGTTCTTCCTCCTCTTCACAGTCTTCTCTCCAGTGCACTGAATTATTGCAGTTCTCTCCTCGACAATGGCCACATGCCGCTGTGCAAACAAGTCCATGCTTGCGGCATGTGCACTGTGTTGTGCCGCAGTTTCCTTTACAGTTACACCGAATAACATTCAGAAGCTCTTCTGGAGCAGCAGGAATATCTGTCGATATAGGAAGTAGCATCCCATTGTTTACCTCCCATCCCCAGTTAACTGGATCCATTTGCAGGTCTCCATCAAGATGTTTCCAAGTCTGCACTTGGTAGTAGACGTGGAAACTGTGAAATTTTGCCGCAGATGAAGAAGGAGGGAGGGAACTTGGGTGGGCTGACCTTGGTGAGACAGCAACCCTCTGCATGTACTTGATGTATCTCAGGTGGCCAAGGCTGTCATCTCATGATCCCCCATACATTTCTACTATTGCTTTTTCTCCTGCGTCTTCTATTTCATCCTGGGTACTTGTTTCTCTTCTTAAGACATCAGCAAACTTCTGGAAAGTTTGGGACTTTTTCAAGAGTTTGACAGGCAGAGATTTTCCTATCTTCATGAGTCTGCTGGTAGTATCACAGCCAGTAATCGCATGTGCAAACAGTATAGTTTGGCAAATTTCCCTGCCAATTCTGCTCTGTGCATCCTTTATGTCCCACAGCTTGGCCTTCTTATCCCCTCCAATTGGCATGAAAAAAACGTCACAAAGGTCTCCATGTACATGATGCAGCAGCAACACCAGAAGATCTGTATCTTCTCCAACCAGGACTGTTGTTCTGGATGATGCAGCCTCATGGGTAGCCTTGACAATCAGACAGTCTGCATCATCTTTGGCATGACGAGTTTGGAAGCCATTCTCCAACAGAGAACTACTCAGGAGATTGATAAAGCGTTGTTTGTTGGCTGGGTTTGACGAGAAATTTGTCACGGGTATCATGCAGGATCATGTCTCCAGTGAAATTCACCTGCACTGAGGTACCATGACGACGGAAATGGGTTGCAGCTTTTGTTGTGAGTTGTGTGCTGTATCCATCAAACACAACAGTGGCCCTGGCGTATTTACGCGACACAAATTCCGTGTACATATCAACCAGTTGATTGTATGTGGAACCTCTCTGCCATGGTAAGTGATGCAGCAAGGAGCCACCATCAAGAACAAAGTATATGTCTGTACTTGGCAGAGTGCTGTTCTCATTCTGTGTTGACCAAAGGTATTGTGCAAGAGTGGATTTTGTAGCCTCTCTCGGCAGGCCACTTGGATCAAACAGGGAGCAAGGAAGATTTGTCAGCTCGTACGAAAATAATGATGGGAGTTTGTCTGGTTCACTTTGTGCAATCTGCAGCAATCGTTGAAAAAAAGATATGTGGATCAACGATGACAGGTTCACCATTCACTTTCACAGCCAGTTTGGTGGCAAGAGTGATGGCTAAATCTTTCTTTTTAATGACAACGCCCAGCACACTTTTTCCAGTCATGCCATCGAGAATCCTCTTGCCAATAGCCTTAGCTTGATCAATATTGACTGCATCATCTGCCACACGCCCTGTTGCAATGCTTCGCAGTGAGCAGTCTGGGTGGAAAGGGCTCCTCTCTGTCAGGTAGGAGACCAGCTTCTGGGTGTCATTATGGTCCCTGGCTTGCCTGGTCTTGCCCATGTCTGCATGCTGGTCTGTGGTGGTAAATGTGATGCCAGTGAGGGAATGCATCACCGAGTTGATCTCGGCACAGGCAGGCATGGACAGAAGCCACACAAGACGCTGTAACTCACCAACTTCTCATCAACACCTGCTCAATGACAAGATCTTGCGACAAACCCGCCCAGTATCTCTCACTCCTCCTGAAGATATGATGCCCGTTTTCATAGTCACTGTACACATCAGGATGTGTCTCTTTGAGTTGTGTCATCTGCTGGAGATACAATCTAGCTGACTTGGCATAATGGTGATGTCCAGCAGCAGCGAAGAATGGCACATTTCAGCTACTGCTTGTAGGTGCAGTTGAAAGTGACCAGTTCTTTCGGCCTTGATGGATTTTTTTCAAAATGCCAATCATTTCGATGTATTGCAACCACAGGTTGCTTGTGCGGCTGGAAGAAAGTCTCTTCTTATGTTCTTCAAGTCGACGTCGTATTTCATTCAGCTCACCCGTTTTTGCTGCTTCCTCTGCTGATGTGACACCAGACAGAAGTTGCTCAAGGATGCTGATAGCAACATCCAGGTGTTCATTTCCAATGTGCAGCTCCGCTTCTATAATGGAAGAAGCACCCTCTCCGTCTGCTGTACAAACATCTTGTAGAGCTGAAGGTCCAATTGACACAGAGGGGGGTCTTCCAACAAGTCAACAGTCTTCTGGCATTGATGGTGCTGCTGATGTATCATGAGCGTCGTCGCATCTTCATCAAGAGACTGTTGTTCATCATCTGTGAAAGCATCCTTCTCTGGTGCTGCCGAGGGATCCGCTTTGGTTTGCTGGCTGCAGGTGTAACAACAGCGATGGTCCCCATGCCATGAAAGGTATGGCGTCCATCCAGGGTCACTGCATAGTGGTCGACATTATCAGACACAAATTGCAGTGTGCTTCCTTCCTTGATGTCTGGGAGGTCTATACCCTGGCTGGCAGCTGCGTTCTGTTGAAATTTTAATGTCTCTGAATATGAGGACGCAAATCCAAGTTTGCTTAATGTCTGATTTAAGAATCTGGAGGCAAAGGGTGCGGTGCATTTGTACAGCCAGGGCAATTTGCATTGGTGCAATGCATGTTTGTGGGCCTCGTGGCTTGAATAATGGCCTGTCCAAGAGCTGCGATTTTCAAACCAGCATCCTTCCCTTTCAAAATGGTACTGAGTAAAGTTTGGAGGGAAAGCGGAAGGAAACCCAGCTGGGTCTCAACAGTCAATTCGCTGAATGCTGGGTACATCGTCTTATCGCGCTCAAGATTCTTAATGTCACTGCGCACTAGGGCAGCAGCAGCTTCAATAATGTGAAGAGATTCACTAGACCTGTCTCTTTTCTGTTTTTTTTTGCGCAGCTCATGCAGGTTTTTGAAGTGCTGTGTTTCAATGAAAGAACGTCTGCTTTACCATTCACTTCTGAGATGATAACGTTGCCACCAAAGTGTTCGCAGAGTTTTTTTTCTCATGTATTGCACGCCATAAGCATTGTCGACCTCCATCATCTGTTGTTGCAGATTGACCAGTTCTGGTATAGTCACCTGGTCATAGTCCATTGTTTCAAGGTAAGCAACAATTTTCTGAAATGCAGCCGCACTTTCTTTCATTCTGGCCTTCCTCGACAACGTTTCTTTCGTGCTGGCTCTTCAGGACAAACAGTAGATGGCATCTGCTGACCAGTGCAAAAGTTTGTGCGGCATAAATCGTGATATCTCACATCTTTGGCACGACAATCTCGAAGATATTCAAGCCTCCCTTGTATTTGAAGAGACCACCCATCTGACTGTTTTCTGCAGTGCTCCTCAACGGTGTCCTGGAACTTGGATTTAGTACTCACTTTACAAAATTTCAGAGAGGAGCCTTTAGCTTTGTGGGACCGTTTCTCACCTGTGCAACAAAAAAACAGACACTGGTTTAAAGGGTCATACCCGCATCCCTCTGATCTCAGTCTTTTCTTCAAGCCCTTTTGTGGTGACACTGCTTGGATCTGTTTCTTCTGCAAGTACGACTTGATAGCTTTTGCATTTGTATAGTTTTGCTGACATTTTTTATGCACAAAATCACCAGGAGATGGAATCATGATGCTGTCGCCACGTTTGTTGCTTGCTTTTTTTTTTATTCCTTCAGAGCCTTTCAGGCCAAGCTTCTGTTTTTCCCTAGGAGAATGGATCCCATCCCTGCATAAGCTGCAGATTTCATCATCATCCTGTAAACAGAAAGACCCCTATTTATGACCGATGTGAAACATTTTGCTTAAACAATATTTACAGTTGTGAAAACAATCATATAGAGCAACATTTCTGACATCGCTAAACGTTTTTTTAAAAAATACCCCAAGTCTGAAACATAAACTGGAAAAAGGCTCAATTTTGACACAAATGAGTTTCCATACTTTTTGTAACAGCATCTTCTGCCATGGCTTCTGGTTCCCAAGTCCGACGCACAACCACTGCACCACGGCGCTTCCAAAATACACGCTAGTCCACCGACTTTAAACAGCTCTATTTTCCCATTAACATGTTTTCCCTTGGCTAAAAGTGTATTGACCACAGCACCATCCTTTTCAATGCAAAAAACGCTCTGTTCTAAACTCCAGTAACCTTGATCTAGAGAGGTTCATGCGTCCTGAAAATAGATCTGCCTCCGGCCAGCGCCAGTCACTGAAACTTGTCTCTAGAGCTGGCGGAGTTTGGACTGCTTACAACTCCTGTCCAAGAATAAAACATAAAATAGTTTTCATAAAATCAGCTTTCACTTACCTCCGACAAGCTGCTGAGATCACTTCTTTCATCTGCATTCAACTCTTCACACACAGCGCTGGAATTCGCCATTGTTTCAATCTCTAGCACATGTGTCATGTCAGAGTATGGTGGCCGATTAGAGTCATTTGTGCGTGTTTTAATTGACGAGAATAAAAACACATTTTTATTAAACTTTGCCCCAGTCAAATTTGGTAAAGTATTTTTTGAAGCATCTGCTGCGTGTCTTCTAGATACCGAATCAGTTGATTTCAGCTTTGAAGGAATTAGTTTAACCCCGAGAGCCGAATTTGACCCAACTACATCTGGAACTTGCCGAATCTCTGATAACTGACAAACAAGCTGTTGCCAATATGCTGGCCTCCCACATTCAACAGAACTCATCTGCAAATAAATCTGCTGTTTTTTTTAAAGAAACAAACAACTCAGAGAGAAATCTTCATACAATTTCACATCAGATAATTCTGAAGCCTACAGTCAACCTTTTTCAATCGATGAACTAAAATCAGTTTTGCAAACCTGCAATGATTCTGCCCCTGGTCTGGATGGGATTCATTATCATTTTTGAAACATCTTCCAGAAAGCTGTCGCCCAGACCCTTCTTAAAGTCTACAACCATATCTGGACCACAGAGTGCTTTTCCGCCCTCCTGGCGGAAAGTCCTGATCATTCCAATCCCTAAGCCTCGAAAAAGTCCTTACCAACCCTTCAAATTATCGCCCAATAGCTCTGACCAGCTTCCTTTGTAAGCTAATGAAAAATATGGTCAGCTCCCGTCTGATGTAGAAGCTGGAAACCGATGGCCTTCTAGCCAGTGAACAAGTGCGGGTTCCGGAAGTACCACTCGATAGTTGACCATTTAGTCCGTCTGGAAACCACCATCCGCAACGCCTTCGTCAATAAGCAGCATGTGGTCGCTATCTTTTTCTTCTTTTTTTTTTTTTACCTAGAAAAAGCGTACGACACCATCTGGAAATCAGGAATCCTTACGGATCTTGACAGACATGGTTTTCGTGGTCACCTGCCTTTGTTTATTCGAAATTTTCTGGCTGATCGGCAGTTCCAGGTGCGTGTTGGTACCACGCTGTCTGACATCCATGGGCAGGAGTTGGGTGTGCCTCAAAGGAACATCCTTTCTCCTGCCCTTTTAGCATCAAAATCAACGACATTGTGAAATTGGTAGACCAGGGTTCTGAGTCCTCTCTGTTCGTTGACGACTTCGCGCTGTACGCAGTTGGAGCTTCTTACGCCAGCGTACAGCGTCGACTCCAGCTTTGTGTCAACAAGATTCAACAGTGGGTCGAGGAAAATGGGTTCGCCTTCTCAAATACTAAAACTCAGTCAATCCATTTCCACAAATTTTCGTCAGTTTTTTGCTGATCCTGAGATTCCTCTGGTTAAGTCCACCATTCCAGCTGTAAAAGAAGCCACATTTCTGGGTGTTATTTTCGATTAAAAACTGAACTTTAAAAGTCATATCCAACACTTAAAAACTGCATGTCAAAAAGCACTGAACATTCTACGAGTTGTGGCGCACACAGATTGGGACGCTGATAGGAAAACTCTCCTCCTTTACAGGGCTCTGATCCGCTCCAAACTGGACTATGGATGTGTAGTGTACGGCTCTGCCAGACCGTCTTACCTGAAAAGTCTAGACCCAATCCACCATGAAGGGCTTCGATTGTGTCTGGGTGTGTTCCACACACACTCCTGTTTATAGCTTGTATGCTGAGGCAGGAGAACCATCCCTCTCAAATCGCCGACTAAAACTTGCCTTGAATTACTGTCTGAGTCAGTTTTGAACCTCAAAACCCTGCACATGACTGTGTTTTTGACCCTAAATTCCAAAAGAAATTCGATGACCACCCCAGTTCCATTCCACCCTTGGGGATTCGTATTCTTCCATATCTGAACAAAGCAGGTATAGACCTTGGAGTAGTAAGTGATTTCTCTAAGTTTCCTGATGACCCTCCATGGACTTTCTTCACACAAGAGATCCGGTTTGATTTAGCCTCATACCGGAAAGATTCCGCTAGTTCATTGGCATGTAAGTCCCTTTTCTCTGAACTGTGTTCCAAGTTTCAGTCTTTCAAAAGAATTTTCACTGACGGTTCCAAATCTGAGGAGGGAGTTGCCTCTGCTGTGTTTGTGCAGTAGACACCCCCCCCCCCCCCCCCCCCCCCCCCCCCCCCACCTCAGAGATGTACCGTACACATTCCCACCTACAGCTCCATGTACACGGTTGAGCTGATAGATTGATTTCCTTATTTTATCAGACTCCCTTTCTGCTTTGGAGGCAATTGCCGGCCGTAATCTTAAGCACCCTCAACTACTGAAAGTTTTTGAACTGTACACCTCCCTAAAATCAAACGGACACAGCATAGTGTTTGCTTGGGTTCCCAGCCATGTGGGCATTCGAGGCAACGAGATGGTTGACCAGCTTGCCAAGAATGCAACAAGGGAAAAGTTAAGCAGGTTTTCTGTTCCCCACACTGATCTGAAACCCGAAACACAGGCCTATGTCAAAGACCTCTGGCAAGAGGAATGGACCTTGCAGACGGATGACAGACTATTTAAAATCCGTCCAAACCGTTCTTATCTTTTAAAAGGTGAAGAAGCTCCGTGGTGTGAAAGGTGGCTTTTTTTTTTTCTTTTTTTTTTTTTTTTTTTGAAGGCTTGTGAGTTGATTTTAACATAGTGACAGCCCTGATATGGCCCTTTGCGGTCGGCTGGGCTATAAGCAACATTACCTTACCTTACCTTACCTCATTTCTTTTAATTTATTTCTCTTTCAGTCTTGGCCCGTATCTCTCGCCCTATATGTAGCTACTGTACTAACTGTAATATTGCGCGTCAAGGTGGTCATGCTTTCCTGTAATCATTGGGAAGAAGAAAGGGGTGCATTGGTTATTATTTCATTCGTTTTTCTTGTTCTTCTTCATCATGTTCTACTTGTTTCTTTTTTGTTTGTGCTTCTTTTTGTTGTCCTTCTGCTTGTTGAAGTTGTTCTTGTTATCGTGATTATTACATAATGATGATAACGGGGGACTTTATATACAAAAAGCGATGATGCAATAATCCAGGCTTATTGCACTTTACAATTATTAGAAGTGAAGGTGAAATAGAACAAAATTACTGGTACATCACATTCACTACACACATACTGTCACTTTACTATGAGCATTAAAAAAAAAAGCAACACATAGAATTAATAAAAAGTTCAGAGCTAAAGTGAAACGATATAAAACTGACACATAATTTTTCTGTCATTTTCCTTTTGCTCTCTCATTTGTATTCTTGTTTTTATCTTTGCTTCTTCTTCTTCTTCTTCGTCGTCGTCGTCAATGTCGTCGTCGTCGTCGTCCTCCTCCTCCTCCCTCCTCCTCCATTCCCCTCCCTTCTTTCTCTGATTTTATTCTTGAGGCTTTTTCAAAATGTTGGTGTAGTAAACGGTCATACATCATTACATGCCCACAAGTGAAAAAGACTGCATGAAGGCACTGCAGTTCTGCATGAAAGTAAAAATTGGCTTCAGTGTCCGACTTTTTTGATAGCACTTATTGTTATGAAATGCACTATATGTTGTCATTCTGTGTATTTGTTCGGTATTATATTGTGTCGTGCAGCATGTAAGACGAACGCCAGGCTACTGTTCAGTCAGTTTATTTATGACTGCCTGCGTGACGTTTTTTTTTTTTTTTTTAATATAGAAAGTGAAGCACTTTGATACCTTGGTCTGAAACAGGGTGGGGGTATTTGATTGATAGTGATCATGTTTCAGTTGGAATAGTTTATTCACGTTGTAACCCTGACTTTGGTTTCCCGGTCATGTTAGTATTGGAGGCATTGAGGTGGCTGATCATCTTGTCAAGATTGCCACTGTGAGAATTTGTCCAGATCGTCTAACCTCTAGACAGACCTAAAACCCAAAGTAAATAGTTACGATAGACACCTCTGGTAAGAGGACTAGGACGTATAAACAACTTAACTTTTTCAGATCTATTCAAGCCCTACGTAGTTTGTACCTTCAGCCACTGGCGGCTGTAAAGAAGAATCAGAGTTGTACCGGTTACACCCAGGCCACCCCTTTCGCACGTGCTGGTATCTTTTGAGGAGATGAGGAGAATCCATGGTGGATTCCATTTGACGAATCACTTACTTTGAAATATGTTCATGTGCTGTTGGGAATTACATGATTCTAGACATAGGTTCTTTACAGCAGACTCAGTGAAACACAGAAAGGCCTTGTTTAGAAGTGTTTTTACAGTGTGTGTGTGTGTGTGTGTGTGTGTGTGTGTGTGTGTGTGTGTGTGAATTTTAAAGATACATTTTTCATATACGATTTTTGGCGAGAAGAGATTCGGTTTTAAAAGCCATTTTTATTATGAAATGAACTTTTTCTCACACACACACGTGTGTGTGTGTGTGTGTGTGTGTGTGTGTGTGTGTGTGTGTGTGTGTGTGTGCGTGCGTGCGTGCGTGCGTGCGTGCGTGCGTGCGTGCGTGCGTGTGTGTGTGTGTGTGTGTAATCGATTACAATTTCTGATTTTATTATGCTACTTACAAATGTTAAATGTTTCCCTGTTAATTTTTCCTTTATGTTTTTTATGTCTTTCAGATGTTATTTGTATTATTCTCGTTTTCTCATTAATTTATTTTAGGTTTTATCCTTTTAAAATGTCAATACAACACTATGTTAATCTGACAGTAAATGGTTTCAGTCAGTCAGTCAGTCAGTCAGTGTGTAATCGATTTTTACATAGCAACAGCCTGATGTTCCCTTCTGCGGTCAGCTGGGCTTTAAACATAAAAGGAAATGAAACGAGAAAAATCCGTAATTGTTTCTAAACAGGTATTCTTAAAAAAAAAAAAAAAAAACAACCTTTTTGTACACCCAGTTCTTATAGAACAAGGAGTACTTTAGAATGGGAACGAAGAAATGCTCTGTGTGTGTGTGTGTGTGTGTGTGTGTGTGTGGGTGTGGGTGTGCCCGTCCCTCCGTCCGTGGTCAGAATGTGTTCCACTCGCTCCAGACAAAACTACTGGGCCGATCTTTCTGAAAATTTTTAGGTATGTTGATTATGGGTCAAGGATGATGCCCGATGTTTTAGTTTACCGTTATAGCCATTGGTAACGGTTGTAACGGCCTGTAACGGCTTTTCTTCTTTATGGAATATCTCAAAAACTACTGGGCTGATCTTTGTGAAAATTAGAAGGTATGTTCATTATGGGTCACTGATGATGCCCGATGTTTTAGTTTACCCTGTTATAGCCGTTACTAACGGCTGTAACGGCCTGTACCGGTTTTTCTTCTGTATGCAATATCTTACAAAGTACTTGGCCAATCTTTCTGAAAATTTGTAGATATGTTCATTATGGGTAACGAATAATGCGCGATGTTTTCGTTTACCGTTATAGCCTTTACTAACGGCTGTAACGGTCTGTAACGGTTTTTTTCTTCTTCATGGAATATCTCAGAAAATACTTGGCCGATCTTTGTGAGAATTAGCAGGTATTTTCATTATGGGTCATGAATAATGCCCGATGTTTTAGTTTACCGTTATAGCCGTTACTAGCGGCTGTAATGGCCTGTGACGATTTTTCTTCTTCATGGAATATCTCAGAAAGTACTAGGCCAATCTTTGTGAAAACTTGTAGGTATGTTCATTATGGGTCACGGATGATGCCTGTTGTTTTAGTTTACCGTTATAGCCGTTACTAGCAGCGAACGGTTTTTCTTCTTTTTGGAATATCTCAGTAAGTACTTGGCCAATCTTTGTGAAAATTAGCAGGTATGTTCACTATGGGTTACGGATGATGCCCGATGTTTTAGTGTGTACCGTTATAGCCGTTACTAACGACTATAACTGCCCATAACGGTTTTTTTCTTCTTTATGGAATATCTCAGCATTTTGTCGATCTTTGTGAAAATTTGTAGGTATGTTCATTATGGGTGACGGATGATATCCAACATTTTAGTTTACTATTATAGCCGTTAGTAACGGCTATAACTGCCCATAACGGTTTTTCTTCTTTATGGAATATTTCAAAAAGCGGTTGGCCGATCTTTCTGAAAATTTATAGATATGTTCATTATGGTCGATGGATGATGCCCAGCGTTTAGATTATCGTTATAGCCATTACTAACAGCCATAACGGCCCCTAATGTTTTTTTTTTAATGAAATATCTCAGAAAGTTCGTGGCCGATCTTTCTGAAAATTTGTAGGTATGCTCATCATGGTGACGGATGATGCCCGATGTTTTAGTTTACCGTTATAGCCGTTACTAACAGCTGTAACGACCCCTAACGGTTTTTTTCTTTTTTTATGGAATATCTCAACTTTTTTTTATGGAACATCTCAGAAAGTACTTGGCCGATCTTTCTGAAAATTTGTAGGTATGTTCATTATGGGTCACGGATGATGACCGATGTTTTAGCTTACCGTTATAGCCGTTACTAACGGCTGTAACGGCCCTTAACGGTTTTTTCTTCTTCATGGAATATCTCAGAAAGTACGTGGCCGATCTTTCTGAAAATTTGTAGGTATGTTCATTATGGGTCGCGGATGATGCCCGATGTTTAAGTTTACCGTTATAGCCGTTACTAACGGCCCATAATGGCTTTTCTCTCTTGATGGGAAATCTCAGAAAGTTCTTGGCCGATCTTTCTGAAAATTTGTAAGAATGTTCATTATAGGTCACAGATGATGATGGCCGATGTTTTACCAGAATAGCCATTACTAATTGTTACACCAGCCCAAGACGGTTTTTTCCTCTTTATGGAATATCTCACGCGTATTCAGGATAAACTGGGAGTACGTTTACATGCTTTGCATCTTTAAATCCATTCGAACAGGGCTGGCCTCTATTGTCAATGTGTCTATGGACAGCTGCAAGAACAGCACAGTAGTATGAATTCACTGGATGTTTGCCATGACGTCCTCGTGGATAGTTTCTGTACTCCCAGTTCTTATCGAACAGGGAGTACTTTAGAATGGAAATGAAGAAATGCTGTGTGTGTGTGTGTGTGTGTGTGTGTGTGTGTGTGTGTGTGTGTGTGTGCGTGCGTGCGCGCGCGCGCGCGCGCGCGCGCGCGTATATATGTGTGTGTGTGTGTGTGTGTGTGTGTGTGTGTGTGTGTGTGTGTCCGTCCGTCCGTCTGTCTGTGGTCTAAATGTGTTCCACTCGCTCCAGACAAAACTACTGGGCTGATCTTTCCGAAAATTTGTAGGTATGTTCATTGTGGGTCACGGATGAGACCCGATGTTTTAGTTTACCGTTATAGCCGTTACTAACGGCGTTAACGGCCTGTAAACGTTTTTTTCTTCTTTATGGAATATCTCAGAAAGTACTTGGCTGATCATTGTGAAAATTAGCAGGTATGTTCATTATGGGGGTCACGAAAATGCCAGATGTTTTAGTTTACCGTTATAGCCGTTACTAGCGGCTGTCACGGCCTGTAACTTTTTTCTTCTTCATGGAATATCTCAGTAAGTATTTGGCCGATCTTTGTGAAAATTAGCAGGTATGTTCATTATGGGTCACGGATAAACCAATGTTTTAGTTTACCCCGTTGTAGCCGTTACTAACGGCTGTAACTTTTTTGTTTCTTTATAGAATTCATGTATCTCAGAAAGTACTTTGCCGATCTTTGTGAAAATTTGTAGGTACGTTCATTATGGGTCACGAATAATGCCCGATGTTTTCGTTTACCGTTATAGCCGTTACTAACGGCTGTAACGGCCTGTAACGGTTTTTCTTCTTCATGGAATACCTCTGAAAGTACATGGCCGATCTTGGTAAAAATTAGCAGGTATGTTCATTATGGGTCACGGATGATGCCCGATGTTTTAGTTTTACCCCGTTATAGCCCTTACTAGCGGTTGTAACGGCCTGTAACGGGGTTTTTCTCTTCTTTATGGAATATCTCAGAAAGTACTTGGTCGATCTTTGTGAAAATTAGCAGGTATGTTCATTATTGGTCACGGATGATGTTGTTTTAGTTTACCGTTATAGATGTTACTAACGGCTTAACGGCCCCTAACTGTTTTTCTTTTTTATGGAATATCTCAAAATACCTGGCCGATCTTTGTGAAAATTAGCAGGTATGTTCATTATGGGTTATGGATGATGATCGATGTTTTAGTGTACCGTTATAATAGTAACGGCTATAACGGCCCATAAGTGTATTTCTTCTTGATGGAATCTTTCAGAAAGCACATTGTCGTCGACCTTTCTGAAAATTTGTAGGTATGTTCATGATGGGTTACGGATGATATACGATGTTTTAGTTTACCGTTATAGCCGTTACTAACGGCTATAACTGCCCATAACGGTTTTTCTTCTTTATAGAATAGCCCAGAAAGTACTTGGCGGATCTTTCTGAAAATTTGTAGGTATGTTCATTATGGGTGACGCATTATGCCCGACGTTTTAGTTTACCGTTATAGCTGTTACTAACGGCTATAACGGTCCATAACAGTTTTTTTTTTTTTATGAAATGCCCCAGAAAGTACGTGGCTGATCTTTCTGAAAATGTGTTGGTATGTTCATTATGGGTCACGGATGATACCCGATGTTTTAGTTTACCGTTATATCTGTTAATAACGGCTATAACGGCCCCTAACGTTTTTTTTTTTTTTATGGAAAATCCCAGAAAGTACTTGGCCGATAGTTCTGAAAATTTGTAGGCATGTTCATTATGGGTCACGGATGATGCCCGATGTTTAAGTTTACCGTTACAGCCGTTACTAACGACTCATAATGGTTTTCTTCTTGATGGAAAATCTCAGAAAGTTCTTGGCCGATCTTTCCGAAAAGTTGTAAGTGTGTTCATTAGAGGTCACAGACGATGGTCGACGTTTACCAGAATAGCCATTACTAACGGTTGCACCAGCCCAAGACGGTTTTTCCTCTTTATGGAAGAGTGGCAGGATAAACTGGGAGTATTCAGGATGAACTGGGAGTACAGGATGAACTGGGAGTACACTTATATGCTTTGCGTCTTGTCTTTCTTCATGTTCCTGCTGTAACTGAGCCTATCTGCCACCCTTCCCAAGCGAGGTGGCATGTTGGCTTTGCCGCGGGAGGAGTGTTACTGAATCCACTGGTTGGCGGTCTGTGTCACCCCTTCGTTGTCCGTGGACAGGCGGATATGGGCCGGCAGCAAGGAAAGTTGTGTGTGGAGCTGATGGTCTGTTGACAGGATTAAGGGAGAGGGAAAGGGGGAGAGAAGGGGAGGAAGGAATGGGTAGGGTAGTAACGCAGAGAGAAGGAGCTGGTATTTGACAGAGGGATCAGAGGAAGAGATCCGCTCTTGGGAGCTTCTCCGACAGGCTGCTGTCGTCCCTCCCGCTCTCTTGGGAGTTGTGTTTGTGCACAACACGATTGCTCTCTTTGCGATTTATGTGTTTGTGGACAGAGCAAAACTGTATGGGAAAGTGTCTGTTGTCGCAGCAGTGCAGGGGGGGTCGTTTCTCTGTCCCAGTCACACCTGAATGATGCCTTGCCATTCGCTGATCCGGGCAAAATAGTACTACCCAAATCCTTAAATTGCTGCACACATTGGAAATTGATCGTGGACTGCACCAACAGTGTATTGGATCAACACTCAGGGTTCGGCTGTTTCCACAGCAGTGCACCTATGGGAGATCCATCCCGTTTGAAGGACTGCATTCAGAGAAGAACAACTATATTCATTAATATCTTGCAAATGACTTCAGAACGGAACATAAGGAAGGATCGAATGTTTCACTAGAAGGTAAGTTGGGAAGTAATATAGTATAGACGAAAAGGGGAAAAGTTTGGGGGAAAAATAACAATAGTTTGGTCTTTAAAAATGGGGGATTTTCAGTCAAGTCGTTCTTTATTGCGAAGTTTTCCTGTACGGTAATTAGAATGATAAGAAAATGTTAACGTTTTCCTTATATGGACAGCCGTCGAAACCTAAAACGTAGAAATGTTATTTTGACCGTTTTCTGCCACCGTTAGCCCATTGGACTGCGTGTCCAAAAGATTATTAGAAAAGTGTTTGCCTCTCGAATGACGCAAACATGGATTTGAATAATTTGTGGCGATTATTTCATCCCGATAGACGTCATCCTTTTTCTCAGAGCATGTTTATTGCAGTAGATGTAAGTGGTAACTGTTTCATTTTGATGCCAGTTTACCTGCATGGTATATTATGTGCATGAACAGGAAGACTTGATTTATTATATGAACTAAAATTTTATTATGAAAATATCTATTTAGGCACTTATGATGTAAATCTTGTGGAACAAGCGATTCCTAAATGGCATTTCGCTCTACACTCTGACATGTGACCTTCAGGTCACTGACAGAGCAGAAAGAAAAGAAAGAAATCACATGCATTGAACCGTGTCTGACCGACAGAAAGCACATAATGGTTTTGTTTGGTGGCGCTAGGTCCGTCTAAAGTAACAGCTCAGTTGACCACATGTGCATGCGTGCGTGCATTTATGCGTGCATACGTGCGCGCGCATGTGTGCATGTGTGCGCGCGCGCGTGGTTGTGTGCTCATTTAATGAAGGACCATCATATGAAAGAGAGGACATGATGGCAAATACAACATTCTAGTCACATGAAAATACAGCGTGTAAAAAGAAAAGGCAATGTAAGTTACTTCCCAGTTTTGTGACAAATGAAAAACGCTTTGGGGAGGGGAGACAGAATTTCGGGAGAGAAAGTTAAGTGGAGTTGGTGGGTTTGGGGCGGTCTCCCATTTCAGCCAGCAGAAAGTGATTTATACATTTATTTTTGGACAGTTTTCTTCGTAATGCTATTTGACTTCCTTGAGAGTTTGACAGTTATTCCTTTGGTAATGGAAATAAAACGGGATTTTATAATATGATCTGTTTACCATAAAAGCTCTTAAGGAGGTTCATGTCTTTTACTGAACATCATGTTGGGGAGAGAGAGAGAGAGAGAGAGAGAGAGAGAGAGAGAGAGAGAGTATTTGAGCGTGTGGTTTTGTACTCAAATGTGAAAATTCGCGTGCATAAAATTTAAGGGAAAAGGGAAGAAAAGAAAAGAAAAGCGACTTTGTTTTATTCACAGAGTCAACAATCATAGAAAATAACGTTTACAAAACTGAGTACATGCTCATCTTGACCAAGGTAAAAAAAAAAAAAAAAAAATGCGTGGAACTGGCCTAACAGTTCACCCGACAAATTCAGCTGAGTTGAGAAAATCCTTGGGGCACTGACGCGTCAAATTTACGCGATAAAAATTGCTGCTTATTATTTATTTATTTTTTTTTTACCCCCCCCCCCCACCCCCCATCCCCATTTCCTTGTTAATTATGAAAGGGGTTGCGGGCAGATATAGTGAACGAGATGTGCGCGGGTGGTTCGATAGGCCTGCCTGTCAGCGGCCTGATTTCAAAATAATAGGCTTTCATTTTGGAAATTGACCACTGTAGCTGCCCCTGGCAACAGCCCATGACTGTATACAGCCCGCAACAGGTGTCCTCGGCGATTGCCGTCTGTCGCCCGCCTTCTCCCCGTTTTCAGGTGATCCCCTGCCTTTTGGGACCATTCGGCTAACGACCGTCGTCTTTCCGTTAATCTGTCCCTGCCTCCTGTTAAATGTCACGCTTCAGCGAGGCGGAGTCTGTGTCATTACTTAACATATTTTGGCTACGTGGGGGAGTCGAGTCGGCGGCTGCCGAAAGCTGTCCGTCATTGTGAGCTTTGTGGATGCTTGGCCATTGTGCCAAGATTGTGAGGGCTAATAAGCACGTGCACATTATACTCGTCTCATCGTAGCTCAATTGACGGACACTGGCTGCCTTGGCGAAATGTAGAGGAAATGGAACACCTCAGTATCCCGTCACTGTAGAGTTGTTCTGTTTTTCACACACACAGATCCAGGCACACGTCAAACAAGAGCCGCATAGACAGACAGACACAGACAGACAGACAGACACACACACACACACACACACACACACACACACACACACACCTCGTCAAATAAGAGCCGCAAAATCGCAGCAGTAAACATATTGGGAGACCGGCAGTTCCACGATGACAAATGACGGAACTTCTTTCGGCATGGCAGAAGAAGGCGATGCTTTAGTTCAGTTTAATTAAGAATGGTTGTGGTTGAATTTAACATAGTGATAGAAACAGGCGCAGAAAGAACGAAATTTGGTATTCAGAGACTTCAGGGTTGACTGTTGACTTCGTTAACAAGGATGGAGTCATATTCCTGTTGTTCCCTTCCCTGGGTTGACAGTAGAAATTTTAGTTAACAGATATAGCCTTGCTTTGAGTAGGGATATATGATAACCGAATGATTGCATGTTTGGGAATTTCCCCTGGCCCGCACACTTTATTCTTTCCATAAAATCTTCAAGTCCTTGGATACTGAAAGATCCCTGTTTTCTGACAACTAGGCTACTGATTGTAAGCGCTATTATGTGCGCTATCTGTCCATCTTTTTATGGTTGCTGCTTACATTCACCCTTTTCGGATGGTAGACAGGGATAAATGCGCTGGAGAGAGAGAGAGAGAGAGAGAGAGAGAGAGAGAGAGAGAGAGAGAAATGAGCCTATCTAACACTACTTTCAGAACACCGTGAAGTAGGGAAGGGAATAGGGGTGATGTAGGGAAGGGAACAGGAGTGATGTAGGGAAGGGAATAGGAGTGATGTAGGGAAGGGAATGAGGTGGAGTAGGGTCTGTCTAACACTACACTGATACCGCCAAAACTTATTCGTTTAGCACCAAGTGGGGGGGGGGGGGGGGGGGGGGGGGGGGGGGGGGGGGGGGTTGTGAGGCGGGGCTATCTGATACCACTTACACCACTGGAACTCGTTTATTCAATCAACTGTAAAGTTGGAGGTGGGGCTATCTAACGCTACACTTATACCGCCAGAACTAACTTGGTTCTTTAGCAACTAAGTCGGGAGAGGGCTACCTGAAACCACACGAATGCCATTAGAACTTGTTTATTACACTGATACCACCAGAACTTTTTTGTTTTGTTTTGGATTTAGTTGTAAATCCTGCTTACTGTGGTCTCATGGCACAGCGAATGCGGTGTGGCGTATATGGACTAGTCCCCACGCAGTGACGCCTCCATGACGAAACGGTGCACCGAATGAATACATTCAGACTGGCAGAGAAACTGGGAATTTTGATATTCTACACCAGTGTAATTTGAAGGGCCGTGTTTGATAGCAAACACCGTGTTTTTTTTCTGCTGAGTAAAACAAATCAGAACAAAACCCAAACCATTTGTGTTGTAAATGATGGTGTTGTTGTTGTCGTCGTCGTTTTTTGATGATAGACTTTTTTTTTTCTTAATTTGATGCTTGATTTTACAACCGAATCCATGAGACCTTGGTCCGAATTGTTCCACCAGATGGGATCCTTGAATTTCTAGAATTTTTTTTCATTCGATCTATAATACCAAATGGATCCAGTTTAAGGCGTTTTGATACGTTAACAGGTTTACTGCTGTCATTTTTTTTTAGTAAACAGAGATTTTCAAAGATTCGACTTTGACGGTGTGATAGCCCTGATGTGCCCCTTCCCCCACCATTCGTTTCTCTCCACTGTAACGGTGGCAGAGCTAAGAAAACATGAAATAGGAAAATAGTAAATCGCAGGGAAGGCGTCTCATGCAATAGGGAGGTAAATGTATTTTGTTCGTCTGTTTTGGTTATCTTGGTGATTGTAGATTCTAGAGATGTAGTCAATTAAGGTTGTGATTGTATGTGCTTTGTTTGGGTTCAGTCATATTATCACTTGTGGTGATTGTATTGTTCTTTGTTGAGGTTTAATGTTGTAGTTGATTATCTCGACGAGTGTTGTTGTGTTCCGGTTCAGCAGTATAATCAGTTGTCTCTATCATTATTTGTCTTTGCTTTTGTGTGGAATAATGCGATTTTGATCCAGGCTGATGTCTAGGGATATTAAAAAAAAATATGTTTTTAGCCTCGATATGAGCCATGCAGTCGGCTGAGTTAAAAACAGTACAAACGTAAACTTAGTTTTGGAGAAAACTGAACGGTATTTAGGATGGTTAAAAAATGGCAGGATCAGGCTCGGATGGCTGTAAAAGGCACACATTTATTTCAGACTTAAAAAAAGAGGAGTAACGTTGAATATGGTTTAAATGGCAGAGACTTGTTTGTCATTGGGTTACATTTAGCATATAGTTAAAGTTTTTATCATATAGGACGCACACATGTGCCGGCATATGCATATTTTCGACTCCGCAGACTAATATGTACCGTTACCACAACTATATGTGGTCCCTAAGTTGGGTCAGTTTCTCACTCCTCTCTCTAGATGAAAACAAACGCATTCACGTGCAGTTGAAAGCGATTTCAACTAGCTTACATGACTGCGGTTCATTGTTTTCATTGGCCTCAGTATTTTGAACTCGTAAGTAAGCTTACTCTGTGTGATCGAATTTATAGTTTCACAGGAAAAAAAAAGGTGTCCCCACCCTCCATCGCTTCCAATCTCTTTTTTTTTTTTTTTTTTAAAGAGAGAGAAAGGGAAGTAACTCGAAAAGAAGTACATCCAGGAAAAGATAATCAAAATAAATCACGATTTTTTTTTTTTTCAACTCTGTCCTTTCAATATTGTGGACAGGTTTAAGTTGTATATCTTAGATAGCGTGGCGCACATGATGTATGGTACCCAGCATGCACATGGCAGTGTGTGAGGGCTAGTAGCATATGTCCTAACCGCCACCAAACAGGACATGTTCACATGGTTATATGAAAATGTCGCAATCTCTCTCTCTCACTCTCTCTTGTTTACCCCCCCCCCCCCCCCCCCCCACCCCGTTTTCCTTGCCTCTTTTTTCTGTTTCTCCTCTATCGTTTTTTGATTCAAGTGGAATGTACAGGAAACATGTTAGATGTAAGACTTAAGAGTGCTGAAATAGCTGTTCATAGCTGAAATAGCTGTATTATAAAATAATATACAATACTGGGAAATAAGGGACCGATTATGGTTCTGTTAAAGAGGCAAAATAAGTTCTTTAGTTCTAGCCATAGTGTACCGGTTACTATGAGCATGCTTTTTATTGACTGCACATACACGGCATTGCTTTAGCTGTCATTTTTTTTACGTCTGTTGCTTGTGTTTAGAGTCGTTCAGTGTTTTCACAAGTGGTCCTAGAAAGATTTTTACTCACTTTTAAAAGTCCCAATGAAATGACATTATAAAAAGTATATGTTGGTGTTAGTTCTTAAAAACAACTAGTACTAACGGCAACACCCTCCTCCTCGTGTTCCTATCAATCCCCCACCGCTATCGTCCTCTATTCGTTTTCAGCTATCAGTGTTTATAAATCATGTATTCTTTCTTAGTCCTCATACTCACAGCATATACGACTTGAGCGTTAACGAAGAAAGAAACGAGTATCCGCATTACGACACAGGTATTCGTTTGCGTATGAAAGCCTTATTGTGTAAGGCTTAAAACTGAGAGCTGCTGTTCGTTTGCCTTGGGATGGCGACGATTTCTTCATTTGAAACGCTGTCACCCATTCTACAGTACCATTTTCTCACGTACACAAAATGCGTGACCTTAAAGTACGGTCAGCGGTAAAAATGCCGTATTCAGAGTGCTTCTTTCGTGTTGACTGTCTGCGAATGAGGACCATAGTATCCGCAGTATTGGTAAGTTGATTCATCTTACATCTGCGGGACATAGTTGTGAAGAAGACAGGCATCGTGATTCAGTACAGACCAAGGATCATAGTTTCGTGGCATCAATTAAAAGAAAAAGAAAGAAATCAAAACGGCTGACTTCAAATCTGATGTGGGAAGGGGACTCATTTGAACATTTCACACCGACCTCTCTCATGGGCTGTACGGAAGCAGTAGAAAGAATGGAGGAACATTTGGGAGAAAACGTGGGGGGATGGGGGTGGGGCAGGCGAACTGTTTTTCACCACTCTCAACAGAGCAGGATGATGGTGTGGGGGTGAAAGGAGAAGGGTGGAGGGTGGGGCGGACACTCGATGAGTTGATCTTATCACACCCCTCGTCCCCCAGCTGCGAGTTTTCCACTCCTCTCATTTCAACCAGTTTAGATGCGTGGCCTGATGGGGGCCACTTGGTCCTGTATGGGCCGGGCCTAAGTGGGCTTTCTATTCAGAGATGTAGAACAAAGTAGCGTGCCAACGATTCTGCCAGTCATTAAGATGCCCTCTTTTTGTTTGTGTATAGACGTATGGGGATGGTTGATGAGAGGGTTGTATGAAGAAAGTGTATGGGATTGGGCTAGTTCTGTGTATGAAATAGGAGCGAGGGAACTGGGGGCGGGACTACATGAGAGAAAAGTGGAATAAAAGCTTTGTTTGCTTTCGAAGAAATTCGCATGCACACACGAAAGCACGCACGCTCGCACGCAATCGCGACGCACCCTCACCCCCCCCCCCCCCCCCCCCCCCCCCCCCCCCCCCCCCACACACACACACACACACACGCACGCACGCAGACAGACAGGTAGAGACAGACAGACAGACAGACAGACACACGCACACACACTTGCTTGCTTGCTTTCATGCATGCATGCATGCATACATTCATGTTTGCACGCATGCACGCACACACAAGCATCTGCACGCACACGAAGGCAATCAACCGTTCTCACTCACCACACGAGTGTCATGTTTCCTCGCAAATTATTGATGGGGCCGCGTTTTGTGTGGCGGCGGTGTGTCAGTAATGTGACAGCCGTGCATCAGAGATGTGCCAGTGACAGTGACAGAAATGTCACATAGGAGACGCTCCTGAAAATGTGTCCGAAGCGTTACGGAATCGTAACAGAAATTCGTCAGAAGCATGGTAGTGACAGTGATTCGACAGGAGTGTGACTGTACTGTGGTACGCGGCAGGGGAAAGTGACAATTGTGTATTTCACAACAGTGAAACAAATATGAATATCAGTTTTTTTTCTGATCCCAAATAGTTACTATGAAAGCTCTTTAAATGGACATTTTGCAACTGGTGTTACATCTGTTGTACTTGGTTATGTGTTCCATTCGAAACGTATCAGATATTATGTTTCAGCTGACATTAAATGTTTTACAATTCGTGTAATCCCTCAAGCGTCCTTCACCTTCTGTCGGATTTTTAAAATAAAATCATCATCTTTGTGGGAGCGTTCAGAGGTGTGTGACAGCCGCAAGGTAACTATGTCAGAAAAAGACACTAGTTGACGTTGTTGGGAGAGGCAAGGGGCCGAGTCGGAAAGGAATTAATGGTGGTGTTAGCTGGATGATTGTTCTTGAGCCACTGAACTGGTGCAGTTGTTCTGAACTGATGTTCCTCAAAATTCAGTAAAATGATATACGCATACATATGCCCGCACAAATGTACACGAACTCAGGTTTGCAAGCATTTACAGACGCACGCACGATCAGAGGAATGCATGCACAGACGCATATACATGCAGGCGTACTTGTAGACACAACTGATCAAGCACACACATACACACACACACACACACACGCACGCACGCACGCACGCACGCACGCACGCACACACACACACACACACACACACACACACACACACACACACACACACAGAGAGAGAGAGAGAGAGAGAGAGAGAGAGAGAGAGAGAGAGAGAGAGAGAGAGAGTGAAATTTAATGATTATAGGCTAACAGGCCCTTTCATGGAGGAGGACACAAAGTTATACATCACATCTAAAAGAACGTACAAACATGAAAACTCAAAGTACAGAGAAGGCATAGCTCTAGCTGGAGAGTGGCATAAGAAAGTGACGACATAGGATATGACATGAGCTGTACATGGTTTATATAAACAGCATATTTTTAGTCACATGTTTGTGTTGCCGATGAAGGCTTGTCTAATTCTGAAGGCAGAGACTAGGACTTTTGCCAAATTGACTACGTGATCTAGCAGTTCAGTACAATACTAATCAATTTACATTCCAAATTCTCACCCGCAGTCACGTTAGAACCATGCAGCTCTCTGATCTGATCTGATCTTCATTCACCACTTTAGCTTCACAAGGGGAGTATTGCGCATGTTAATGTCTGTACTGTTTTTATTGTTTTGTCGCTGAGGAAGGCTTATTGCCGAAAATTTCTTGTCTTGTTTTGTGTCGTGCATTAAAGTGCGTTACTTCACACTTTGTTTTGTGTGCTCTTCCGCTTTTTCGTCGTGTCCCGGTAACGCTGCTGTTTGTTTCATTTGTCTCTGATCTGATTGTATAATGGACACCTGAACATAAAATAAATTTCGTCTTCTTGAAGATTTAAACATACAGGGCATGCCGTGTTTTCAGCTGTAGATGAAAATTGAAATCTGTGAACAGTTTACTGGACACACCCATTCTAAATTGTGCCAAAACATTCCTGTAATTTTCTACATGCAAAACACTTATATACTTTTGTCGTGAAAATATGTTCAATTTGCCATACATGGACAGCCGTGGACTGATGTCTAAATGGTTTCGCCATTGATGGCAGAAATTACGGAATAGTCTGTATCTTGATTCTTTTATGAAGCCTTTTTCATTACCACAGACAAAAATCCATACCTCTTTAAATCCATTGTCGCACAGGATGGTCTTAATTTGGGTGGCCCATGTTACATGGCCTTTCTCATGCATAAAAGGTAATATGTTATACGCTTTCTTTGAAAATCTGGTTTCCAGTTGTTTTAACAATCTAAACCAGTACTTTAAACACCGGGTAACGGCTGTTATCCACAATGGAAAACGTCCAAGTTTCCCCATAGACTACTATGTCGTTTGCTGATTTGTTTCTTCTTACGTGTAAAACTCTTTTGCATCCGTGCATATGTACTTGTTCCAGCCGATGGTAAGCTTTGCACCCCCATATTTCAGAGCCACAGAGAAGCAGCGGGACAACCTGTGCATCAAAAAGTTTGAAGAAATTATCCAGTGAATTACACCCAATTCTTTTTTTCAGTGTGCACAGGATGTCTTTTGTACGTTTCTTTCCTCTAAGGTTTAGTTCATCCATGGCAAGTATAAAACTGTGTCGAGTAGAAAATGTAAGACCAAAGTATATGAACGTATTAACCACTTCTAGCGGGCTGCCATTCAGAAACCGTCTCTCGTTTGAGCTGAGAAAACCACCTTTCCCCAAAACAATAATTTTTGACTTGTCTAAATTAACTGTTAATTGCAGTCTTTTTGTTTCTCTTGGGAGAGTATTTAATTGATGCTGTAGTCCCATTATAGTAGAAACCATGAGAGTGAGATCATCGGCGAACAGCAAAAGGAACAGCTCAGTTTCGTCTAATGTGAAAGTAGCACCATTTTTACCGTTTAGAATTATGTCATTTGCAAGGTCATTTATTAACAAAGAAAATGATAATGGACTGATAACACACCCCTGCTTTAAACCTTGTAAACAGTCAAAGAAACTTCAGTAACGTGTATTATTCTGACATAAAACACATGCTTTCACATAGGAATACATTGCCTGAATCATTTTTAGCATCTTACTTTGAACACCTGCTCGTAGCAGCACCGCCACAAAACGTTGCGGTTTACAGTATCATACGCTTTTTTTTTTTTTTTTAAATCAATGAAGGCCATGTAAAAGTGTCGTACTTTTCTGCAAATATTTTTCAATTCCTGTTGAAAGTGATCTATCGTTGAGCGGACTTTTCTAAAGCCTGCTTGTGCCTCACAAATATTACCATTTTGGTCATGCCCATAAAGTTTATGTACCATTGATGATATGTGCAAATACTTTACTAAGAACACTCAAAAGAGATATGCCTCTGAAATTATGAGGAGGAGTGCAGGGGAAAGCCTTCACCAATGCCATCAAGATCATTGAGTTCTTCCCATCCGGGGAAGAACAAACTTCCAGTTTCACCAGATAGGCTAAAAAAAGCAGATGTGAAACTGCAGAATGCGTTTGGAGCTCTGTATGATGAAGAGGAAGAGGACGTAGACATGGATGATTAAAGTCCTCATCAACAATGGAAAGAGTCTTGCAATGCACTGTCTTCCAATTACGAAGAACTGCAGCTCTTGTGCCGTGAAGCTAGGCCTATGCTAGTTTAACTGCAAGGAAACTTCTGAAGTCTGACAAAACATTCTCATTTTCTGACTACAGTTTTCTAAACCAACCTGCACAATATGTTTGAATATGGAGTTTCTGTCGGGGTAGCCTTATTCATTCACAACTCTGTTCTGTACAGCCCAGTTGCTCTGCAAACTCCACTTCAGGCAGTCGCAGCTGAGGTTACTCTCCACAAAACAATTACTATCTGTAGCTTGTATCTGTGTCCAAACATCTGTGTCACCAAACGGGACCTCATTTCGCTCTTAGAGCTTCCTAGACCCTTCCTGCTGTTGGGCGATCTGAATGGTCACTTCCTCTATGAGGAAGTGAGGGATCTTCACCAAGGGATCTGCTTTTAGAGGAAGTTTTCGGAGCTTGATTTGTGTGTCTTAATGGGAAATCGCCAACTTACTTTCACTCCGCTAATGGCTCCACATCTTGTCTGGATCTTTCTGTCTGTGACCCATCTTTATATCTGGATTTTGTTTGGGAGGTTGATGAGGACCTGCATGGTAGCGACCACTTTGCTTTGTTGTTTCAGTATACAAGAAACCAGAAAGCCTCAATTTTAACAAAGTGGATTGGGACCTTTTTGCCACTAGGTTTCTTATGGATCTGGAAGAGGACAAGATCCTACAAAGTGAAGATCCGGCAGGAAGTCTTTAAGATTTCATACTGAATTGCGCATCCCCACATCTTCGAAGAAGCCCCTAATGCCAAAAGTTCTTTGGTTCAACTCTGAATGCAAGGAAATTGAACAAAGCCCGCAAAAGAGCTCAACATTGGGTCTCCCGCAGACCATGGATGCCCAACGTCCGAGCGCATCAGAAACTGAGAGCAAAATCCAAACACATGTATAAAACCAGTAAATGTTTATCATGGAAACAGGTTTTTTTTTTTTTTTTTTTTTTTTTTTTTTTTTGCTGTCCCAACCTCTGCGCCACCTGAGAGGCAGTGCACACACGCCGCTCATTCCGACACCCCGTCCACAGCCACACAGCCGGTCAGCCCCGCCGCAGCCCCTGCACCGACAATCCACAGGGGCAGTCAGTGTCAAGTCGTCAAGAGGCAACCCACCGGAGAAGACACTGCACTGCTTCCAAGTCACTTCGGTGGTGTTCAGTGGCGCCTGTTCTGATCTAACATACGCAGACACCACCTACTAAGTCCCCTACTGACGACAATAATTGCTTAGTCGCGGAGCCGGCGTGAGTGAGCTCTCCCTCCAGAGGGCGCTGCCACGTCCGTCCAACGACAGCCCCCATGGACTCGCCGATACCGGTGACCCCGACGGAACCAAACCAAGGCCACAGACGTGGAGAGGACATCGAAACTGGGGTCACCATGAGAGCAGGGCATGAAGGCCACAGAATTTGATACTTTTTTTTTTTTTTTTTAATGCTGATCGATGAGAATGAGGATGATTAAGATGATGGCACGGATTTCCATTTCGGTCTGAGACTACATGACAGAGCTGTACTCTACGCTTCCTTTCATAATATATGCCGGCGTCAACCAGGCCCGAGAGATACAGGCACTTGCAGTGTTGGTCAGGAATTTGAGCAACACTCTCAGAAACGCATCCATTAAGTGGATGAAACTCGACTGTGTGGTCCCGGTCTTCCCAACTGAGCCCGTAGCAAACTCAACTCTGGGTAGGAGCCGGTCAGGGCAGAAAAAACCCACATGACTCTGATGGGATTCGAACCCACGACCTCCCAGCCGGGAGTCCGCGACGCTAACCACTTCGCCACGGCGGCTGGTCATGGAAACAGTTTTGCTCAAGTCTCACATCCCAAAACATCGAAGAAAAAAGTGTGGAAAATCATCAAGAAAATTAAAGGGAAGAAACACATGCCCCACTATGAACCATCTCAAGTTTTCTACTCTTTAATAACAGAGAAAAAAGCAGTTGCTAATCTGCTTGCTTCAACCACTGAAAGGAATTCCCCTTCGTCTAACAAATCAGCCTGTTTTTGTCAAAAACAAAGCCCTCAAGGAAAAATCACCCTGCAACTTTTCATCAGACAACATGGAAGACTACAATCTTCCTTTCACTTTAAACGAATTGGAATCCACCTTACTTTCTTGCAGCGACTCCTTTCCTGGTATAGACGAAATCCATTATAAACTTTCGAAACATCTTCCGCAAAAAGGTCTGAACATTCTGCTTCACGTATACAACCATGTACGGACTACTGGATTCTTTCCACCTTCTTGCGAAAAGCCCTCATTATACCTATTCCCAAATCTGGAAAGGATCTTTCGAACCCATCCATTACCGTACGATAGCTTTGACCAGCTGTGTCTGCAAACTGATGGGGAAAAAAGTCAGTGCTAGACTCATGTGGAAACTTGAAATCGACGGTCTTCTGGTGAAAGAACAGTGTGGTTTCCGCAAACATCGAACTGCTGTGGATCATTTGATCCGTCTGGAATCTAGGCTTCGGAACGCCTTCCTAAACAAAGAACACGCAGTGGCTATTTTCATTGACTTGGAGAAGGCCTACGATACCACTGGAAATCTGGGATACTTCATGATCTCCATGATCTTGGTTTTCAGGGTCATCTTCCACTTTTTCACATTTTTTTTTTTTTAGCAGAACGACAGTTTCAGGTTCGGGTTGGCGCCACTCTCTCTGATGTTCACGAGCAGGAGTTGGGTGTTCAGTAAGGGTGTATACTGTCTCCTGCCCTCTTTAGTATCAAGATCAACAACATTGTCAAGTCAGTTCAACAGGGTTCCGATTGCTCATTGATTTTCGATGATTTTGCCGTCTATGCAATTGGAGCCTGTACCCGAGTGTCCAGCGCAGGTTTCAGCTCTGTGTGGATAAAATTCATCAGTGGGGGCGGAAGAAAACGGATTCACTTTTTCTGCTACTAAGATACAGTGCATTCACTTCCATAATTTTCATCAGATTTTTGCAGATCCTGAAATCCAAACAAGGAAATCTCCCATTCCAGTTGTCAAAGAGGCCAAATTCCTCGGAGTTATTTTTGACCAAAAACTCAACTTTCTCAGTCACATTAAAAACCTAAAACTTCTTGCCAGAAAGCTCTGAACATTCTGCGGGTCATAGCACATACTGACTGGGGCGCTGATAAGAAAACTTTGCTGCACCTCTACAGAGCCTTGGTCTGTTCCAAACTGGACTATGGTTGTGCTCTGTACGGCTCTGCAAGACCGTCTTACCTAAAACTCTTGGACCCTATCCACCATCAAGGGCTTCGTCTCTGTCTTAGAGCATTCTGCACCACCCCTGTGTACAGCCTGTAGCGGAGGCAGGTGGAACCTCACTATCCAACCGCAGACTGAAATTATCTTTAAATTACTGTATCAGACATTTCTCTGAACCGGAAAACCCTGCTTATGACTGTGTCTTTGACCCTCAGTTTCAAAGTAAATTCGAAAACAAACCCAACTGTTTTCCACCGTTTGGTCTTCGTATGCAGCCTCATGCGCAGAATGCAGGTCTAGACGTATGAGTTGTGCCTGATTTCTCCAAGTTTCCAGATCAGCCTCAGTGGACCTTTTCCACAGCAGAGAGTCGTTTTGACGTTGCCGCGTTTCGCAAAGAATCTACCAGCTCTCTGGCATACAAGGCATTGTTTGCCGATCTCTGTTCGAAATTCCAATCCTGTCAGAAAATTTTCACTCACAGTTCCAAGTCTGAAGTTGGAGTGGCCTATGCAGCCTATTGCTCTGGTGCTCCTTCTCAAATATTGTTAGAACATATTCCTTCAGATGTTTCTGTCTACTCTGCTTTGGTTCTGGCACTGAAGATGATCTCACAATCTGTAAAGAAGGACTTCCTGGTTTTGTCGGATTCGCTGTCAGCTTTGGAGGCCATAGCTAGCCGCAACCTCCGTCATCCCGAACTTCTCCATTTAAAAAAACAAAAAAAAAAAAAAAAAAACAAACTTTTTAGCAGGTTTGAAGTGGAGGGTCACAACATCGTTCTGGCTTGGGTTCCCAGTCATGTTGGCATCGGAGGGAATGAAATGGCTGATCGTCTGGCCAAGAATGTCACACAACATGGAAATTGTCTAACATATATATATCTGCTGCTCAGATCTGAAACCAAAGGTTAATAATTATGTCAGAGACCTCTGGCAGGAGGACTGGAATACACCGACGGATTACAAACTCTTTCAGATCTGTCCAAATCTAAAGGAGTTCCTCTCATCTACGTCTGGTGGTCGCAAAAAGAGAAACGGTTCTGTGCAGGCTGCATATCGGCCATTCGTATTTATTCATTCGTAACTTTTATTTTAAAGAGTGAAGAAGCTCCGTGGTGCACTCACAATGAAATATATACTTATAGAGTGTTGGGACTTGCATGATTTGAGACACAAACATTTTACAGCAGATTCCATGAAAATCTTGTTCAGAGATGTTCTGTATGATGCGATCTTTGAATTCTTAAAAGAGAGTAACATTTTTCATCGAATCTGAGATTTTACAGTGGAAAGTTTTTTTTTGTTTTAATCCAAATTTCGGGTGGGGTTTTGAAGTTGTATTTTAAAGAGTTGTGGGGAATGAATGATTTGTGAGTTGATTTTAACGTGGTGACAGCCCTGATATGACCCTTTGCGGTCGGCTGGGCTATAAGCAGCATTTGCCTTACCGTGGATACAGTGGAATTATTGCTGCTTCTCTCCATTTTGATGGGAAAAAAACTGGAGAATATAGCATTGAAATATTTCTTCATATATGGTAGAATTGTTCGCTCTGCGTTCTTCAACATTTTGGGCAAAAGACCATCTAAAACCCGCTGCCTTTTTATTTTTCATGTGTTTAATCGCTTTACTGATTTTCTTTTTCTCTTATTTATCCATTCAATATATGGTTAAATAACGTTCCTTCTGCTTTATCATTTATGCAATCTTCACCGTTAACAAATCCTTAGCTAAAAACGGACTCAAAGTGATGTACCCACTCGTTTTCTGTAATGTCCTTTGTAACAACACTTCTTTTATTCTTGTTAATTTCATTCGAAAACTGACAGGAATTTTCCACGGAGCTTAAAAGATTCTCCAAATCAAAATTTCTCTGTGCACGGCTTATTCATGTCGAGCATAGCCCTGTATTCTTTACTCATTTTGTTGTATTTAACATAGTCGGCTTTATCTCTAGATTTGCTAACCCTTCGAAGGTACCTTATTACTTCCCTTTCTTTGAAAAGCAGTCATAATCAAACCATCTGGCTTTATGAGTGCTTTGTTTACCTACTATCACCAACTCATCTAAAGCCACATTGATGAGAGAAATAGCCAACTCAAGTTGGGTCTGAAATTTCTGACACAGTGTGTTCAGTGAAACATGTGGTTTGATCTTCTGACTATATGATCTTTTCTAATTGGACAGCTTTGTTGACAGTGGGTTAAACCATGGAATTATCTATCTTACAATACAGATCAACAGGCATGTGGTCTGACTCAATTCTGTCTCCTATGACCATCCGAACTTCCACAAAGATCAAAGCTCGTAAGGAAATAATCAATAACGCGCGCTGACCCTGTTCAGGTAAGTATGTAGAATTACCAGAACCTTCGAGCTCTGGACATCCATTTGATATTTTCAAATTATAACAGGCACATATATCCAGTAACTTCTTACCAAAATCATATTTCATGACATCACCTGATATTCTGTTGTCTATGGATGTAGCAGACCT
>JADBJO010002490.1:180000-202500 GCA_016801955.1 Conus betulinus
TTCCTCTGTGACACCTGGGGTGGGTGCACGCTTCGTGTAAAGACTCACTCTGACGTCGGTGAGTTTTCTGAAGACGTTGGCACATTTTCTGCTATCAGATAGGGCAGACATTTGAAGCGTGGATCCAAAGCTAATACCATGTGCAACACTTCTCTTTGCTCGGAGTACCTGCCCTTGAGGCCCTCTTGCATGACAGTTTTCATCTGCGCAACAGATGGAGAATCATTGTCCTTGAAACGGATGTCACCATTACTGCCGATGAAACTCACAAAAAGGGGCATGATGATCGACGAGGTGGGCATCTCTTCACTGCACATGTACGTTGTCATGTCTTTCAAAGGTTTCAGGAAGGCTTCGAATTCCTCTGCTGCGATGTTTTCCTCATCACTGAGACTGCAGATGTCGCGCTTCTTCAACCCGCTGAGTTCCTCTGAACGGATCACTGCCACCACTTCTGGCTGCAGCTGCAGAAAGCGTGACAGCATGTCATATGCGGATTTCCAACGAATACAGACATGTATCTATAGCTTCCCTTTCTGTAGCTGCTAGCGATTGCCAAGTGTAGCAAGAAGGCTCCTCTAGTGTGGGCTGTCTACCATACTGTATGAGTGCTAGTCTTTCAAAAAAAAAAAAAAAAAAAAAAGAAAAAAAAAACGCGCTATCAGATCTGTGATAGCCTTAGCACGAGGGAGATTTGCAGGGTATAATTATATTCTTTTTCGTTTGGACTTGGAAAGCACCAGACAGGGTTTGTTGGCGCTTTTGCTGGCTTAAGTTTTTGGTCTCACTAGGTTGAGGGTTCTCAGAGGCTGTGTCTGATGCGCCTTGAGCACTCTGCGATGGCGTTTCTTTGCCGGTGATTGTTCTGGTTTTCACACTGGCCAGTAGGTTGGGATGATGACGTCTTAGGTGTGTCGTCATGTTGCCGCTGCCTCCTCCCCGTCTTTATAGTGCTTCAGCATGTGAAGCACACAGCACTGCCCTCTGCAATGGTACCGTCATGTTTTCTTTCGCTGACACCAAAGTGTCTCCAGGCATCCGATTTTCCATTACTGTTGTGTACAACTTCAAACTCTTCCTGCTGTTCCTTGTCTAATGAAGGCAATTCCAATTGATACGCGCGCATTTCGCAGAAGTGTCACTGAATTCGTGGAAAAGCTATTTCCTTTCCAACTTTCTGTTTCCCTTATATAATTATGGGCTGTTAGTATACCGGCTCTCGTCAACCCGAACCGGTTTACCACTCGTTTATACCAAGTACACGGCAGCGTACCGGTTAAACCGCACAACTCTAGAGAAAGTGGAATAAAATGGTCTAATTTCTTCACTTTTTTTTTCAGGACAAAGACCTTAAAGTCTTGAATTCGAGTCAAGGTGTCAGGTATGTTATCTTCAGGGTCAGTCGGTTACTGACTGCCTGCTCCATCAACCTGATTCGGACCGACGCTTCCACACACCTGTCGTCTGTCTCTCTCACACAAACACACACACACACACACACACACGCACGCACGCACGCACGCACGCGCACCACTTCACTTCGTACGCAGACAAGCACGCACATGCACGCAAGTATACGCACTTATGCACACATACACAAGCACCCATGCTAGACTGATTTTATCGAATTTTGTCGTGAATATGAAGAACGGTATAATTCACGTAAAGAATGCTTAGCTTAATGTGTGCAAAAAAAAACAAAAAACAAAAACATAAACAATATAATCCCCCCCAAAAAAACAACAAACAAACAAACAAAAAAACCCAGAAAAGCCCTTCATAAAAGCTAACTTAAAATGTTCAACGACTAATAAAACAAACTGCAGCATTACCGGAACACGACGAAAAAGCGGAAGAGCACACAAAACAAAGTGTGAAGTAACGCAGTTTTAATGCACGACACAAACCAAGACGAGAAATCTTCGCAATATACCTTCCTTAGCGACAAAAAACAATTAAAATAGTACAAACATTAACATGCGCAATTCTCCCCTTGTGAAGCCAAAGTAGGTGAATGAAGTTGACAGAGGGACAGTGGGAGAGAGGGTGAGTGAGTTCGAGGAATATGGCACGAGGAAAGAGGGTAGAGCTAGGCGAGGAGGAGGAAAAGGAGAGAGAGAGAGAGAGAGAGAGAGAGAGGGGGGGGGGGGGGGTGGGAGAATGGAAGTAGAGGAAGAGTGGAGAGTGAGAGAGAGAAGAGGACAGGGAAGCCCTGTCATTTTTTCTCAACCAAAGAAAAAAGACCCTTTCCCTGCAACCACCACTCTGATTCGCCTCGCAGAACTTGTCCTAACCAACACTCTTAACTTTCTTGGCGACGCCTTCAAGCAAATCAGTGGTGTCGCCATGGCACCAAAATGGGCCCCAGCTACGCATGTCTTTCATGGGATACTTTGAACATATCTTCCTGCAACAATACCGTGGTCCTATCCCTGAATTTTTATAAACGCTATATCGATGACGGACTTGGTGCCCCCTCCATGCCCATCAGCGACCTCCATGTCTTCATCACAGCAGTCCAGAACTTTCATCCACCTATCAAGTTCACCTACGAAATATCTGAAAAGTGCATCACTTTCCTTGACATGAGTCTCTCCATCACTGATAGTGGAATCTCCACTTCCATCCACTACAAACCTACGGACTCACACTCTTATCTGTACTACAGATCGTCACATAATCCCAGTACCCAAACCAGCATACCCTACTCTCAGTTCTTGAGACTCCACAGACTCTGCTCCGAGAACTCTGTCTTTGATGTAAAAGCCCTAGAAATGAAACAGTTCTTCCTTGAGCGCCACTATCCCGAAGACATCATTGATCGTGCTCTCCAGAAAGTCCAGCTCATCACCCGCCCACAAGCTCTGGAACCGAAACCCCAGGAAACAACCAGAGACAGACCTGTTGGCAGCCTGCTCTAGCACCCTTCTGTCCACCAAGTGCGCAAAATTCTCCAACCAACTGGAACATCCTTCAGTCTTGTGCTCACTCGGCTAAAATTTTTTCCCAGCCCCCACTAGTTGCCTACAAACGGGGGACAAGAATATCCGTGACATGCTTGTGCGTTCCAGTCTCCAGCCTCCGAAACGTAAATCTTCTGTAGGCACAAGCCCGTGCAATCTACCCAACTGCATGACCTGCCCCTTCATCTGTACTGTCATTGAAGTGGAAGGACCCAGTTTACGCATGACTGTCTCCAAATTCTTTAACTGCCAAACCACTAACCTGATCTACATCATCCACTGCACAGTTTGCTGTAAACTTTACATTGGTGAGACCGGGACGCTCTCTGACTGTCAGATTCAAGGAACACCTCGCTGACATTAAATACAACAGGGACAAACCAGTAGCCAAGCACTTAACCTCCCCAGCCATTCCGCACACAATGCAAGAGTGAAGGGCTTGTGGCTCATGGAAACTAGTGACTCTAGAGACAGGAAGGATATGGAGTCTCACCTGATTCAAAAACTGGGGCACCAGAAATCCAGCTGGTATCAATGAAAAAAAGCGTAGCAGTTCTCTGTATTTTTTTCCCGAGCCAGTTCAGGTGGATAATGATCTATTATTCCCTTTCCCCTTTAATACTTACCTGTACATGGTTGGTCTGCATCAGTGGCCTCTTCGTGACCTTAGAGCCTAGCGCCTACTGGGATGATCGTTTGAGTGCCTATATCTTTTACCAGGAGTTTCTGAGTAGGGTTAGCTCCCCAATCTCCTGTCTTTTTTTTTCTTCTATTTTATTTTTTTGTTATCCCTCTCCATCCTACCTACCTTGGTCCCCTTCTCCCTTCTTCCCCGCCCCCCCCTCCCCTCCTCTTCTCCTTCCTTTTTTCCCTCTCCCCCCCTTTCTCCCCCCCCCCCCTTCTACCTCTCCCTACCCCCCCCCTCTCCCTCTCGCTCCCGTCCCTCCTCTGTCCTGGTTCCTTTTCAGTCGTCCCTTAGTAGGGCTCCTCCTTCTTGTGTGTTCCTTCTCTTTACATTCCTCCGTACTTCCTATCTCTCCACTTTTGTCTGGTCACCCCCCTTAGTAGGACCCTTCTACGGGACCTCTCGAGGCTTCTCTTCCTCCTTTTCCCCTTAGCACTTTTCTCAGGCATCTCTCTTTTAGGGCCCTCATATGGGTCCTCCTCTCTTCACGTTTTCCCCTCCCTCCCCTTCCCCTCCGCCCCCCCCCCCCCCCTTCTTTGTCATTGGGAGTTTTGTTAGCACCTCTCATCATGACCTCATATCTATCTTTCGTGTTAATGCTCTTATTTTTGCCTTCTTCTGTTGCGCCACCATAGCGACCACCTACCTCCCTATTCTATACCCAATTGTTTTAATGTATGCCTTATTTGTACATTTACTCATTTACTCTCCATTGTAACCCCCCCCCCCCTTTTTTTATAGGTGTGTGTGTGTGTGTGTGTGTGTGTGTGTGTATTAGCGTGTGTGTGCGTGTGTGTTCGTGCGCCCCGCGCGCGCGCTCTTGTATGTGTGTATGTATGTGTGTGTGTGTGTGTGTGTGTGTGTGTGTGTGTGTGTGTGCGTGTTTTTGTGTGTGTGTGTGTGGTTGTGCCCGCGTTGGGGGGGGGGGGGGGGGGGGGGGCGAGCCCTGCAGCTCCTAGCTGCGTCTGGCTAGGCTTTTTTTCTCTCGGGGTTCTCCCGCTCTCACCCCTTGGTGCTGGGTAGGGCAACTGCCCTTGGGGTCGGGGTGCTTGGGGCGGGCACCCCCCCCCTTTTGGGTCCCCACCCCCCCCCCATCAACCCCCCGTTGGGTCCCCCCCCCCCCCCCCCCCACCCCCACCCCCCCCCCCTCCCCCCACCCCCCCACCCACCCCCCCACCACCCCCTCAAACCCCCCCCATCCCACACCCCCCACCCCCACCCCCCCCCCCCCCCCCCGCCCCGCACCCCACCCACACAACCCCCCCCCCACCCACCCCCCCCCCGCACCCCCCCACACCCCCCCCCCCCCCCCCCACCCACCCCCCCCCCCCCCCACCTCCCGCCCTTTACTAAGCGGCTGACCCCCCCCCCCCCCCCCCCCCCCCCCGTGTGTTTACTCCCCTTTTTGGTGCATCATTGTATTTCATTTACTTGTTTTCCCTTGTTCATTTCATTCATATGCAACACACCCACTTCACACAATCACCCCCTCCCCTCTCCTCTCACTCCCCCCCTTCCCCTCCTCTCCCTCCCTCCCTCTCCTCTTCACTCCTCACCCCCCCCCCCTCCCCTCTCTCCCCCTACTTCCCCCCCTCCCCCTCCCCCCCCCCTCCCCCCCCTCTCTCTCTCCTTTTCCTCCTCCTCGCCTAGCTCTACCCCTCTTTCCTCGTGCCATATTCCTCGAACTCAACTCACCCTCTCTCCCACTGTCCCTCTGTCAACTTCATTCACCACTTTGGCTTCACAAGGGGAGTATTGCGTATGTCTGTACTGTTTTTTTTTTTTTGTTTTTTTTTTAAATTGTTTTGTCGCTGAGGAAGGTATATTGCCGAAAAATTTCTTGTCTTGTTTTGTCGTGCATTAAAACTGCGTTACTTCACACTTTGTTTTGTGTGCTCTTCCGTTTGTTCAACGACTTCTTTAAATCTAGTTGCAAAGTGAGGCGACTGCAGGCGGAAATCTAAACAGATTTTTAAATGTAATTAATAGCGAACCGCCAAGAAAACGTAGACAAACGAATCACAAGACAAAATACGACGCGTTTCGATCTCTTAGGTCTTCTTCAGGCAAGATACAAAACACTCAGAAACGCGTCGTGTTTTGTCTTGTGATTCGTTCGTCTATTTTCTTGGCGGTTCGCTATTAAAAACATTTAAAATTTGCCTTCTTTAAAGAAAAAAATGCTTTTCAAGAATTAATTTTCTTGGAAATCTAGTTGTGAAGCATTGATTCTCATCCTCTCCCTCCATACATCAAATGCTTATGAAAGTAAAACAGAACATAAATCTTGAAAACTAAGAACATTAAGAAGTACCTTGTTTGTAAAAGATCCTTTGGAATAAAAGAGCACGAGGTTTTGACTCAGAGAGCTTTCTTCAAAGTGAACTGGTGATTCTTAGGAAACGTCACGGGTAAGAACGATGACGTAAAGCCCTTGACATAAAAACGGTCAAAAGCTAAGTGAGGATGGAGCAGAGAGGGGGCGCGGCGCGGGGGGTGTTGGGGGGGGGGGGGGGGGGGGGGTTAAGAGAAGAAGGATGAAAAGAGAAGTAGTCTGAAATGGAAATGAAATGAATGCATAAATGAATAAATAAACAAATACAGAACATTAAAGTACCTTGTTTGTAAAGATTATCTGGAGTAAAGAAAATATAAATGAACTGAATGCATAAATAAATAAATAAATACAGAACATCAAAAGTACAGACGAAGCCGCCTATAATGAAGTCGGATATAACGAAAGCAGAATGTAACGAAGCAAAAAGGTTGGTACGGGAAGAATCCTTCCTTACATGACTAAAAATACTTCGGATACAACGAAGTCGGATGTAACGAAATGCCGCTTATAACGAAATGGTTTTGGGATCCCCAACGGGCGATCACGCTTGTTATAACGAAGTTGCCGCCTATAGCGAATGATGTGTGTTCGGCCCCATGAAGAGTCCAAGCCGAATATAGCGAAGTGGTTACTTTTTGTGTTCGGGAACCATTTCTAGGAGATGGTAGCATAGTTCGTTGCAACACATATTGCTTTATATGGTCGCAGGCTATTCTAGGGATATGGAGGAGTGTCTGCATAGCACATGAAATGAGAGTTTTTCTTTTTCTTTTCTTTTTTTTTTTGCATTGCTCTCAATAAAAAATCACGTTTATACATGTGTTCGCTGCATATTCCTAAGCTTGTTTCATTTTCTTATACAGTTTCACATACGTGCTCACTATTTTCAACAGTATATTTTTGTTGTATGGTAAACCTCACCTCTGTAATTCGTAAACAATAAAATCATAATCTGATGTCCTGTAAAGTGAGTGCCTATGGTTGACGAAGCAGGCCATTGACTCACATCGGGTCAGGTTTGGTTTCATTTTCTTATACTGTTTCACATACGTGCTCACTATTTTCAACGGTATATTTGTTGTATGGTAAACCTCACCTCTGTAATTCGTAAACAATAAAATCATAATCTGATGTCCTGTAAAGTGAGTGCCTATGCTTGACGAAGCAGGCCATTGACTCACATCGGGTGAAGTTCAGCAGTTTCAGTTTCAGTTTCATCAAGGAAGCGTCACTGCATGCGGACTCGTCTATGACGGTACAAGTGTCCGCAGAAACAAAGTGCCCGCATGCGGACACTTTGTTCCCTGCGGACACTTTGTACCGTGAACTGACATTCAAAGTGTCCGCAGAAATCCTGCGGACACTTTGTTCTGCGAGGTGACATACAACTTACAAAAGCGGAACAAAGTGTCCGCAGCGCGTTTCAGCCTCAGTGTGAATGGGTGAATGTGCGCGTACACTCCCATGCGCATGCATGCCTGCCTGTGTGTGTGTGTGTGTGTGTGTGTGTGTGTGTGTGTGTGTGTGCGTGCGTGCGTGCGTGCGAGCGTGTTTGCGTGCGTGCGTGCGAGTCTCTGTGTGTGTGTGTGTGTGTGTGTGTGTGTGTGTGTGTGTGTGTGTGTGTGTGTGTACGCGCGCGCACGTGAGCGTAATCTAAACTTTATGCGCTGTTGCACAAAAAGATAGTCATAAAATTTTAAACTTTTTTTTTTTTAAATAAAGATGCACACACACACACACACACACACACACACACACACACACACACACACACACACACATACACACGTGCTAGATCTGCTTGTGAGATCCAACTTAAAAGCAAAAGTATGGCCAAACTATGCTAAACCTCCAGGATGCAAACCTTGTGAAGACAAGAAGTGTAAAACCTGTCCTTTCATCAACACTTCCACTTCAGTCAGCAGACCATCAGGCAACTTCAACATCAAATTGAACTTCAACTTTAAATCAAACAACATATAGTTTACATCCTGTCATGCTCTTTGTGCTCAAAACTGTATGTGTGTGAGACATACTGCTCATTGGATGATCGTTTTGTGGAACATTTAAAATCCATGAAACTGAACTACAACAACCCAACGTTTCAGTAGCCTTCAACAAGCTACGCTCATGCACAAATTGCAGCAGTGTGGCAAAACATCAGAAACCGACGATACAGAAAACACATGGAAAATCGCATTTTATACACCGACCGGAAAAGTCCAGCCGGCGAGCCTGAACATCAGAACTGCCGACACTAAGCGGTGCCTAGGCCCTTTCTTTGTCCTACTAATCTCTGCTGTTCCCTCCCGCCCCTTTTCTTTCTTTTTTTTGTTTTTCTTTTTGCTTTTTGTTTTATTTTCATGTTTTGCTCAGAAAGATCTTTTACAAACAAGGTAATTTTTAATGCTCTGTATTTATTTACTTTTTATTCATTTATTCATTTTTGTGTTAATTCCATTCCTTTTTTGTTACTCCAAGGGATCTTTTACAAACAACGTATTTTTATTGTTCTGTGTTTATTTATTTGTTAGCTTTATCTATATATATATATATTTATTTATGCATTTATTTCATTTCCATTTTTATTTCAGGCTACTTGCTTCCTTTTCATCTTTTATTTCTTTCCTTTCTTTATCCCCCCCCCCTCCCCTCCCCTATGTACGATACCCCCGTACCCCCTCTCGCCACCTCTCCGCTCCACCCCCCTCTCTTGTCTTTCGCCCATCTTTACGTCATTTAAGTGCTTACGACATCGTTCCTACCCGTAACGTTTCCTGGGAATGACGTTTTAATCACCATTTCACTTTGAGAAGGGTCTTTGAGTCAAAACGTCGTGTTCTTTTACTCCAAAGGGTCTTTCACAAACAAAGTACTTTTTAATGTTAATAGCTTTCCAGGTTGTTATGTTCTGTGTTATACTTATAAGATCCAGCAGTCATACTTTATCTTCAATTTATGAAAGTACATAATTTTAATGACATTTCTTACAGGAAAAGAATGCCGGGATGTTTGCAAGAAGAAACTGGGTTTATGAACCAGTTCCGGGCTTTTGACCACTTGGTAAATCAACATTACAGGTTAGGCCATTTGACACCCCCCCCCCCCCCCCCCCCCCCCCCCCCCCCCCACACACACACACACACACACACACACACACACACACACACACACACACACACACACACACCACGCACCCACGCACGCACGCACACACGTTTGCATACACGCACGAGCGTGCGCACGCGTACGCACGCACGCACGCACGCATGCTTGACGTTGACACTGTTGATTGCCTAGCTGATCATCTTGGGGCGACATAAAGCTTTGCTCTCTCGATTCCGACACACCGACAGACGCGTAGACTCGCAGACACATTCTCTATGTGTCTGTCTGTCTCTCTGACAGTCTGTCTATCTGTCTCTGTCTGTCTGTCTGTCTGTCTGTCTCTGTGTCTGTCTGTCTGTCTGTCTGTCTGTCTGTCTGTCTTTGTCTCTCTCTCTCTCTCTCTCTCTCTCTCTCTCTCTCTCTCTCTCTCCCTCGCTCGCTCGCTCGCTCTCCTTTTGTTCTCTCTCTCTCAATGTCTCTCTGTCTGTCTCTGTCTCTTTGTCTCTGTCTGTCTGTCTGTCTGTCTGTCTGTCTGTCTCTCTCTCCTGTCTCTCTCTCTCTCTCTCTCTCTCTCTCTCTCTCTCTCTCTCTCTCATCTGTAGAATGAAACAAATTGACTTGTTAACTTCAGCTGAGATAACTTACTTTATTCAGTGCATCCTCCTGCCGCGACTTGATTCTTGAATAGAGTATTAGAGTAGGTTATGTGTATGGAATACGACGACTTAAGGGGGGAGAGAGAGAGAGAGAGAGAGAGAGAGAGAGAGAGAGAGAGAGAGAGAGAGAGAGAGAGAGAGGTAAAAAGAAAGAAAGAGGAGACGCTGTGTATCTTAATCGTGCTCCCTGTAATCTTCAGCCATTGAGGTCTGATGCATGAAAAGTGTGACTTCAGCTTTCTTCTAGCTTTAATCTGTAATCTGTTTACTCCATTCCTCCTGTCAAACGTACGTGCACCTTGAATACGTTATAGACAAGCCAACGTGTGTTACGTAATGGACGTGCAGATGCAGTTCAGTGTTCATTGTCAGATAAAAAAAAAAGCTATCTATTTACAACATGCACTGAAATTTTCTCTGAATTTAGACAAACTACATTTTGAGCATGTGATAGACCTACATGACAATGTGATAGAGCTGTATGTTGGTGTGATATTTCGTGGTCGTATGATAGATATGTGTGACTGTATGACAGACCTGTATGACTACATGACAGACCTGTATGACCGTATAACAGGTTTCCATGACTATGCGATAGACCTGCAATGTACGATAGACTGTACAGTGACGGTAGGATTGGTCTGTATGTATGATGGTCCTGCATGACTGTATGACAAGCGTGTATGTCCGAATACTAGACCTATGTGACCGAGTGACAAACCTGTAACCTGTGATGGTGTGATAAAGCAGTCTGACTATTTGATAGACCTGCATGCTTGTGTGGGAGACCTGTTTGATCCTTTGATGACCTGTATGACCGTATGATAGACCCAGTGCGCAGTGTAATTGATCTGTGTGACTTTGGTAGACTTTGTGTGACAGACCTATGTGACTTGTGTAACAGTGTGATAGCCTTATGAGCGTGTGATAGACCTGTATAACCGCACGATAGACAAGTAATATAGCAATAATCATGTGTGTCTGTGTGATAGACATACTTGACTGTGGTTGGCCTGTATGACTATGACTATCATAGACCTTCGTGATCTTGTGAGCGACTTGTTTTACTGCGTGTGAGACATATTTGACTGTGTAATACATCCGTCTGATGGACATATGGCTGTGCGGTAGATTTTTTATACGTGTATGGTCATGTGATTTTGCTCTGGGACTCTATGACACTACCGGAGAGATATGTGTGTGTGTGTGTGTGTGTGAGAGAGAGAGAGAGAGAGAGAGAGAGAGAGAGAGAGAGAGAGAGAGGGGGGGGGGGGGGAGGGAGGGAGAGAGGGTGGTGGTGGTGGTGGTGGTCAAAGGAGTTCCGGAAATAGTTTGAAACCATTGGCTTCGAACCAGCCAGTCATCCATTGATGTAGACAATTTGTATGATGATGCCCAGTCACAGGGTGAACTATACCAACTTGCCTAGCTCGTCGCACATTTATTGAGTGCTGCGATCAAACCTGCACTAGCTGGTGTTTCCCCACAAACCCTGAACATCATTTGTAGGTTGTGAGATGCGAAGGGGGTGCCGCCCAGTTAACGTGCGCAAACACGTCAGAACCTATAAACGGCCACTGTTGGTCCATATCGTCAGCTGCGAGTGACGAGCGTCGTGTATTTACGTACGTATTGAATGGCAGCACACGTAAGCGACGTGTGATTAGTCAATACAGAGACACAACAGGCTGCCCCGAAGCTGTGCAGCCATCGTTTTGCCGGATCAGCTGTTGTCATGGGCTGGGAACGTGAATATCAGACAGCGAGGCAGTATCAACTACAGTTCGCCCGCCATCTGCAACCGAACCGTCTTGCCATCACCACCCAGGACTTGGGGGAATGTCATGTCGACGTAGGTTCCTGTTAGAGGTATTCGGAGAACCCGGAGAGGATCTTATATTCCCTTCGACTTCTGTTGTGCATTTTAGGCCTTTATTCAGTTTTGTTGTCATGTGATATTGACGATTTTTCAGTGCAGTCATTAAACCGTCTTGCTCCTAAAGCTTGCAGAACGAAATATTAACAGTGATAGATACTTTTATTTCATTCTTTCTCTGTTTTATTTTTCAGTTCAAACCGCTGTCGTCTGCAGGAAATAATATTATATCGTCAAGGTTTGGTTATGTTGCGTGAAGCAAGTTAGCTTGTGAGCTTGATGCCTTTTCAGTGAATCAGTTGCTTTGTGTCTACTGGAACAGAATTTTTTTGCGTGATGTAGCCAGCGAAATTGACGTGAAACTTGTTCGGTGAAATGGTTGCTTGGTGATGTTGAATGGAACAAATTGACATGGCCTGTGAAATTGGCGTGATACCAGTGCGGCGAATCATGTCGTTCCTGGTTGTGCTCAGTGGGAACACACTGACCAGTCCTTTGAACCTGGCGTAAAGCTTGTTACGTGAAGCAGTTTCTTGGTTGTATTAAAGGAAACACATTGGTGTTGCATGTGAAATGGGGGTGGACCTGTTCAGTGAAGCAGTTACTTGGTTGCATTCAGTGAATAAATTAGCGTGGTCTGTATACTGGGTGTGATACCCCCTTTTTTCAAGTGAAGCTGTTGCTTGGCTGCATTCAGTGGAACAAACTGGCGTGGCGTGGCTGTGAACTTGACGTGATACCTGCTTCCACCGCACGGATTGGTGGAAACAACGATTGGTGGAAATAGCTTGAACAACCTGTCTTACTTCGACTGTTTTATATTCTTAAGAGGAGCACACCAGTGCGGACCAGTAGCAGGTCGGGTGTGTGTGTGTGTGTGTGTGTGTGTGTGTGTGTGTGTGTGTGTGTGTGTGTGTGTGTGTATGTGTGTGTGTTTGTGTGTGCGTGCGCGCGCGTGCACGCGCGCGGGCGCCGTGTGTGTGTGTGTGTGTGTGTGTGTGTGTGTGTGTGTGTGTGTGTGTGTGTGTGAGAGAGAGAGAGAGAGAGAGAGAGAGAGAGAGAGAGAGAGAGAGAGAGAGAGAGAGAGAGAGAGAGAGAGAGAGAGAGAGAGAGAGAGAGAGAGAGAGCATTTGCGTGTGAAAATGTTTTTAGGACTGCGTAAGTTTGTGTGTACGTGTGTGTGTGTGTGTGTGTGTGTGTGTGTGTGTGTGTGTGTGTGTGTGAGAGAGAGAGAGAGAGAGAGAGAGAGAGAGAGAGAGAGAGAGAGAGAGGTGTATATCAAGGTGTGCATGAACATGTGTGTGTGCGCGCGCGCGCGTGTGTGTGCGTGTATGTGCGTGAGCTTGCAGTGTGTAAGTGTGTGTGCGCGCGTGCGCTCACACACATACATACACAAAGAGAGGGAGAGAGGCAGAGGGTTGATATTGATCAGGTTGTCGACACAGAGATAATCCGAGGCAACACACATGCAGATTGCTTGGTTCGATTCATAGCAGTACAGTATATGAGATGTCAGATTCGTTATGCAACAGTACACTGACCAAGACGGGTATATCAATTCTTGCTGCGCTCTGAAGATTGTATGAACCGACGATGACGCCTGAGTTGGTCTCTCTTACAGTTGTTGGTGTGTTCGGTGATGCACAAAGGCTTCTCATCGAAAGGGCTAATTAGTTTCAGTATCAAACGGGCAGATTTTCCGGGAAACATCTCTCATTTAAATGCATCTGAAGGAAGAGAGGAGGTGTGGGGAGGGAGGGAGAGGGGGTGTAACGTGGTGAAACTGCCGCCCTTCCCAGTTTAACTCCCGGGAGTCAGTCTGGCACTGTCCCAGATTAACTCCGGGAGTTAATCTGGGTTTGCGCCAAATCAACCCCTCAACAGGATTAGAACCCCCCCCCCCCCCCCCCCCCCCCCAGCAAGTTAATTTGGCATTAGCCCAAAACAGCCCCTCCCCTGGAGGAGTTAAACTGGACCTGGCCCAGAACAGCCCCGTAAGACATCTGGGGAATTTATCTGGCACTGGACTGGAACAGCCACCCACTGGAGAGTTGAACTAAACTGTCCCAGAACAGCCCCTTCCCCCTCGTGGAGAGTTAAACTGGCCCTGGCACAAAACAGCCCCCCTCCCCCCTCCCGTCCCCCCATCTTCTGGGGAGTTAATATGGCACCAGCCCAGAACAGCCCCTCTGGAGAGTTAAACAACACCTGTCCTAGAACAGCCTCCTTCCAGGGGAGTTAAACTGGTACCGCTATGGAACAGCCCCCCTGGAGAGTTAAACTAGACAAGTCCCAGAACAGCCCCCTTCACCTCCTGGGGAGTTAACCTGGCACTGGCCCAAAACAGCCCCCCTAGAGAGTTAAACGGGTTCTGGCCTAGAACAGCCCCCCCCCCCCCCCCCCCCTCTCCTGGGGAGTTAATCTGGCTCCAGCCTGGTACAGGCCCTCCCTGGAGAGTTGAACTGGCCCTGGCACAAAACAGCTCCCCCCCCCCCCCCCCCTCTCCTGGGGAGTTAATCTGGCACCAGCCAGAACAGCCGCTCTGGAGAGTTAAACTGCACCTGTCCTAGAACAGCCCCCCCCACCCTCCAGGGGAGTTAATCTGGCACCGTCATGGACAGCCCCCCCCCCCCCTCCGCTCCCTCTCCTGAGGAGTTAATCTGGCACTGGCCCAAAAACAGCCCCCCTAGAAAGTTAAACTGGACCTGGCCTAGAGCAGCCGCTCTCCCCCCCCCCCTCTCCTGGGAGTTTAATCTGGCTCCGGCCTGGTACAGGTCCCCCTGGAGAGCTAAACTGGCCCTGGCACACAACAGCCCCACCCCCCACCCCCCAATCTGGCATCAGCCCAGAACAGCCCCTCTGGAGAGTTAAACTGCACCTGTCCCAGAACAGCCCCTCCAGGGGAGTTAATCTGGCACTGTCATGGAGCAGCCCCCCCCCCCCTCCTCTGGAGAGTTTAAACTAGACAAGGCCAAGAACAGCCCCCCCCCCCCCCCCCCCCTTCCCTCCTGGGGAGTTAATCTGGCACCGGCCCAAAGCCCCCCCCCCTAGAGAGTTAAACTAGACCTGGCCTAGAACACCCCCCCCCCCTACCCCCTGTCTCCTAGTACAGGTCTCCCTGGAGAATTAAACTTGCCTAGCATACCCCCCCCCCCCCCCCCCCCCCCCCCCCCCCCCCCCACCTCCTCCCTCCTGGGGAGCTACTCTGGCATCAGCCCAGACACCCCTCTGGAGAGTTAAACTTGACCTGCCCTAGAACACAGCACCCCTCTAGGGGAGTTAATCTGGCATCGTTATGGAACAGCTCCCCTCCCCCCCCCCCCCCCCCGGAGAGTTAAACTAGAGACAAGGCCCAACACAGCCGCCTCCCCCTTCTGGGGAGTTAATCTGGCACTGGCCCAAACAGCCCCCCTAGAGAGTTAAACTGGACCTGGCCTAGAGCAGTCTTCCCCCCCCCCCCCCCCCCCCCTCCTTGGGACTTAATCTGGCTCCAGCCTCGTACAGACCTCCCTTGGGGGTAAACTGACCCTGGCACAAAACAGACCCCCCCCCCCCCCCCCCCCCCCCCAGTTGGGAATAATCTGGCACCCAGCCCAAACAGCCCCTCTTCAGAGTTAGACTGCACCTGTCCCAGAACAGCCCCCCTCCAGGGGAGTTAATCTGGCACCGTAATGAAACAGCCCCCCCCCCCCCCCCCCCCCCCCCCCCCGGAGAGTTAAACTAGACAAGGCCCAGAACAGCCCCCCTTCCCCTCCTGGGGAGTTAAACTGACACCGGCCCAAATCTGCCCTCCAAGAGAGTTAAACTGCACCTGGTTTAGAGCAGCCCCTCTCCCCCCCCCCCCCCCCCCCCCTTTTTCCTGGGAGAAAAAATGGTTCCAGCCTGGTACAGGGCCCCCCCTGGAGAGTTAAACTGGCCCTGGCACAAAACAGCCCTCCCCCCCCCCCCCCCCCCCCCCCCCTCCATCTCTCCTGGGGAATTAATCTGGCACTAGCCCAGAACAGCCCACCTGGAGAGTTAAACTAGACAAGGCCCAGAACAGCCCTCTCCCCTCCTGGGGAGTTAATCTGACACCGGCCCAAATCTGCCCTCCAAGAGAGTTAAACTGGACCTGGCTTAGAGCAGCCCCACCCCCCCCCTCCCCCCCCCCCCATTTTCCTGGGGAGTTAAAATGGTTTCAGCCTGGTACAGGGCCCCCTGGAGAGTTAAACTTGGCCCTGGCACGAAACGCTCCTCCCCCCCCCCCCCCCCCCCCCCCCCTTCTCTCCTGGGGAGTTAATCTGGCTCCAGCCTGGTACAGGCCTCCCTTCGGGGTAAACTGGCTCTGGCACAAAACAGATCCCCCCCCCCCTCCCTTCCTCCCTTCCTGGGGAGTAATCTGGCACAGCCCAGAACAGCCCCTCTGGAGAGTTAAACTGGACCTGTCCTAAAACAGCCCCCCTCAAGGGGAGTTAATCTGGTACTGTCATGGAACAGCCCCCCTCCCCCCCCCCCCCCCCTCTGGAGAGTTAAACTAGACAAGGCCCAGAACAGCCCCCTTCCCATCCTGGGGAGTTAGTCTGGCACCAACCCAAAACAGGCCCCCTGGAGCGTTTAACTGGACCTGGCCTAGAGCAGCCCCCCACCCCTCTCCTGGAGAGTTAAACTGGCCTGGGCACAAAAAGCGCCCCCCCCCCCCCCCCCCCCCCCCCCCCCTCTCCTGGGGAGTTACTCTGGCACCAGCCCAGAACAGCCCCTCAGGAGAGTTAAACTGCACCTGTCCCAGATAGCCCCCTCCAGGAGAGTTAATCTGGCACCATCATGGAACAGCCTCCTCCCCCCCCCCCCCCCCCCCCACCATCCTGGAGAGTTAAACTAGACAAGGCCCGGAACAGCCCCCTCCCCCTCCTGGGCAGTTAATCTGGCACTGGCCCAAAACAGCACCCCCAAGAGAGTTAAACTGGACGTGACCTAGAACCGCCCACCACCAGCCTCCCTCCTGGGGAGTTAATCTGGCTCCAGCCTGGTACAGGCCTCCTGGGAAAATTAAACGGGCCCTGGCACAAAAACCCCCCCCCCCCCCCCCCCCCCCCCTCTGCTGGGGAGTTAATCTGGCACCAGCCCAGAACAGCCCCTCTCTGGAGAGTTAAGCTGCACCTGTCCCAGAGCAGCCCCCCTCCCCCCCTCCCCTCGAGAGTTAAACTAGACAAGGCCCAGAACAGCCCCCTTCCCCGCCTGGGGAGTTAATCTGGCACCGGCCAAAAAACAGCCCCCCCCCCCCTCCCCCAAGAGTTAAACTGGACCTGGCCTAGAGCAGCCTCTCCCCCCCCCCCCCCTCCTGGGGAGTTAATCTGGCTCCAGCCTGGTGCAGGCCTCCCTGGAGAGTAGAACTAGCCCTGGCACAAAACAGCCTCCCCCCTCTCCTGGGGAGTTAATTTGGCACCAGCCCAGAACAACCCCTCTGGAGAGTTAAACTGCACCTGTCCTAGAACAGTCCCCTTCCAGGGGAGTTAATCTGGCACCGTCATGGAACAGCCCCCTGGAGAGTTAAACTAGACAAGGCCCAGAACAGCTCTCCATCTTGGGGAGTTAATCTGGCACTAGACTAGAACAGCCCTACTAGAGCGTTTAACTGAACCTAATCTAGAACATCCCACCCCCATCCTGGAGAGTTTATCTGGCACCAGCCAGAAACAGCCCCCCCCCCCCCCCCCCCCCCCCCCCTGCCCTGGTGAGTGAAACTGGACCTGGCCCAGAACAGCCCCCTACTGGAGAGTTTATCTGGCACCACCCCAGAACAGCCTCCTGGAGAGTGAAACTGGACCTGGCCCAGAACAAACCTCCTCCTGGGGAGTTAATATTGCAACAGCCTAGAATATTTCCCCTGGAAAGTTAGACTGGATCTGGCTCAGAACAGCCCCCCTCCCTCCTCCCTTGGCACCGGCCAAAACAGCCCCCTCCCCCCTCCAGAGAGTTAAACTGGACCTGCACCAAAACAGCCCCCCCACCTAGGGAGTTAATCTGGTACTAGCCCAGAACAGGCCCCCCAGAGAGTTAATCTGGACCCAGCCCAGAACAGCCCCCCTCCTGGGCAGTGAATCTGGTACTAGCCCAAAACAGCCCCTTAGAGAGTTAAACTGGATCTACCCCAAAACAGCCCCCCACCTGAGGAGTTAATCTGGCACCAGCCCAGAACAGCCCCCTGGAGAGTTAAACTGGACCTGCCCCAAAACAGCCCCAAACCTGGGGAGTTAATCTGGCACCAGCCCAGAACAGCCCTCCTGGAGTGTTCGCTTGACCCCGGTATAACACCCCCAAAGTACTCCCCGCCCAGAAGCACTCCCGGGAGTACTCTGGGCCCGCGCGCCAGAATGACTCCCGGGACTACTTCTGGGACAGTACCTCCGCTTGGTCCCTGAAGTACTCCCCCCTATTGACAACTTTGCAAATAAAATGCTTTTTATGTAACTATATTATATAACGATGATTCCTTTAGACAGGGGAGTACTTTTGGTACCAGTCCCAAACTGACCCCCGATCCCCCCATCCCCCCCCTCCCTCGCCCTCTGCACCAGAATGACTCCCAGAAGTACGTCTGGGCCCAGCCCAAATGTACTCAGGAAGTAACTTTGACGCGGCTCCAAATGTACTCCCCCTAAAGTTGACTCAGAGAATATTTCATTCTTGATTCAGATAGAATGTCCATGTATGAGTTTCTATCCAGTAAGTAACAAACCTGAACACATTAAAGATGAGATATACAAGGGGGGGGGGGGGGGGGTATGTACTTCTGTGACCGGCCCAGAAGTTCTCACGCTAAAGTTGAATCAGTCTATATGACAATGTTGATTTAGATACAATGTCCATGTGTCAGCTTATGACCAGTAAAAGAACAACCCTGAACACATTAATAAAGGAGATATGCAAAGGGGGTGTGGGCGGTGGAGGGTACTTCTGGGACCGGCCTAAAAGTACTCTCCCTAAAGTTGATTCAGACTCGTTTTTAATGTTTATTCAGATAAAATGTTCATGTTTGAGTTTTTGGCCAGTAAATAACAACCCTGAACACATCATTAAAGGAGATCTGCAAGGGGGTACTTCTGGGACCAGCCCGGAAGTACTCTCCCTAAAGTAGATTCAGACTATACTTTCATGTTGATTGAGATAGAATGTCAATGTGTGAATTTATGACTAGTAAATAACAACCCTGAACACATTAAAGGAGATATGCAAGGGAGGTACTTCTGGGACTGGCCCAGATGTACTCTCCCTAAAGTTAATTCAGACTGGTTTTCAATGTTGATTCAGATAGACTGTCCATGTGTGAGCTTATGACCAGTAAATAACAATCCTGAACACATTAATAAAGGAAATATGCGAGGGGGGTGCTTCTGGGGACCGGTGTAACAGCCCGTTCTTACCTCCCTCTGGAATTTACCCGGGGTAAGTCTGGCTAGGCTGCCTGTTTTTCCCCCGGGGGGTCATTCTAGGACTAGCTAGAACTTTTTTTTTTTTTTTTTTTAAAGCGAGCACGAAGACTTTACTGACAGCGAATTTAGCACGCCAATCGAGCAGCCGGCTGTGCGACGGAACGGGTCGAACTTGTGGCATCTTGCCGGCATCTTATATATATATATATATATATATATATATATATATATATATATATATATATATATATATTTTTTTTTTTTTTTTTTGATTCAAATAAGTCCACACTGTACAACACATTAGAAATATAAAATAAAAAAAAGGACAGATTCAAACATACGATAGAAAAAGAGGAAATCAACATATTAAACACAGGTACAATACTATTCTACACATTTTAAGGCACGGTTACAGCCTCTCCGTGTGTGTGTGGGGGGGGGGGGGGGGGGGGGGGGGGGGGGGGGATGAGAGAGAGAGAGAGAGAGAGAGAGAGAGAGAGAGAGAGAGAGAGAGCATGAGGCAAGCTTAGTACATTATGAAATTTTACATATTTGTCTTGTTTTCTTTATGCATATACATGTATATACCTACACACACACACACACACACACATATATATATATATATATATATATATACGTATATATATATATACATACGTACATATATATATACATACATACACACACATATACACATATACATATACAAACACATATATAAGGTTCTGTATTGTATCCAAAGGGGGGCTGTTTTAGGCGGTGCAACAGTTTTAGGGTACTATAATCATACTTGTGCTCGTATAATGTACAATTTCATAATCATTCGTAATTCAATCTGAGCCTGCTAACATCGGCGTATATGGGTGCCATTTGGAAAGGAAATCGTTATATACAAAATTTTTTCGAGCAATGTATTCTTCAGTTTTATATCTGTATTTTAGCTTATTAAGAAATACTTGCAGTCTGGGTGATTTCTGTTCTGTTCTACACTGATATAAATAGTGTTTTGCAAATAATACGATAAAATAAAATACATGGTCTATATGTATATCTTTATCAAATCCAACGATGGCTAATGGTTCAGTTATCTGCAAATTAAATGTAAATGTATATTTTCATTCATCAAAACCACCAGCGTTTGCCAAAAACGTTGTATGACCGTACAATACCAGAACATATGTGTGATACTGTCCTTAACAGGGTACAGAGAGTACAAACATCGCTGTTCAATACACCCATTTTTTCAGCACAACATTAGTACCAAGACATCTGTGTATTATTCGTAACTGTTACCATTTCATTTGTATGTCTGAAATTTTACTCAGATAAAGAAAACAGTTTTTCCAGTCATTTTCAACGTTTAGTTTTATATCCCAGTTCGTACATTTTTCGGGTGTGTATGATTATCTATAAAAATGTCATAATATAATCTTGACCCTTTACAAACTGACGTTAACTTTTTGTAACATACATGCATATTTAAAACATTCATTTGTATTTTCAACTTTGATTTTTTTTTTTTTGTATATATTCAATTATAGCTGCTTTAATACCAGAAAAAGTAACAGAATTAATGTTTACATCATACTTTTGTTTAAATTGTTCGTAAGAAATAAACTGGCCATTGTCAAGCAAAAAATGAGCAATGCAATATATGTCCTTGTTGATCCATGCTTTTCCCAAAATAGCCTTTTTCCCAACTTGTATTCTGTTTGTATAAAAGGACTGGTTCCGCAAGGAGTTCATAAGAAGTCTCACAGTTAACTTTGTAGAAAAATTGTTTGTACTCCATAAATACCTCTCTCCAAAATACATTTGATTTACAGAAGGAAGAAAGTATTTCTGGTCCATATTTCTCAATATCGCTTAAAAGTGGAAAGTTAGATATTGTAATAGTTTTCCATTTGTGGTGTGTAGTCTGAACTTTTTGCAGCCACGTCAATTTTAGGGAAGTAGCAAACGTTTTTAATTCTGGTAGTCCAAGACCACCGTTTCGGATACTTTTGTGAACAGTTTTTTCTATTTATTTTGTCTGGCTTTTTATTTCCACACAAATTTGTAACAGTAATTTTGTAAAGTCTGAAAAAAGTGTCAGGTGGGTTAGGTAGTAATATCCACAGATGGATGAGTTTTGATAAAATAAGCGATTTTCATTTTCCTGAATCATTAATGCTAGAAATTTCAACACATAATAGGAATAAATATCGCGATAGTGGATCACATTGTCTGCATCCGCGGTCTATCTCAAACCAACTAGAAACTTGACCATTAACAAGGACACATGAGTTGATATTTTTATAGAATGTTTCAATCCATTTGCAGAAGCCCTGTTGAAAACCAAACGCTTTCAATACTTTAAAACATAAAATCCCAGCTCAATGAATCGAAATGCTTTCTCAAAGTCGATGTTTAATAAAAGCCCTGGTAAATAATGTTCTTCTAAATAAGCAATAGTGTCGTAAATGAGCCTAATGTTATCCCCTATGTATCTATTCTTAACAAACCTGTTTGATCCTCATTAATGAGACCAGCTAACACACTTTTTTAAACGGTTGGCTATACACGATGACCCTATTTTATATACAACATTTAACAACGATATTGGTCTCCAGTTCTTCACAAAGTGTCTTGGTTTATCTCCCTTTGGTATACATACAATTAGTCCCTGTCTTTGAACACAAGAAAGCTCCCCCCTTCTAAATCCGGCATTTAAAGCTCTGACAACAAAAACCCCTATTCTGCTCCAAAAACATTTAAAAAAATTCTGTTGTGAAATCATCAGTGCCAGGACTTTTGTTGTTTTTTCATGTTCTTTAATGCTATACATGACTCCTCCAGTGTGATTTCACCATCTAAATTATTTGCTTCGTCACGATCTAAATGTGGAATATTTACAATGAGTTCATCCAAATCACAGTCGTCAACTTCACAGTTTTTGTACAGTGATTCATAAAATCCTTGAACCTCGTGAAGAATCTCTGTTTGGTCATTTAGAATATTGCCATGGTTATCAATTAATCTAGTCATACTCTTACTTATGAAATGTCTTTTTTTCTAGGTTACAGAAATAGTTCGTCATTTTTTCCCCTTCAGCTGTCCACCTAGCCCTCGATCTTAAAAGTACCCCTTCTATTCTTTTCTCTCGAATAACCTTTAGCCTTTCCTTCTTTAACTCTAAAGCTTTGATCTCTTCTTCGTCTTTTGTCTCTTTTGTTTCGAGCCGTTGTATGTCTTGCTGTATTTTACGTTCCTCTTCATTCGTGGTTTTCTTCTTCATGGTTGCGTATGAAACAGTTTTGGACCTAAGCTTCATCAGTAAAAAAATCTAGAAATAAATCATCAGAAATTGTAAACTGTAATTCGTCGTTCAGAGGAATCGTGTGTACTGCTTCTCTTGCATAAGGGCTTACAGCATATTCTTGTTTGACATTCTCAATTTCTTTGTTGATTTCATCCAGATAG
>JADBJO010002490.1:207500-215000 GCA_016801955.1 Conus betulinus
CTCCATGTCTCCCTGCGACTCACTCTCACTACGCTCTGCACCGTCACGCACAGTCTTTTTCTTCTTATTTTCTGGCTTCTTTTGCGTGGTGTTTGTGGGACTTGTAAGAGGATCAGAGGAGGAAGAAGAAGACGATTTCCGTTTGGACCCACCAAGTCTAGCAGAAAAGTATTTGGAGATGGAGTCACTCATCACTGATAGGTTGACGTACGTGGATTAACATGGCACAGTCAAGATATTGGTTAATCGTTCATTGAAAAAAAAAAGTCCACTGAAGAACACCGAAGGCACAGATGTCTCACAACCCAACCCAACCGTAGACCCTTCAAATATGGCAGTGTAATCCCAGTCCAGCTTCCGTTCACAAAGTCTCTCTCCGCCCTCTCAAAACCTATCCAACGCCCACTCACTCCTCCCCACCGGTCCCCCCGCCTTCCACAATGTCTTTTCTCTCCTTTCTTTTCAAAGAGACATTTGAGAGAGAGAAAAAAAAGCTAGAACTTACCTCCCCTAGTTGGAACTTACCCTCATGGGGTAAGTCTGGGCCAGCCTGGATTTTTACCCCCCCCCCCCCCCCCCCTCAAGGGGTCAGTCTAGGACTGTTTGGAATCTTCCTCCACCGCGCCTCACCCTTCAAACAAGAGAGGGTTATTCAGGGTTTTCCTCTGCCTTTTCCTATTACGCGCACCCGCCTTTAAAACAAATTGTGTTAGCCTGCATATTTACCCCTCCTCTCCCACTTGCTATATACAGTCAGTTGGTGTAGACAAAGTGTAGTTCTAGACTCTTCTCCATAGATGGACCTCCTGGACCTCCTACCCCCCCCCCCCCCCCCCTACACACACCCTGGTTCACTAACAGATACGTATTAAAATTTCTCGCGCTAACTTACATGCGTGGGTCAATATTTGGGTGTGTGGTACTCACATGCGTGGGGAAAGGAAGACGGCTACATGCCAATGTGACCAGTGCCACTGTGACCAAGCGTAGTTGTGACAAAATGTCGTTGTGACCACGTGTCGTTGTGACCAAGTACCGTTGTTGCTTCATCCCGGTTTGCCTCTTTTAACTATTTTACAGCTATTTAGTCTCTTGAGTACCAGTGTACCTTAGCTTGTACAATGCAGATGACTGACTAGTGGTCAGTGCCACTGACCACTGGTCATTATGACGTAAATCGGAGATTTTAACTATTAAACAGCTAATTAGTGTTTCCCGAGTGCTTGTGCACCTTGTACAATGTAGATTACTTGTGGTCAGTGCCACTGGCTAATGGTCATTATGACGTACATCGGAGATTTTAACTATTATTTCACGGCTAATTATAGTCTCCCGAGTACCTGTGTACCTTGTACAATGCAGACGACTGGTGGTCAGTGTCACTGACCACTGGTCACTATGACGTAAATCAGATATTTCGAATATTTTACAGTTTATCAGTGTCTCATGAGTGTTTGTATACCTTGTGCAATGCAACCAGATACGTATACGTCTGTGATTTATATGTGCATGTCGTGTCGTGTATGTGAATGTGCGCGCGCGCGCGCGCGCGCGCGTGTGTGTGTGTGTGTGGAGGGGGTGGGGGGTGGGGGGGTGTATGTGTGTGGTGTGTGTGTGATATATGTATATGTATAGTTGTGTGTGCATGTGTATGTGTATGTATGTATGTATGTATGTATGTGTGTGTGTGTGTGTGTGTGTGTGTGTGTGTGTGTGTGTGTGTGTGTGTATATATGTTGTTGTTCTTCAGTTTAACGTCCTTCCATTTAACACGCCAAAGAAACGTAACCGATAAAAACAGTTCAGCAAACTGGTTTTAACATGTGTAACTGCTGCCAATAGAACTAATGTAACAGCATGCAAGGCATTTACACAAATTGAAAAGTGTTACAAACAAAAACAATAATAACAATATTATGTGTGTGTGTGTGTGTGTGTGTGTGTGTGTGTGTGTGTGTGTGTGTGTGTGTGTGTGTGTGTGTGTGCGCGCGCAATGAGAGTGTGTGATACACACATATAAACAGACTGACAGAGATGAACATGAAAACTACTATCTGTGAACTGTTATTTGGAGTGGTGAATTATGTTCTTAGATTCTTTATCATCACTCGTGTGCAATGATCCATTGAACGGCTTTGTCACATGGTTTTTTTTTTCTTCTTTCGGTAGGAATGACCCAGACAGCACAGTGTAATTTTGGTTTCAACTGGCCCAATACTGGTCGAAGATTTTGTGCTGTCTGGGAAGGAAATAAATAATAAACCAAACTCTACGTGTTTCCTTAATATTTATCGAGAGCAGGTTACTCTAAAATACACAAAAAATAACAAAAGAAAAAAATTCCACCACAGACACAGACAGGCAGACAGGCAGACACACACACACACACACACACACACACACACACACACACACACACACACACACACACACTGTGTGCTATACATTAATTTTATACAAACTGAAAAGTGTATCAAAGTTATAGAACTTTTATAACAGATAGAAGTGACACAATGGGGTGGAAATGAAAGATATTATGCAAAGACTTTCATCCAGAAAGATGCACAAAATGCTGTAACAGCTCTTTTCATCAGTACACGGCTAATAAAATTATACATGTACATGAATGGGAATCATCTAAAATGATTTTCAATCAAGATTCAACAGCGTGCAATACATTTATTCAAATTAAAAAAAGTGTAGCTTGAGAACAAAGTTACAGAACTTTTTTTTTTTTTTATACAAGTGGCACAGTGGCGTTCAAATGTATGGATATGTAATGCGAAGACTTTTGTCCAGAAACATACACAAAATTTTTTCACTGCTACATTTGTCAGCACATGGCTCATATGATATATGTACATGAATGAATCAACTAAAATGATTCTCAGTCAAGATGTAACAGCATGCAAGGCATTTACACAAATTGAAAAGTGTTACAAACAAAGTTATAGTACTTTTACAAGAAGTAAAAGTGACACAAATGGGGTTCAAATGAGAGATATAATGCAAAGACTTTTGTCCAGAAAGATACACAAAATGCTATAATAGACACTTTAGTCAGTTCACGGCTAATATACATGAACATCAATGGGAGTCACTTATAAGGATACTCAACCAAGATTTAACGACCCATTTAACACGCAAAAGAAACCTAACCGATAAAAACAGTTCAGCAAACTGGTTTTAACATGTGTAACTGCTGCCAATAGAACTAATGAAAAAAATGTTGAAAACAACTTTGCCCTTTACAAAGAAAGTCTCGGTCAAAGCCACACAGATTGCAGGTTTGTAAATGTCAGATGACGCAATCCCGATTTGCTTTGCAGGCAGACTTCTTCTGTACTGCTGATGTAACTCGTGCTTTTCTTTTGAGTCACACAACAAGTAAAAATTTTTTGCACGTCTGCATTCATTTTAAAACATTATAGGCATGCACACTGCTCAGCAGCTTCCATTCCATTCCAAACACATGTTTCGCTTCCATTCCAAAACAGTCATGTGTTTGCATGGCCATGCAGCAGTAAATTAATTTCGATGCGTTAGCAGAATGTGTGCGCGCGCGCGCGCGCGTGTGTGTGTGTGTGTGTGTGTTTGATTCGTTGTTGGTAGCGAGTGTAGAACACGAACATGGTTTGTTCCAAATTGAAATCAACTACATCTAATTCCAAAATATGTCGTTGATTTCGAACCAACCATGCTCATGTTCTTCAAGTAACAGCCAAGCATTTGGCCAGCGACTGCTTTGGATCACTGTACGGATCTCTGCTATCAGTCCGCTCCCTCGTCCAGCAGCCAGCAGTAGTCGGCGAACACTAACTGGCGATGAGATATCAGTTATAATCTCTGGTGCAGTGTATAACCACGGCCGTGGCAATCTGTCCGTGACGGATTGAAAAAATCGGTTAACTCTTGCAAGCCTGAAAAGTCTGCTTCTGTCGATTTGGACTACAGCTAGGATGATCAGATATTGGATTTCCCGTGGTAAAATATTCACCGCCCTCCACACTTTCACCTCCATCTCAGTATCACTGCCCTCCTTCCTCTCTACGGGCCAGCTCTCTACTTTGCTGCCCTCCTCCCTGTCTACTTCACAACCCTCCTCCCTGTCTACTTCGCAGCCCTCCTCCCTGCCTGCTTCACAACCCTCCTCCTCCCTGTCTACTTCGCTGCCCTCCTCCCTGTCTACCTCGCTGCCCTCCTGCCTGTCTACTTCGCTGCCTCCTCCTTGTCTACCTCGCTGCCCTCCTCCCTGTCTACTTCGCTGCTCTCGTCTTCTGCGGGGAAAGCAGCGAGTATCTCCATCAGATAATCGCGCTTCAGTACAACACTGACATAATGTTCAGACTCAACAAAGTGGCCTAATGTCATGAGGAACAGGTTCCGGATGTAAATCCCTGTGTCTGAAATCAAGCAGTGATGCTCTTACCCCATCGAAGGTAAAACGATAATACTCTGGAGAGTGCCAGTAGTGTAATGTGATCTCTGTAAGTTGTCTGGAGTGTCTTCTTCCTCAAGTAATTTTGCAATGACCCAACAACGAAAGACCTTTAAATCTTGTCATTCTGCAGTAAGTGGTTTACTGCATCTTCTCTTAGCTGTGCAACTGTGCGGTGGATGCCAAAACGCGTCAGTTGGTCCGCGAAGGCCTTGAACTAGCACACGCCTGGCGTCTCATGGGGATCAAGGGATATATAGACATTCTGATCTTTGAAGCCTGTCGGCGCTTCTTTTGGAATCGCGTATTTCCGTCTGTGCGCTGCGGATTTCTTCCGCTTTTTTTTTTTTTTTTTTTTAGGCTGATGTTATGCTGGTAATATTGTTGACTGTTACCGTCCGATGAACCACGTGGCCATTATCCATCCGAAACGCAATAGTTCACTTTCCAGCATCCACGTTTCTATTGACAATCGTGGCTGGGCGAACCGATCCTCGGCTATGGTGCTTTCTGCTTTGGAGTCTGACAAGAACTCTTTCATTGAGCTTGTAAACAGAAGCCTGGTTGCGTTTCTTATGCCTTCGCACCATTTGATGTGATGCTTTCTTGCTGGCTTTTTCAGCGCGCTTTTGTTCTTCTCGTGTCCCCCTGTGGACTTTGGCAGGGGTCTGCTGCTGCCAAGAACCCACTTTGGGATGTTATTTATGGACTCTTGTATTTTGTGCAACTCTTGAGCCCAACAGAAGTTGGGATTGCGTCGCAGGCAAAAAGCGAACTTTCTTTGAACGGTTCTGTGGGACCGTTCGCACTTGCCTTGGGCTCTGGGATTGTAGGGTCGAGACCTCTGGATTTGAATACCCCTCTTCTGGCAAAGACGACTCACTTCACTCTAAATTCCACACCTTGGTCACACTGGCAGACAGACGGTTTGCCGTGTTCGCTGAAGATCATGTCCAGCTCCCTGGCCACCGTCTGGCTGCGCTTGTCTGCCAAGGCTCGCAAAAAGACAAACCTGGAAAAAATATCCAGTACAGAAAGAATGTACTTTTATGTTCTTCCGCTTGCGCTGGCTTCATCCATGTTCATCAGATCAACTTGCCAGTGTTGGTTGACACGATTTACCTGCACAGGTTTTAGTATGCTTTGTTTTTAAAGCAGGGAAAGGTTTGGGTGTGCTCCTTTGAGTGTGCAAGGATGTTTCTGGTAGACTTTCTAGAAAATCCAGCGCATTTTTCAGAAATGTGTTTGTATAGTGGATCAGCTCCACTGCTCAAATTTTTGGCTGTTTGTTTTCCAATGGTGACAGCTGCTCCGGAGAACCCCGAATAACCTTCTTTTCCACACACACACACACACACACACACACACACACACACACACACACACACACACACACACACACACAAAATACCCATTTTCTTGGGAAAAGTCAGCCTTTCGTCTGTTGTACAACCTACGAGCTGTGGTCTCTGCATGAGTTCGCTGTTTCTCAGGAACTTTCCATGTTCCCTTCACCATTTCTAATATGCAGTCATAGCGTTGTGAAGAGAACGGATGGATAAACTTTTCTCTGCGAGGCACCTTGGATCGTGCTGCCATCTTGTGTATTCCTGTTATGAAACGGGGGAAATTCTTAAAAACATGTTGGACTTCAGAACATGCATGATCTTTTTTCATAAATCTCTTATCCCCCTTTCCCGGCACATATATCTATCTTAATCCATTACAATTTTAAATTGTACTAGTACAAACTAAAAAAGTGACGACAAAGGGAAACCAAGGCATATTAAATGCCCAACTCTGTGTGTGTGGGGGGGTGGGGTGGGGGGGGGGGGGGGGGGGGTGGTGGGGTGGTGGTGTTCGTCTACCTTACGTTATGAAGTACCAAACAATACCTGTGACCGGGTCTGTGGGGTACAGATTTTTTTTATGGAGTACTATTTCCCATTACCCCATAACGCATACCACAAACAGCGTCCAAAGTCTCGTCACTTTGCACTGAACAGAACATCTAAAGTACCCCCACAGGACCACTGAGGCGTTCATGAAGGGTTCTGTGAACTGCACAAGATGCTAGCACCAAGATGTCAGCTTGAACTTTTGAAGTCCTTTAACTTAAGTTATTCATACTCATCAACTCATCTCCACTATTCTTTTAATTTAAGTTTTGGCCTCTACTGAAAGTAGTTGCACCAGAAACTTACTTTTTGTAGATACCTCGCAAACGAGAGCGTAGACACTAACGACATGATGTACTCCATAATGTTAGTTAAACACGTGTGTGTGTGTGTGTGTGTGTGTGTGTGTGTGTGTGTGTGTGTGTGTGTGTGTGTGTGTGTGTGTGTGTGTGTAACTATTTGGAATCAACATTCTTTTTACTCTTTATTGTGTTTCTCGTTGCATGTTTTTCTTTCGTATCAGCTGTTACCGAGCCGAATCATTACATTATGAAACTAGAAAGGCACTCAGAGAGCGCATATACCTCCGCCAAGCCTTTTGACCTTGACCTTCGAAGTCAGGGGTCAAGGTCACATGAAGTGATACGTGTCATCACGAAGAAGATGAAAAATGACTTAAAAAAATGTCACGTGGCTTAGAACGTTGTTGCAAAGTAAGACAAATACAGTACTACTTGCATTACCAATTTTAAATTCAAAAGCTCAAAAACAACACATCAAATGTAAAGCTTTTAATCGTGATGTTGTTTTGTTTGAAGAAATAACAAAGTGGCATAGGCCAAATTGATGTACTCCCAGATTGCCCCTTCTTATACAAGCGCGTGCACACACACACACGCACGCACGCACACACGCACACACACACACACACACACACACACACACACACACACACACACACACACACACACACAGACAGCGAGCACGCATACAATAGAGGCATGCATATAACGCACGCACGCACAGAAACTGGTAAGTAGATACTAAATCTAATAAGCTTAATAAGTGCCTGAGCGGCGAGCAGTTGGCCAGTCAGAAATAATCTCGTCAAATAAAACAATCTTTTTGATTGCATGCTTGCTCCACCCTAACAGAGTTCTATTT
>JADBJO010002490.1:217500-232500 GCA_016801955.1 Conus betulinus
CCATTCACCCGAACGTATTTGAGTGCATCCGGTCCAGCAGTTTCTTTGCAAGGGTTGTTTTTTTTGTTTTGTCTTGTTTTGTATTTGTATATGTGCTGTTTAAAGCTGGCTATTTGCCTTCCTGTCTGCCAGTCTCTCTTGCACTCTGTGTGTGTGTGTGTGTGTGTGTGTGTGTGTGTGAGAGTGTGAGAGAGAGAGAGAGAGAGAGAGAGAGAGAGAGAGAGAGAGAGCGCACGCGGGTGTTGTTGCATTTCATACCTCTTTTTTTTGCTATGTTGTGACTTCCACAGCGTCAGCAGTGTACTTTCATAAAGGTCAAGTCTATACATCAGTGGCTTTCTTCATTTCTTATTCCGAGTCGCTGCTCTTGATACACAACAGCGCCAGTGCTTGCGGTGACCCCGTTTTTCGCCCCATGCCGTCTTTTCTCCCCTCTTACGAATTAGCCATTAATCTCCAACGTAAGTGTTCCGTCATCACGGGTCTTTGATTAGGGGTCTGTGGAGTGCAAGTTTTTCACTCCAGCAGCATTCCAGACTATAAAAAGACCTCATAGTTACGCGAAAAATGCGATTAGCAGCGGTAGTTAATTCCTGGTCTTTGAAGGAAAAAGTTAAATGGCGGAGATATTCGGTGGTTTTTGTGCGAACCGGTACATCGCCGCTTTCCCACAGTTTTGAGGTGGTTGGGGCTTTCTAAAGCTTTCCAGTTTCTTGCTGGGTTTGGTTGTAACAATATCCTTTAGTGTGCCGACATTTCACAGGTAGTAACGATTTAGTCGCAGGTGAATCTGAGTGATTCGTTTCCGAGCACACGGGCCTCTCACCACTTGTTTGACACTTGCGAGCCATTGAATCATCATCATCATCATCATCATTATGATGATGATCATCATCATCATTGTTAAACTAGCAACACTGTTCGACACTTCTTGCATAAATCTTTACAGCTGCTTGTAATAATTATCCAAAAAGAGAGGTAATGTGTGTAGAGAGGGGACCGAGGGAGGAGAAGGTGTCGGGATTGGAAAGTGAGGAAAGAGTTGGAGGGGGAGGAGGGAGGAGGGTGCGTGGGTGGGAGGGGATAGAGTGCAGTGGCAGTAACAGAGAAGCACGGTGACTTGCAAGATCACTCAAGAGAAAAAAAAAAAAAACTTCTGCAGTAAAGTATCATTTGCTATGATTGAATTACCAGGAAGTCTTTCTGCGTGCCTGAACAAGAATGGAAGGAATGAAACAGGTTAGGCGAAGCACAGGAGATAAGAGTATAATAATACTTCAAGGGCTTCACTGACGTAGGTAGACAGCCAAGATTTTTGCCCCCCCCCCACCCCCCCCCCCCCCCCCCCCCCCCCCCCCCCCCCTCAGAGAGGTTGGTAGAGAGCAAGAGCAGCAGGCATTCCGTGCACATTGAGGAGCCTTGGAAGAAAAACATCAGAGGATAGAGGTTTTCACAGCACTTACCCCGTCTTGGAGTGTCAGAAATCTTTATGCCGGGTGGTCTTGCACTTGTCTCTGCTCTGTTGAAAATGGAGACCACACTTGGACAGAATAGAATATATATCTTTGTTATGACTTCCTCTTCGACTCTTCTTTCCCTGATTTTCTTTGGCTTTGCCCTCCGTGGGTTAATTTCTTCACTGAAGGGAAACTGAGCTCCACTGTCCTAGTCTGTTTTGGGTTAATGCTGTTGGCATTGGTTCAGTGTACAGTCTCCTCAGTCCACTAGTGGCTCAAGGGGCACGATTGGGACAGACACTTTCTCTTTCAGACTTTACGGGGGAGGGGCATTCGGGATGGGCGATCAGGCAGAGGGGCTGGCTGTACTTTTTGTGTTTGTACTCGGCATTTAGAACATGAATAAGCAGTTTTTCAGTACCCCTGTGGGCAAAATGTGGCTACAATTTATTATTTTTCTGCATTTCTTTGTGCTTTTTAATCACCCTTTTCTCTATCCCTTTAAGCCTACGTCTCCTTTTTCTTTGCTGTTTTTGAAGCTAAGGGGCTCCTCACTTTTCTGCAAGAGAACAGTACAAATGGCGAAATCCTATAATTGTGAAACGAGAAAATAGAGCACCTGTAGTGTGGGTGGCTGGAGGATAATGCTAATCGCTTGGCAGCCATGCAGAGACTTCAGTCATGCGCCATATTATTCGCATGAACAAGTCTTTCTGAATAAAACACACACAAAGAGCTAGGACTAGACATTGCAGTGTTGAGATTGGATAGGATGGGAAAAAAAAAAAAAAATCAACGTCGCTCGGATGGAAATCGTCTGGCATCCAGATTTTAAAACTAGAGAGAGAGTACCGTTCGTACGGGAATCGTAAGCGACAAATGATTTAATAAAAACACAATGCTGTGCGCGTATACTGTCTTCTGCCTGCCGACAAACAACATAAAGATGGTAGTAGCTTCTGGAAATGGGCTGCAAGAAATCCAGTTCTTTTGTTCTTCATCCATCTACCTCTGTCTTCACACATAGGAGGAAATAGTTGATTAATTTTTCCTTGCAAAACGGTGATAACATTTCATGGAATGTCGCTATTGATTTTAAAAGCTTAATGTGATTGTGACAAATATATTCGGGGAATCTTTACTAACATAACAATATCCTGCGTTTTGTCAGGAAACCATTACTGGACAGGGATGGATTTTCCCAATTTTTGGTGATACATTTGCACACTTGCAGATCCTGAGCCTCTTTCGCGTTTTTACTCAAGCATGATATGAAATATTCATGTGATGATCCCATATCACTGTTTTGCGGGGCATGTAAACTTTAAAATGCCCAGAGTGTATCTAGAGGGGAGTTGGCACAGCCAAGTCTTCAATCAAGGTCCATCACGATTAAAAAAACAACAACAACAACAAAAACAACCCGCAGTGTCTCTGACTGGATCCTGCCGCGAGTAACCCTACGGCCAGTTATTCACGGGATCATACGAGTAATGCTTTGAGCACCGAGTCTTTCAGGGATCTGTGGCAGTCACGTTTTTTGTCATTGCATGAGTTATACCAATTTAGAAGCGATCGACACAGATAAAGTGTTCATGTTGCTGCCTCTGTAAGTGTTATCAGTTTAGAAGAGATCGACACAGATAAACTGTTCATCCTGCTGCCTCCTGTAAGTGTGTGAATTTTGATCCGTTTATGATTTGTAGTTTGTTCCCTCCCGAAGCCTTCTGCGTGCCTCTCCCCTCTGTTTCTTTGTGTTTGCCATGTCATTGTAGACGACATCCATCCATACACACTTCCCATCATCAGATCCAACTGGCATATAGTAGAAGATCATAAACCTGCTTTTGAGGCCAAACCCATGATCACTTTCAGGCGCTACAAAAACCTTAACAGCCTGCCTACCGGTGCGCTCGAAACTGAACAAAATCTTTACAGGCAAGTCATCCGGTACTTTTCCACATTCAAAACCCAACAGCAAAATCCGTCTCTCACCAAACCAGACATCGTTGTGGCTACGTACCGTTGTGACCCGATGTCGTTGTGACCCAGGGTCGTTGTGACCCAGCGTCGGTGTGCCCCCAATGGCAGATCGTTGTGGCCCCATGTCGATGTGACCCCATGTCGTTGTGACCCATGTCGTTGTGCCCCCATGTCGATGTGAGCCCCTGTCGATGTGCCCCAAAGAGACATCTCTCTCTCTCTCTCTCTCTCTCTCTCTCTCTCTCTCTCTCTCTCTCTCTGAACACTGAGGAAGAGTTGGACATTTTCAGTTACTGTATTAGTAATTCTTGAACATTAAACAGAATGAAAATGGGGTAATAAAAATGGAAAGGGGTATTGATGATAATTTCAACCTTGAATTCGGTCTAAATGAAGCAAGCCAGTCAGTCATCACTTCATTTCCGAAAGAAGGTGAAATCAAATGAGCCACATCTAACAATTAGACTTTTTTTTTAGTTACTGTATTAGTAGCTTTCTGGACATTAGGCTATACAGAATGAAAATATGTGATCAAACTGGAAAGGGACATTGATGATAAATCTGATCTTAGATTCGGTATAAAAGAACACAAGTCAAAGCAAACCAGACAGTGTCATCATTTTCATTTCCGAAGAAAAAGGTCAAATCAAATGAGCTACAGCGACCAGAATGACGGCAAATCCCTAGCTCCTTGTTCGTATTGCCCTCGAAGGCGCTGAAGGCGTGTTTCTAGGTCTCTCCACTTCTCACTTCTCCGTGGAGGCGCCACACCTTGCACTGCTGCTGTGATTTTATCCTCTGCATTAGCCTGAATGTCTTTCAGGTGACGAACGAACGTCCACAACGACGGGTGGCGGACCTGCACTACTTCGTTCAGGACGTGATTGTATGCTGCAGTAAAGAAAGACTTAGGTCACTCTTGTGGAGGATACATTGGGCTTCTGTCTTTTTTGTACCCCCCCCCCCCCCCCCCCCCCCCCCCACACACACACACAGTGACACACACACACACTCCCCCCGCCCCCTGAAATGACATTTTGGGGCAACATTGCGACGGATGGAAAGGAGTGGTGCTTGTTATGACCCCGGATCGAAGATCAGGGGGCATATTGTTTTTGTCCTGTTTGTTTGTTGGTTTGGATTGTGTGTTCCCAGCCAAAGACTGAGAATGAGAACCGAAGAATGTCACGAGTCTATCCGTCGTTCCGTCCGTCCGTCGCACGCTCAAGCGCAAAAACTACTGAAAGGATTTTCATAACATTTGGTGTGAACATGCACAGGAACATGAGACAGCTTTGCAAGTGATCAAATTTTGTTTAGGTCAAAGATCGAGGTTACAGGGGTCAAATGAGCGTTGGCTGGGAACACGTTTGAATGGCTTGCCATCTTTTTTTTGTTTGTCTGTTTGTTTTTGTCAAAACTTAACCTTGCTAAAAGCTGCAAGAGACTTCAAATTCGTTGTGCATATGTATCCCTTTGTACCCTTGACTTGGCACATTTTCATATGGATCGCTGTCCCCAGTGACCTTGACCGTGACTTTAACGTTGCTTATTACCTCCAAACTATTTGTGCCGGGGGGGGGGGGGGGGGGGGGGGGGGGGGGGGGGGGTGGACCTTCAAGTGACCTTTTTTTTCTCTTGCATATAACTTTTATTACCGGGGCAATACGTTTCGCAAACATATCGTGTTATTTACGTTTTTGACTTCATTTAGTACGGCCTACTAGCCCCCCCCCCCCCCACACCTCTCTCTCTCTCTCTCTCTCTCTCTCTCTCCTTTGTCTCTCTCTCTCGCGCGTGCGTGCGCGCGCCCGCGTGCACACACACACACACACACACACACACACACACACACACACACACACACACATACACACACACACACACACACACACACACACACACACACACACACACACACACACACACACACACACACACACACACACATGGATGCATGCATGCATGCATACATACATTCATACATACATAAATGGATGCAAACATGCATGCATACATAATATTAACTGTATGCTGGTTTAATTTTCGTTGTGGAAATAGATGTAGAAAGAAGCACAGCTACCTTCAGCATTGTATTTGTCCGTTGTTCTATCCCTCGTCCATATACGTTCCATAGGGCAGGCAGAAAGCTTCCGGCGGGGTTCATGTATGTTGTGTTGACGTAATTGAGGAAATCCTGCATCCCAACGAATATCTAAAACCTTACAATCTGAACAGTCATGTGACCGGATGTGACGCGTTTTCCTTCACCAGGCCCCGCGCCGGAGATTTGGCACATCTTCGGCACTCTTTGCCAGTCTAGCCTAGCGATCATGACGTGTTCAACTTATGATGTACTTCAACACTCATCCCCACCTACCCTCCACCTCAAACCCCCACCCCGAAATTTGTATATGGGAACATGGCTGTTGTATTGCCGAAAATGATTGTTCTTTTTTTTTTTTTTTTTGTGTGTGTGTGTGTGTGTGTGTGTGTGTGTGTGTGTGTGTGTGTGTGTGTGTGTGTGTGTGTGTGTGTGTGTGCAAAGCCGCAATGTCAGCCTGCACATCGACATAGGGTCACAACGACATTGGGTCACATCGACATGGGGTCACAACGACATTGGGTCACATCGACATGGGGTCACAACGACATTGGGTCACATCGACATGATCTCGTCATATATGGCCCCAAAGCTCGTCCAAAATTAAATGTACATTCTCCTGACAGAGCCGGAACATTGCATTGGCCATCCACTGTGAACTGTGCGATAAGATCTGTGGGGGGGGGGGGGGGGGGGGGGGGGGGGGGGGGGGGGGGACACTCCACACACTTCATGCGCGCGTTTCTGAACACCTGGACGACATCCGCCACCATCCATCCAAATCAGTCGCTCTGCCCTTCAACCATCCCCAACACAACATCAGCCATGTCAAGTCGAATCATGTCAAAATCCTGGCGCTTTGGCAATCTTAGAGTGACAGGTTTCTTTGTTCGTCCTTAGTTTTTCATTGTTTTGAATGTTGTTTTTCTTGCTAGAAGAAGACCCCAATAGGTCTAAATCCGTACAGTCTGTTTTGTAATCGTTTTGTTTCCTCGTTTGGCGGCTCAGCAATCCTATTTTTGTTTTCTATGTTTCAATTTCTGCGTGCAGTCAGCCCACTTTGAAACCAGTTCGCCGAAGTTACGTTTTCACCCCCGTCATCAAAATACGCTCACATTAAAGAACCGATTTCACCGAACTGGTGTGGAAAGATGGAATATGACTGGAGGACGAACTCATTAAATTTAGTGCCGATCCATGATTCGGATCCGGATCAAAGGTGGATCCTTGATCCGTTCCACATTCACGTTGATCTTGCTCTCCCGAGTTTTTTTTTTTTTATGTGTTCGGATGACATGAATCCCGATGCAGAATGCACTGTACTGTCTGAGGACCGAAACTAACAGAATTGGAAGGCGAACTTTTGTAACTGAGAGCTGATATAAGAGGCTGATTGGATGACGTTTAGTTGCCAGGATGAAAGGGGCCTTATGGAAGAAGCGTCCGCAGAGAAGCTACATGCATCAATGGTTTCTAATGTCACCGCCGCTCTGTAATGGACAGGTTGGCAAAATCGGAATTCATGGAGAGAACTGAATGCGAAAATGTGCTGCTGTTACTGATGTTGTCTTTCTTTTCTTTTTATATATTTGTGATCTGGTTATTCATTTTTGTTTTCCCTTGATGCGCCCGAGAGCTGTGTTGTTTACCAGCGATTTATCTAGTCCCGTTGTCTCCGTCGTTTAGCACACGGCGAATGTGGACAGAGTTGATGGACAGTCTCTCTCTCTCTCTCTCTCTCTCTCTCTCTCTCTCTCTCTCTCTCTCTTCAACTGTGTCTCCTGTCCTCTCAAAGGAAAGTTTGGTGTGTGTGTGTGTGTGTGTGTGTGTGTGTGTGTGTGTGTGTAGTTTTAAAAGAGCTCGATTCCCCCGTCTCCCCACCCAAATCTCGAACTTCATCTCCACCGCTTCCGTCTCCTGGCTTGCCCCTGCTTCCCCTTTCCAATAGCCTTCCTCCTCGCCAAACCCAAAAACTGTTTACAAATAGGAAGAGAGTGTGTCTTCTTTGATTAATTATCTAATAGCTAAAAACTTTTGGGGTTTTTAGTTTAATTCCACCAAACAAAATGTCTGAACTGTGAGGAATTTTACACACATACACATGGACGCACGCAGATAGTATTTTCCGCGTGATTAACTTGTGCTAGACCACACAATAAGTTGATCGATATGCATTTTTTTCAACCAATTTTATGTTAGGTGTTACATAAGAACTGTGCCCTTTTATATATTTGCTCTTTATTCTCGGGTAAATGTGGGTTTCCTGGGATCGTCTCCTTTCCCGCACCCCTCACATCAACATTAATGGCTTGCGAAAAGGGCCCTTCTAGGAATAATGCTGACACTCGTGGAAATTCTGTTTTGGAATTCGATTGAATTATCACGTTTTGCTGACCGAGTGTGTGTTTTCAGTACGCGTGCGTGTGTGTGTGTGTGCGTGCGTGCGTGCGTGCGTGCATGCATGCATGCATATGTGCGTACGGACATGTGGGTGTGTGTGTGTGGGGGGGAACAGACAGAGAGAGACAGACGGAGAGAGAGAGAGAGAGAGAGAGAGAGAGAGAGAGAGAGAGAGAGAGAGAGAGAGAGAGAGGAGGGAGGGAGAGAGGAGGGACGGCGGGCAGATTTATTGTTTGTTTTTTGCATTTGAGTGTTTGTGGATTGTGATTGATTAAAACAAAACAAAACAAACACAAATTGAATCATTGGCTCGAGTATGTTTCATTCGTCTTAGAGAACACACACACACACACACACACACACACACACACACACACACACACACACACACACATATATCTATCTATATCTATCTATCTATCTATATCTATCTATCTATCTCTCTCTCTCTCTCTCTCTCTCTCTCTCTCTCTCTCTCTCTATATATATATATATATATATATATATATATATACTCAGAGGCATAAAAAACGCGAAAACAAACTGCATGGAAATTTTGATTTAATTTGGCCAACGATTCCTTTGAACTGGGAATAGAAAGTGCGAAAAAGCAAGCAATCAAACACCGCAAAAGTGTCCTTTCAAAGTTCATTCTGGTAGAAAATAAGGTCACATGAATTTGACCTTGACCCTGTGTTACCAGCAGAATGTCAGTATCTGGTGTGACCACCTCGAGCATTGATCACAGCTGTGCACCTGCGGTAAATCGAAGCACCAGAGTGTTGGTCTGCCTCCGGGGGGACTTGCCACCACACCTGGCCCACAGCGACAGAAAGCTGAGCTGCTGTCTGGGATCTGGCGTTGAGCTGGTTCAACTGCCTCTGAAGGGCATCCCAGAAATGCTCTATTGGGTTAAGGTCGGGAGAACGGGCTGGGTGAGGCAGCAGATTGATGTTGTTCTGCCTCAGGAAGTTCTGCGTAGCACGGGCAGTGTGCGGCCTTGCGTTGTCCTGCTGAAACAGGTTCTGTGGATGCCGCTGGAAATTCGGCAGGACGTGGGGCCTCAGAACTTGGTCGAGGTCATGAACAGCAGTAACCCCGTTACCACGTCCTGGACCCACATTCTGGAATATGACTGGCCCAATACGGCGATTCATGCCGATAGCCCCCCAGATCATGATGCTTTCACCACCCCATGAGTCCCTTTCGGTGATGTTGGCATCCGTGAAGCGTTTCCCCCGCTCTTCTCCAAATCCGGATGCGGCCATCGCCTGAGTCGATATACAGAACCGGCTTTCGTCACTGAAGAGGACTCGGCCCCAGTCCCGATGGCGCCAATGCACGTGGATCTGTGCCCACTGCAGATGGTTCTGGCGATGCTTGAGTGTCAGGATAGGTCGCCGGGCTGGACGCCTGCATTGGAGACCAACTGTGTTCAGTCGGCGACGCACGGTCCTGCTGCTGATTGGCCTGCCATGGTTGCCGGCGGTGTTCCTGGGCTGTATTGGCAGCGGTTTAGTAAGGCTTCCGTCGATGCTGACGCAGAAGATGGCGGTCTTGGGCTGCTGTGGTGACCCTCGGTCTGCCGCTTCTCTGTCTGCCGTCAGTGGTCTTTTTCTTGCTTGAAAGCGTCCAGAAGGCGGTAGATGGTGGAAATGTGGACTCCGAATGCGATAGCGACCTGCCTCATTGGAAACCCCAGCCTGCAGTTGCCCCATTGCTATGCAACGATCTTGACGGGAAAGTCTCGGCATTATGTTGGCGCCGCTGGAAGGGATAATTCGTACTTTTGGGGGGTTGGAAATTTATAGCCCCACAATCGGGGCCACATTGAGTTGCAATTCACATTGATGCACGTGGCGTAGGTAGTCCACACGGCAAATGCACTCCTCGTGCCAAAAACACTGACCCGGCAACGTTCTCCCACTGTTACGAGGTTACAACCGGCCAAGACACCACGTACTGCTAATGTTGCACGTCCTGTTCACAGTGTGAACAATCGTGCACTGTCTCTAGTTTTTTGCGTTTTTTTTTATGCCTCTGAGTATATAATAGACTAATAAAACTCCTGGGATAAATAACCGAGCACCATTCCAGCAACTTTCAGAGCAGCTTGTTGTTGCAATGACTGGAATAAATATTTGATTATAAAACAAAGCTTGCTCTTATGTCTTAGATTGAAGAATAGGGGAAGATAAGCATTCACATCTGCAGCAGTAGTTAATTCTGCCTAACTAACAGTGCTTGAGAGGGTGAATGGGGAATAATAAATGCTTTCAAAATGAGCCTCCAGCAAGCTTATAGTCTCCAAGGGGGAGACAATCTCCAATGGGGAGGAAACTCACTAACATATAACTCCTGGTCAGATACCGGTATTTCGAAACCTGATTGTTTCTCCTCAGTGACCGCGGAAAGTGGTAACTTGACTCCTCTGCCTTTTCGGTTTTAAGAAGAATGTTATCCCAGAAAAAGGCTGGTGTGCAGTACCGTAGTATGTTTGTTGAGTTTTCAAAAAACCAACCAAAGGTGCCATATATATATATATATATATATATATATATATATAGAGAATTATAAACAAAGCTTGCTCTTATGTCTTAGATTGTAGTAGAAATAGGGGGGTCATAAGCATTCATATCTGTAGTGGTAGACCATTCTGCCTAACCAACAGTATGTGCTTGAGTGGGTGAATGGGGAATAATAAATGCTTCTCAAATGAACCTTCAGCAAGCTTATAGTCTCCAAAGGGGGAGACATCTCCAATGGGAAGGAAGCTCACCAACATATAACTCCTGGTCATATACTGGTATTTCGAAACCTGATTGTTTCTCTCTCAGTGACCGCGGAAAGTGGTAATTTGACTCCTCTGCCTTTTCGGTTTTAAGAAGAATGCTATCCCAGAAAAAGGCTGGTGTGCAAATACCGTAGTATGTTTGTTGAGTTTTCAAAAAAGCAAACCAAAGGTCACACCTAAGAAGCAAAAGAAAATCATAAAAGAGCAAAACAAGCTACATTTTCTTGTGAAAAGTAGAAAATATAAAAAGATATCCTTTTAAGACACAAGTGCCGAGGGCCAGTTCTTGGAATGAATCCGCAAGGGACTAAATTACAATAAACTAATAAATTCCAATGATAAGTACCGAGCACCATTCCAGCAACTTACAGAGCAGCTTGGTGTTGCAATGACTGCAAGAAATATTGAATTATAAACAAAGCTTGCTCTTATGTCTTAGATTGTAGTAGAAATAGGGGGGTCATAAGCATTCATATCTGTAGTGGTAGACCATTCTGCTTACCAACAGTATGTGCTTGAGTGGGTGAATGGGGAATAATAAATGCTTCTCAAAATGAACCTTCAGCAAGCTTATAGTCTCCAAAGGGGGAGACATCTCCAATGGGAAGGAAGCTCACTAACATATAACTCCTGGTCATATACTGGTATTTCGAAACCTGATTGTTTCTCCTCAGTGACCGCGGAAAGTGGTAATTTGACTCCTCTGCCTTTTCGGTTTAAGAAGAATGCTATCCCAGAAAAAGGCTGGTGTGCAAATACCGTAATATGTTTGTTGAGTTTTCAAAAAACAACCAAAGGTGTCACCTAAGAAGCAAAAGAAAATCATAAAAGAGCAAAACAAGCTACATTTTCTTGTGAAAAGTAGAAAAATATAAAAAAGATATCCTTTTAAGACACAAGTGCCGAGGGCCAGTTCTTGGAATGAATATATATTACGAGATCCAAATAAAGATTGTCTGCACAATTCTTAGCTGCTGACAATGCTTGGGTTATCAAACAGCAGAGCTCACCACTCGGACTGTTGGACATATTTTGACCAGCATTGCTTTCCTTGAATGGATCCTCAAGCATAGACTCAAAGATTCCCCTACATTTTATACTGTTTGTATAATGATTTTAGTTTTTCAGCGACTTATTTCCTTACCACTCTTTTCTTTTTGTTTCACTTTTCTACCCTTCGATGGCTGCTTTGGAGCGCTGCTGTTGCATTTTTTTTTTATCCCTTGGTGGTGAGAACACCATAGAATTATTGTCTATGTTGTATCTCCATTTGATGCCAAGGGAGCACATACACATTTAGCAGTGTCCTCCTGACGAGTCCGATCCAGCGGACAAAAGGCCTAGGATCAGGTCATATGAATAGATCTGTGTTCAAGAGGAATTACAATGGTTCCCATATGCTGCCAGTGAAGGTTTTAACATTTATGATATATTTTCCAAATTTCATGTTCTCATTTTATTCCTCTCCCTTCCGTCTCTCGCCCCATCCCCCTTTTTTTCTTCCTTTTATTTAAATCTTTGCCAAGTCATTAATATAATGACGAAAAATTTGTTATCCTTCATTTGTTTTCCCCCACATCTGAATTGTTCAACATAATATTGTTCGATCATTCAGTGGGAGACTGCATCTCTCAGGAGATCCGAAAAAAAAAGATTGTTCTGCACAGTTCTTAGCTGCCGACAACGCTTGGGTTATTGAACAGCAGAGCTCACCACTCGGACCGTTGGGCATCTTTTGATCTCTTTTGCATCCTTGAATGGACTCTCAAGCATAGGCTCAAAGATTTTCCACTACATTTTATACTGTTTGTATAATGATTTTAGTTTTTCAGCTACTTATTTCCTTACCACATGTTCTTTTTGTTTCACTTTTCTACCCATCGATGGTTGTTTTGGGGTGGTGTTGCATTCTTTTTTCGAACCATTAGTAATGAGAACACCACGGAATTATCCACTGTGGTGTATCTCCATTTGATACTAAGGGGGCACAGACACAATCAGCCATATCTCCCTGATGAGTCCGATCCAACGGATGAAAGCCCTAGGAGCAGGCTATATGAATAGATCTGTCTTCAAGAGGGATTACAATGGTTGCCATATGCTGCTAGTGAAGGGTTTAACATTTATGATATATTTTGCTAATTTTATGTTCTTATTTTATTTTATACTCCCCCCCTCCTGTCCCCCCCCCCCCCCCCCCCCTCTTTCTGTATTTTATTTTTATTTAATCTTTGCCAATTCATTAATATAGTGACAGAAGAATTGTTAGCCTGCACTTATTTTCCCCCACTTCTAAATTGTTATATATATATATATATATCTATATATGATATATATATATATATATATATATATATATATATATATATCACGATCTACCACTTTAATTTTCGTTTTGATTTTAAGTGGTAAACAGAATACCTGAAATGGCAATGTGATACCGATTCAAAGTTGTAAATTCGGAAAAAAAATATTAGCATAGCCATAAACACCATTATTACCTTCCAAAGTGATGTAGCTTACTCGTTTTCTTCTCCTTAAAATAAGCTTGTCTGTTCTTATACACCTATAAATAAGCTTGTCTATTCTTATACATGTGAAGCGTCGTTCCCCTGTAGCACCCCAAAAGTGTGCCAGAATGACTCCCGGGAGTACTTCTGGGACAGTACACCCCCTTGGTCCCAGAAGTACTTCCCCTGTTGACAACTTTGCAAACAAATGTTTGTTTCCTATAACTGACAACTTTGCAAATAAATGTTTGTTTTCTGTAACTGTCTTATAAACGCTGATTCCTTTAGACAGGGGAATACTTTTGGTACCAGTCCCAATCTGGACCATCCCCCCGTCCCCCCCCCCCCCCCCCCCCCCCCCCCCCACCACCCCCCCGACCAGAATGACTCCCGGGAGTACGTCTGGGCCAACCTAGACGTACTGCCGGGAGTAACTTTGGCGCGGCTCCAGATGTATTCCCCCCCCCCCCCCCCACCCCCACCCACCCCCCCACCTTCTCCTCGAAGCTGAGAGAGTGCTTCTGGGCTGAACCCAGGTTTACTCCTGGGAGTAAATCTGGGTCGTTTTTAGCGGACCCAGAAGTACTCCTGCTGGGGAGTACTTCTGTAGCAGGTGGGGAGTCTTTCTAGGACCAGGCCCAAAAGTACCCCCATTTCATATATCCTGTAGTAAAGAGCTTAGGAATGTTGTTTCTCGTTTATGAAGACTTATGTGGATATTGTTTCAGAATCAACATTGAAATACAGCCTGAATCAATTTTAGGGGGAGTACTTATGGGCCGGTCCCAGAAGTACCCCCCTTGCATATCTGCTTTATTAATGAGTTCAGGGTTGTTATTTACTGGTTTAAAACTCATACATGGATATTCTACCTGAATCAACATTCAAATATAATCTGAATCAACTTTAGGCGGAGTACTTCTGGGCAGGTCCCACCCCCCCCCCCCCCCCCCCCCCCCCCCCCCCGCATGTCTCCTTTATTAATATGTTCAGGGTTGTTATTTACTGGTCATACATGGACATTCTATCTCAATCAACATTGAAAACTAGTCTGAATCAACTTTAGGGGGAGTACTTCTAGGCCAGTCCCGGGGGGGCATTTCCTTTTATTAAGATGCTCAGGGTTGTTATATACTGGTTATAAGCTCATACATTGACATTCTACCTGAATGAACATTGAAATATAGTCTGAATCAACTTTAGGGGGAGTACTTCTGGGCCGGTCCTAGAAGTACCCCCGTTGTATATCTCCTTTATCAATGTGTTCTGTGCTGTAATTTACAGGTTATAAACTCATACATCGACATTCTGTTTGAATCGACATTGAAATATTTCTGGGCCGGACCCAGAAGTACCCCCCCCCCCCCCCCCCCCCTCCCCCCCCCCCCCCCCCCCCCCCCCCCCCCTTCATATCTCCTTTATCAATGTGTTAAGGGTTGTTTACTTACTGGTCATAAACTCACACATGGACATTCTGTCTGAATCAACACATTGAAAACTGCCTGTCCCAGAAGTACCCCCCTCGCATGTCTCCTTTATTAATGTGTCCAGGGTTGTTACTTGCTGGTTATAAACTCATACATTGAGATTCTACCTGAATCAAAATTGAAATATAGTCTGAATCAACTTTAGGGGGATTACATCTGGGCTGGTCCCAGAAGTACCGCCCTCCTTGCATCTCCTTTATTAATGTGTTCAGGGTTGTTGCTTATTAGTCATAAACTCACACATGGACATGTTGTCTGAATCAAC